>VZRQ01001910.1:84407-202348 GCA_013397975.1 Machaerirhynchus nigripectus | reverse complement strand
CCGCGGGGCCCCGTCCCGTCCCGCCCCGCCCCGGCGCGGGAGCCCCTCCGCGCTCCCACAGCGCTGCCGCAGCTCGGCCGGGGCGGCACCGAGGGGATTCCAGGGACCGGCGGCGCCGCTTCCCCCCCGCCCCGGGCAAGCAGAGATGCCCCGACCGCCACGTGAACCGGCGCTTTCCCCCTACGGGCGCTGCAGCTCCCTCAGACGCGTCAGGCGCTCCCCTCGCAGCCCCTGCCTCCCATAGCGGGTGCCGTTCCCGGCGTGTCGGCCCGCGCTGTCTCCTTGGACGGCTTCCGAGAAAAAAGAAAAAAAAAAGTAATTAATATAGAATGTTAAGGGTTTGGAATGGACCTTACACTAGACCACGTTGCTCAAGCCTTATCCAACCTGGCCTTGAACACTGCTAGGATTGGGGCATCCACAACCTCCCTGAGCAACCTTTTCCAGTGCTTCACTGCCCTCTGAGTAAAGAAATTCTTCCTAATATCTCTATTTCCCCTCTTTATNCTTCCGAGAAAAAAGAAAAAAAAAGTAATTACGAGAGAATGTTAAGGGTTTGGAATGGACCTTACACTAGACCACGTTGCTCAAGCCTTATCCAACCTGGCCTTGAACACTGCTAGGATTGGGGCATCCACAACCTCCCTGAGCAACCTTTTCCAGTGCTTCACTGCCCTCTGAGTAAAGAAATTCTTCCTAATATCTCTATTTCCCCTCTTTATGTTTGTATGCATTACTCCTTGTCCTATTACCCCTTGTCCTATCATTACAGTTCCTGACCAGTCTCCCTGTAGATATGCTACATTTTCGTGTTACTGTTTTAATTGTTTTGCACCCCAGATCTTCAAGTCTGGGCCTGTACATCACATTTTTGTATTTCTCATTCTCACATTATTCTTTAAGTTTTTCTTGAGGGTTTGAGGTTTTTTTTTTAATTATTTGATTTTTTGTTTCCCAAACAGTGTCGTTTTAATAATGAATAAAAGCTCCTGTAAGATTCACAGTGCAAACAGTGACTGCCACCTTGGAAGCACCTGGAGAAAGGGCACTCCCTCATCATGTCAAATGCCCCTTCAAAAGCCACCTTGATTCCTGAACAGCTCTGCATTTTGTTATGGATCCAAGTTACCAGAAACTGTGTGTGCAATGGGTGTTTTATCCCTTATTCCAGGTGCCTCCAGGAGACCAGCATTCAACAAAGAAAGGCAGTGCCTGATGAAAAGTGCACTGCACCTCAAAGACAAAAAAGAAAAATCCACACAAGGTGCATGCCTGCTGAAGAAATGAGTTGGCCTTTTGAGTGGGGTGTGGATAGGCACATTGACATACCAATACTGTGAAACTGTCCAAGAAAAAAAATAAATCAAGAAAATCAAGCAGATGGTGACAGATGGTTCCTTTATGGACAAATCTCATGTAAAACCACAGGAAATTAAGACAGAGTTGTTCCCTTTAATTCTAAAAGTTCTAGTCTGCCTTTCCTCTTTAGGACTTCATACTGCAAAGGCAACCCCTAGAAAGCCACTCTCCCTTGCAGGGGTTATAATTCTTCATTTTGTATTCTGCCCCAAAATAGTACAAAACTACTGACTTCAGAAGATAGATCTGACAGCAAGCAGCCCTGTTTGATGCCTGGGAAAAGAGTTGGGGGCCAACAGAAGTGGCCCTACATGTGTGACATCTGTGAGGATTCTGTACTGTCACATCGTGCAACTTTAGGCACGTCACTCCCTCTCTTGTCAGCCTAATTTGCTCAGATGGTACATTTCTGGGAGTCAGTGACAGCCCCAATCTCAGTCAGGCCTTCTAGACACCAACAGGATAAAAGGTCTTCGGTTTGTGGGAGTAATAGCAAATTGTTGAAGCACCACTTCCTCTTTCTCTGCCTGGGTATCCTTGAGGGCCAGAGAAAGTAAAAGAGAGTTAGAGAGATGAGACTTGAAAGATGTCTCTCCATTTCAAACATTATACATTCTCGGGAATTTATGACTTTCTGATTGAATCAGTGACAGACTACAGAATTACAACATCTTGCTTAGTAGAGTTTATACTTAGAACCTTACTAATGTAGGCTTTTCCCTGAAAAACAAACAAACAAAAAAACCCCAAGAAACTTAAATACAACCACTTAAATTTAATCTGGATCTTAATATCTGCGCCAGGGCCGTCCTGCAGACCAGCCCTTCCCTCCTTTCAGACAGCAGCCCTGTACAGGTGCCTCGAGGTGATCCAAGTAATTTAGGAGGTGCTCTGCCCATACCTTTCCGGCTAGCACTCTCATAGTGGGGGCAAGAGAACAGGCACCACAGCTGCTTTACAGGCACTGCACATCACAGCTGTCTCCCGATGTAAACTGAAATTGGTGGCAGCACAATTATGCCCTTGGCCACTCTGTGACCGCTGAGGTGCATGGCCCTTCCCACCTCCTCTGCTACAAGCAGGCAACACAGACAGCAGGGCTTTGTAATCCTTTGCAGCTCACGGTGTGCATTGCCAAAGATTATGTGGAAATACCCTTCCACTGAACATCAAGAAGTCCATGTGCCCAAGCAAGTCAGGCAAATAAGGACAGCAACAAGCACAGGCAAACGGGACAAGGGATCAGCAAGGCAAGCAGGCAGCAGCAGGGCACATCCGCTGCACTGGAGATGGCTTTTTTTAGTATTCAGATGGAGGAACTCTTCTGTGGTGCATGATGATAAACACATCCATAGGTCATAACCATAGGAAAGAAACCATCATGATTCTATGGGTTTTGCTTTTTTGCCTCTATTTCAGCAGTGCATTAAGAGGAAGGATCACGTGTTGGTGAAGCAGTGGGGTACAGGAGGAGCCAGGAATCCTGACTACTTTGAGTCCTTGGTGCTTTGTGTATGCAGTCGACTTGGTCAACTTTTCTGCCAAATGTGGTATAAATGAGGGTCGGCTCCTCTCTTTGATACACAGCTGTACTGACCAAGAGATGGCAATTACTTTTTTAATGATTATTATGATTACCATCCATTTGAATCTACAATTATGACTGCTGGCCAGAATGCCCCAGTATTAGGCACAGCACAGTATAAGTACATGTCGTGTCCTGTCCTGAAAGGTTCCTAGTGCTGGGTTTATCCAACAGCTGAAATTTATATCACATTGGAATGATTATTTTTTTCCCCTGGCTTTCATCTGTGATGACCAAACACAAATGGAGGATCTGGTACATCCGCTACATGCTGGAGATCGTTTCAGGTTGATTTTGTGATGGGCAAATAAATAAAAAGAGGTGCTGAATGATGATCCTGGTAGAAGTTGCACTACATATGATGACAGGGGTAAAACCTACCAGTTTTGTAGAGGTGAGGTCATGTATTTGAAATGCAGGGTGGTCAAATATAAAACAGAAGAATGACCTTTTCTCTTTGGCAGGTATTAAGAAATGCTGTTATGATAGTATTCATTTCACATTTGCAGAGAGAGGAAATGAGAGTTGTGGTCAGCAGTAGTTGTCTGGAACAAGGGACCCTGCAAAAGCATAACCACAGGCTGAGTCTGGGATCAGCTTGCACATAAATCCCAAGCAAGTGCTACAGGCATACACATCTGAAAACAAATCTTTTCCACATCCAAAGATCAAGGAGAAAGGGGAAATGCTGTTCAAGAGGAATTCTAGCGACACAGAAAGCTTAAAAGGCTATTCTGTTTTTGGAGCCTAATCCTGTACTAAGATGCACAAATTTATTTACATTAAGTCTCCACTGCAGAACTGTCATTTGAATTTAGAGATCCAGGTACAGGGGGAAAGTGATGAAGTATGCAACTCATATTTCATTCCTCATTTGAAAAATATGACATAGCACAAGTAGCATTTGGCCATTCTGTATTCCCTTAGAGGAGAATTGTGCCAGGTATCTACAAGTAGACCGGGCTGCAGATTGAGCATTTCATGGCCATCAGTACTAGTTGAAAGCTGACTCTGTACTGAGACGCGCTTAATAGGAATAAAAGGTCTGTTATACTAAATCAGATTAGTAGTCCAGCCAATGTGATATCCTGTCTCCAGCAGTGGCCAGCATCAAATGTTTCAGAGAAGGACACACAGACCCCCACAGTGGACAATCACGTTATAATCATCTTATTTGCTAAGTTTCCACTGCTGCCAAAGAGGCTGGTTTATGCCCTGGAGCACAAAATTTCATGTCCTTTATAGCCTTAATGGCAGCATAACCCATTGTTAACATGGGAGACCGATTGCCATTTTTCAGATGAGCAGCACTCTCTCCCGAGAGTTGTTATTGCTGGGGCTGGAGATCACATCAAACCTACATCCCACAACTGACCTTAAAAGCTTTCAGCCCAGTACTGTCCTCCAGTGTTTTCCCTTTGAGGCAAGCTGTGAACAGGACCATCTTCACGAGATTTAACACACCGTCAGGCAATTTCTTTTAAGGCGATTTCTGATTTGTCTCCAGATTTTCAGAGCACCCTGAGAAGGTGAAAGGCTCCCAAGACAAAGGGCTTAATTCTTTGGGGTTTGGCCGTGGGACAGATCAGGATTCTTTCCCTCTCTGGCTGCCGCAGCAGCAAGATATCCAGGGCAGCAAGGAACACACCGGGTTACTCAACAGGATACTTTTAATACCTTTGTAGAAACACGTGGCTTTTTTTTTTTTTAACTCCTTCAGAGCCAAGTTTGCATTCAACTCGGTATGACTCAGTCACACTGAATTCAGGCGCCTTACAAAGAAGTGTTCAGGCAAAAATCTGCACTGGAAATGAGGGCTGGATCCCACAGAGTGCTTGCCACCCGCTGCCTGCCCCTATGCACTGCTGGTTTGTCATTCTGGTCTCTGAAAGAAATTCGTATTTTGTGTGTTCAGATTTTTTTTTTTTTTTTTTTTTTTTTTTTTGTGTTTTCAGATTTTTTTTTTTTTTTTTTTTACAAAACTGACTCCTTTCCCCTTGGAAGAACATTGATTTTTGCCTGTTTGCTGCTTCTGTGTCAAGCCAAACCAGCATGTGGGTCCTATCACCCTCTCTGTCAATGCCCGCACGCTTCTGGGAATAGCATCCCTCAGGTCCTCACCTTTCTCTGAGCCAGCAGGAAGGCAACAGAAGGACCTCTGAGACTTTTTAGAGTTTAGGATACATGCTGCCAGGCAGAATCATGGTTTATTTATTTATTTTTTTTGAGTTACTCATCAAATTGATCTTGCCGGAAAATAAAAACACACAGCCAATTTAAACTAACTTGCATTGCTCCTCTGAATGCCCCAATATGCTCTAGGGTATTGGGGTTTATTTTCCCCCTCACATCTGCAGTTCCCGTGTACAAACAGAAGACAATAGGAAACAACTATGTGACACTCAGTGCCCGAGGTTATTCCTGACCTTCCTGATGTGGCTGAACCAAGCAGGAACCGTGCTCTGCCAGTCTAGTGGGTGTTGCAGAGATATGGCATAGTGGTGTTCCACTTACTGATGTCACAATTTATGCCAGCTAACTCCTAAGAGCGGGTTGAAGACTGATCAAAGAGGGTACAAAGGTGGAATAAGAAGTTCTAAAGCCTGTTTTAGAGAGTACTCAAATCACCAAAGTTTTGGAGCTGGTTTAACTATGCTTATACCTAGGAAGTAACGGATACATCTGTCCAGTTCATGCAGAAAAATAACCCTTAAAACAGTTGGAAAAAGTCCCTTATTTTATAATATATAAGAAACAGGAAGGAGAAATTTTAGCAGAAAAGCTTCCATTCCAGATCAGCTTCCTGACGATGAGGGGGAACTAGGGGGAGCATTGAGGTAATGCTACAACTCTGAACTTGAAACTTTAATTTAACAAAACATAGCAGTAAAATGCTCTTTAATATCAGGAAATAAATACAGGGAAATGAAGAAGTCCTACACAATTCATTGTAAGGGTTATGGTGGCAAAAATTACTAAAATTTTCCAGAGAAGAAGGAGGTCAAAGATCATGAAAAGTGCCATATCAAATTAAATGACAGCTCTGCAGAAAAAGGAACAAGAATTTGTGGCTTTGGGGAATGACTTTTGCAAAACTCAATGCTGCAAAAGAAATCATCTGGGAAAAAAATAGAGAAAAATATATGGTTAATGTTCAAGAGAAAATATTGGAAGAGCACCAGGTATCAGTCTTAGACCGATCAAGGATGTAGAAGGAAAATGGCTTTGTAAAACTCTTAAACACGAAAGCTAAAGCTCAGACTGCTTGTTGGTGCTACCAAGATCCCAGCTATTGTTTTTGCCTTACAGAAGCTGCTGCAGCCCAAGGCTGAGTGTAGCCTATTAGTTGTGCAGAGCCAGAATCGGCAGGGACCCTGGGGTACCAACTGTGTTTTATCATCCCTCTGTCCTGCTGACTGCAGCAGGTTATTTTTTACACTATTAGGCAGCTACATTCTTCCTTTTTTTTTTTTTTTTTTACTGTAAGGGTGTCTAGTGGGCAGCTACACATTAGTGAGCTCCCATTATAGCTCACATTTACTATTTATAAAATGAGTACTAAAAATCCTAAAGCTAAGTAATAAACCATTTTTGCTTCTTTGATTTTCATGTCTGTTATCTGTACTACATTAGAACTATTCAGGTTTTTTTTAATTTAAGGACCTTCATATGCCTGTAATTTCAGGCTGTTACTTATATGCATGTGTATATATACTTAACCATATGTTTCTAAAGCTCTCAATCTATATGCACACGTGCATATTAATACTCTGAACACTTTTTAAATTAGCTGAAGCACTCAGATAGATTACATGCAAATCTAATTGTATACTACTTGAGCTGAAACAAAAACCCATCTCAGAATTTGCATTGAGTTAATTGTTGTTTACATGAGTTATGCCAATGTAATATAATATTTTATTAGCCTTATTTTCTATCACTCATTAGTCTTTAGCTAAGAAACAAGACCTGAATGGAGCAGTGTCTAAAAATGCTATTTTTATTTGGCTAAAGAGATTGGTTGACCTCTGGTAACTGGTTACTGTTGTTGGGGAGACTCTCCATGAGTGGTGGTGCATTGTTTAAACATAACGGGACAACAGTCTCATGTCATCCATAGGATATGGAGACACCACAGTTTTGTGTTTCTTTTACTTTATTACCATACATGCGAGGCACAATCGACAAAGACTTCCTGAGGATGAATGTTGTCAGTATATGAAACACTGAATAACAGCTTTTTGTTTTGATGAATGGTCCCCTTTCTTTCAGATATAAAGGGGAATATACAGAAAAAAATAGCTCTGGGGAATGGAGTCTTGCAGATAGGATTTTTTTTTTAACAACCTTTGGGTTGCATTAAGTTCTTACAATAAATTTATATGATTTTGACTCCATTCATATAATCTAAATGATTCCAAGCTTACAATATGATGTTAGGGACTGGGAAAATTAATAGGAAGCTGAATTTCATGTTACTTCCAAGCTCACAGTCACTTGGGTCCTGAATGTTGCCAGTGTTGGGATTGATTTTTTGTTTCTCTATTTTCACATTTGCTCATCATGAGCATGAAACCCAAGAGAGCCTGATTTCATTCTAGCCTCCCTTTCTCATTCCAGTCCCAAGGCCTCTGTGGACAGTAATAGGTATTTGTGTTGCAGAGACAACTGCTCCCGAAATAGCCAGCACTAGAAGACTTCTAATTGGTTTACTGTCAGCAAAAGAGCAACAGAATCTGAAAGACCGAGTGGACAGGTTTTACCACATTCGAGTTTGTTCTGTGTATGTGTAGTTATGTGTAGTTGCTTTGAAAGAGCTTGATTCTTTTTTGTTAATTTTAGTATTATTAACTTATTAAAATTATTTTAATAAAGAGTAAAATAAAAGGAGACTTTGTCAGACATCAGTGTCACTGCTCACCATGTTGTGTCTGTCACTGGCAGTGGGCTGGCGCCTTGGGTGCCAGCTGCAGGCACAACAGATAGATGAGGAGCAATGGTGTCAATTCTTGTCCGTGTGCAAAATCTTAGGCCACATTTTCAGATTCCCTTTATCATGGCTCTAAGGGTGGGACTCAACTCATCTAAATCTAGTCCTCTAAAAATATTGGATTTCTTATCTCAGCTACTTTTCCAGCCTCAATCTGTCATCAGTGGAGCAAGGTACATCCATCACTTTCACCTCTTAGTTAAGATTCTTGACTTCCTTCTGTTGACCATTTTAAAAGTCTGCACAATTAGTTTAGTCTAGATGCTTAATTTTTATACAGCTGAAGGAAACCTTTGTGAATTGTGTCCAATCTCTCTCACTTCTCCCCACCAGCATGGTGTTTGGTGCTCCCCACTCTGCTTAGCTGGAAAGTTAACCATGATTTGATGCTCAGGGCTGTTCCACACCAACCCACCCAGGCCCTGGCATTGTTCATGCTCCAGAGTGCTGAGATCCAATGCCAGGGATGCTGCAAACATTTATGCAGGACCTTCAACATGAAAGTAATACCACCATGACTGGAGTTAGTGGGCACAGGCTGAGGGAATTACCTAACAGAGGCAGAACTGGCTACATACTTAAGCAGGTGCACAAATTTTGGCAGGATCAAGGCTTAAATAATAATCCCCTCAAGGCAAGAAAATGTTCTTTTGTTTCCTTTGCAGCACAAAACTTTCTATTGTCACTTAATTAACTCGGTTTTCAAACTGATGAATGATGAAGTAACTTTGGGAGTGTTTCAATCATGGCATCACTTGAAATGCCTCAGTGCTTTCCCAAGAGAGGTGAGAAGGTTATGGGCTGCCTGTTCTTCTAGATGAGGCTACTTGGTGATCACAGCATGTGCTCTGGAATCTGTGACATCAGGTCCTTGCGGCACAGCCTGGCTGCTGTTAAACTGTACGGGCAGAGTCCCATTACACAGGTGAGAGTTGCATCAGGTCTGAAAACCTTTCATTTTTCCAGAAAAATCCTTATATAGGACACCGAGGACACAGTGAGGGAGCTGATTGCTAAAGGTTTGTTGAAAAAGCACAAGAAGAGGACATGAAAGCTTGGAGAAAATATGCCTAGATGTCTTTTTCTTCATAGCTTTAATATGGCAGGTAATGTGTGTATGCTTCCTAGTTCACTTCTGCAGATTTCTCTGTAGGTGCAGCAAGAGTCAGTTCTTAAGCAGAGACTGGTTACACAGAATATTAGAGTATTTCAAGGGTATTAAAAATGCCACCAAACAAAGATCTTGTTCAATCACCCTGCCCTTTCTGTGACAAATGACTGCAGTAAAAGTGAACTCCTGCTTTTCCTTATTTATGAAACACTTCTTCCCTTTTGTATGAAAAACTAATATTCCTGTGCTTTAGAAAGTGTGTAAGTGGCAGTTGAGAAAGGGGGTGAAAGCTGTACATTAGAGTGGTGGAACAAGGCGAGTACTGAAAAACAAAAAGCTACTCAGATTTTCTTTTTTCCCTGAAAGAAAAGGAATGAAAACTCTCATCAGACTGAATTGTTCTACTCCTGATTACTGTGTGTAGCATGTTAAAACAAAAAATGCATTTCCATTTTAGCTTTTGCAGGCAATATATGCCTGCAAACCTTTTGATAAAGAACTGATTTTCAAAGCAGCACATTCCTGTAGGCTGTCAGTGATCCAGCAGAGCTCTCATGCTGCTTTGACTTTTCCTCCTCCCAAGAGTATCAGACCTTTACAATTCTTTCTAGGATCCTAGAAAATTTAATAATATAGGCAAACTTCTCCACAGATTGATTTTGGATTTACAAGGCTCCTGGCTGTTTGCTTGCATAGATGTAACCAAGAGGCAGAACCCACACATCAGTCTTGAAAGAAACAACCTCATTTACACAAAATAGATTTTACTCTTCAACCTCTTCACAACTGAGACTGGCAATGTATTACATTTGGCCATAAACATTTCTTCAGGAAGGAACTGGTCTCAAATAAGCCAGTTTAAATAAGATCAGCAAAGCCATCTCCAGTAATACCATCTGGTCACTCTTAATCACATCCGAGACTAGAATATTGTAAATATGAGTCAGGTTAAAAAAGACATGAGAAAAACAGCGTGAGCAGGGAAGTGCAGGAGTATTATCTAAGAGTAGCTTGCAGCCTGTAGGATGGAGAAGAGCAATAAAGAGGAACATGTAGCAAAGCAATTCATAAACTCAGGGACTAAGGCAATAAATTCTCGTTAAAATGCAGCCATTTACCAACACTACCCTGCCCGTTCTAATGTCTGGTTTTGGCTTACTCCTTATGTACCACCCAGATACTCAGACAGGCACAGAGCTGAAAGATCAGGGCAGAGTTGAGCATCATGTGTTTGCCGTGGTCTCACCAGCACTGGACTGTCCTTCCCCTGCCTGGTGAGCCATGGCAGCAGTGTATATTCTCCTGAAAGTACACAAGAACCCATGAGCCACCGTTGTGTCAGCTGTACTTTCTAAGCCATTGGCAATATTTTGTAGGATTTGAACTTTTGTATGTGAAGTGGTGAGGCTTTTTTTCTTTTCCACATTTGTTTTTGCTTTTCTGCAGTTGAACCCTTAAATAAACAACAGCCTGTAGCAACTTGTGTCAAGAATAACAAGAAGGTGGCTGACACCTGTACTGGTTTGAAGGAACAATTTAAACAGTTTGCTTATGAATTCTTCTGCAAAGCAATTTTTTTTCTTTTCATTTTCTTTTTTTTTTTCTTTTTCTTTTTTTTTTTTTCTTTTTTGCCTTTGGCATGCATTGTTAGATTCAGTTTCATTTCACTGTCTGCGATGCCATTCCTTCTCCACAATAAGCATCCAAGTGTTGCATCACAGGCTTGCTGTACCAGGGAATGTTGACAAATAAATGAATGTGCTGATTTTTTTGGCATTTAAGCCGTTTATTCAACCCTCTAAGCTAAAGACAGGTGATTTCTTAAAATGGATTTACATGCTAGCAAATATAAATAAGCATTTAAAGTGACAGCAGAGATGAGCTCTCTAGAGACTTGGAAGTTATTAGAAAAAAATTTAAAAGGTGAGAGTAGTCTTCCCATTTTAAAAATACTTTCCAATTAGTTTAACAGGATTTGATGCAACGTTTTACAGGTTGATGAACAAGTAGCTGAATAGTTTGGGCAGCATGTCTCTAATCTTGTTCTGAATATTTCATTTTCTTTAAGCAGCTAACTGAGCGTGCATCTGTCTCCTCATCACTGACCTCCATTCTCACACATTTTCTTTTCCTTCTTTGAGCAAAATATTTTTGCACCTGCTTAATCCCAAGAACATCATTAATCCCAGGATGTTTATGTGTGGAAACTAAGCACAACTTTTCAGTACTTTATTGGCCTGTGCTGGGACACACAGGGACACATCCCATCGGACTCCATCTACTCCTGGGAAGGTCTGTGCTGTGTGCTCTGTGCATGGGGCTGACTTCTACTGGCCAAGGGTGGGGAGATGACATCCTCTCCCTGTGGCCATAAGGCAGACATTGGGTCATGCACAGTGTGACCTTGAAAATCAGGCTTAAGCACCTGCTCTGGCATCTTAATTCTGGAAATTAGTGAACTGTTCATGTGGTCTGTTCTAAATGTCAGGCTCAAGGGGTTGGTTTAAGTCCATCTTAGATGTTTCAGCATGGTTTCTGCTTCTAAGATCTGTAGTGTGGCAGGCCTGGGTGCAGCTCTGGGTTTTTTCTCACATTTTCAGACTGAGTCCTGGCTTTGCAGCTGTGGAGAACAGGGACTCTGAAACACCCTTGCCCTTTTCTCACACAGTAGGTGACCAGATCTGTCAGAAGGCCCATGGGGATAGTCTCTTTCCATTTGTGACCTTAACTCGCTATCAGAATTGTGTAAGGTGAAGCAATGTGTGATGGATGCTCTTGTCATGTATTGATCACTTAAATCCTCTTGAGAGAGTCTGGGCATCCACTTCCTCTTCAGCTGTACTGTAGCCAAGGAAAAGTACTGATCAGAGAGGTGAACATAAAAAACAAAAATCAAAATCTGTATTTATAAAAGTATATATGTGTGTGCATGAGTAAAACCAGTTGTTTCTTTTTCCTGTTTCTATTGCCTGTGAGTGCTATTACCTGGTGCTTGGCCCTCGGGACATTTTGCTTGTAGAATTAATTGGCATGTTTGGTGGGGTCTTCTAGTGATGGACATTTGGGGTATTTTGGTTAAGAGTTAGTTTTATGGCTACTCTTGTTCCTACAGAATCAGATATACATGTGCAAATAAAGCAAGGAAGGATACAGTTACCTTTATGATTAATTTGATTGACAAAGTATGGGGATAGAGAGTTTCTTTGTCCTTGTACAGGACATGATTGTTGTTCTTCAAGCACTTTTGTGAGCAAATGAATATGTTAAATTAGGTCCTGTAGAGACTTGTTGGCAAGTAGCATAAGGAGGCTTGTTTCCAGCTCTGCAGGGATACCTTCTTTTGCTAATCTACCAAATTAAGTATTGGGTAGACTTGTTTCATGATCAAATGGCAGAGGACATGCCAAGACTCTGTTCTTCTACCATCCTGCTCTCAGGTCTGTGACCACCCTCTCTTCCCTGAAGGAGAACCAGAATTCTGTGTTCTGAGGGATCAGTACAAACGTTCCCTGACATAAGAGCCTGTCTCACATCAAACACCTCCCTTGGAAAATTCTGACACACGTTAGAAAAAAACAAACCAAGACAGAAAAAACCCCCATCTGTTAGTTTCTTAACAGGTTTCACATTTGTTCCGAGCATGCTGGTCAAAAAAACACACCCCAACAACATAAACACATGGACAAAATACCAGTTCCTGACCTCAGAGAGAAGTCTTCTACAGCAACTTTGAACAGTTTGGAGTGGATTCCCCTCAAAGCCGTCTGAGAGGTTGGTGTTTACCTTAAGATTCAAATGAACTACAGAGAAAGGCAGGAGCAGAGGGCAAGCCATCCCATCTACTCTGGGAGCTGTCTTCAGAGGGGCGAACCATATTTTGGCAACCCACCCCTCCCAACATGGCTGGCTTAGATTAGATGCCAGATTCCTGAAAAGCTAAATTTAGGTGGTAGGAATCCCAACTTTAAATTTTTAATCTTAAGACAAAATGAGTGTCTGTGGGTCCCCCCAACAGAGTTTATTGTTCCTTTTCCAAAAATCCAAGCACTTTATGTCATGCCAGATCAGTTTTAAAGACTGGTTGCCTTTCAGCTGAGATGTGGTACTGCAGTATTCCTGCTGCCACAGCATTCCCGCCTTGCAGATAATGCAAAAAAAAAGAAAAATACCCCTCCAGCTGCACGCTGAGCAGTGAGAAGCCTTGGGTTCAGAGCAACAGTGCTCAAGTGATTTTGACCGGTATATCTGAATAGAACAACCTTCATAATATTTGAACAACAAAACATTTTACTGCTCTTAGCACAACAAACCACTTTGCACGCGGTAGCAAAGCGAGTTACTGCTGTTGCAAAAAGCACGGTGATATCTCAACGAGGGATCCATGTCTCACTTTTCCAGCATTAATCACTGGAAATTCTCACTGTACCAGTAAGCTATGACTTGTACATTGTGAAAACAATGGTCTCACCTATATACAGTGAAGTCAGAGAGAAGGCAATGGCACAGAGCCACAGGTATCCTGTATATCCTGTATAGGGAAAACTAGCAATGTATCCTTATACAGAAGGTAAAATACTCTGCTTGAAAGTAAAGACAATAACTCTCAAAAGCCATTTCTGGTACCGTTGTATTTACTGCTTCTCACTTTGAAACCAGAAAGTGCCTGTGCCTTTTAAAAATCTAAACACACAGAAAGCAGAAAATGTAATGACTTAATTTTGTAATAAGACCCAGGCACAGGAACCCATGAGGATTTCCTTCCTGATGTTGAACTTCACATCTCACACCCGGAGAGGCCACACGCTGGCTTTGGCTCCCAGCACTGTCCCCAAATGCCTTCCGGCTTGGAGAGGAGAAAGCCTTCTCTGGTTACCTTCAGACTTGTCCTTGGACTGCAGGAAGAGAGGGAAAGGACAAATCTGTGCTGGCATCAGGAAACGACTATTGTCTGAGCCCCTTTCTAGAAAGTGAATGCACAGCACTACAGATGATGCTGGGGTTTCCTTTAGCCAAGGTGTAAGAGTCTGCAAAACCATTCCTCTCTCTGGAGACAGCAGCAGAAGGTCCATTGCTGTTCCTACACTCCTTCAGGGATGCTCTACAAAATAGAGAAGGAAGCTTCAGGCAGAGTAAATATTACCAGTCCCACTCATCACTGCATGCACAATGAAAATCATCTGTTTCTGCTCGTGGATGAAACAAGTCTCATGGATCTGATGAAGAGCAAAGAAAGAAAACGTAGGAGTACCCAGACACAGGTCCCTGTAGACACAATGCTTATGGAGATGTGATCATAAAAGCTGCTCTCACCCCTGGTTATTCCCAGAGCACACAGAGTTCTACTGCACCCAGCCGAAAGCATGGTTATCCATATCTGGATGGACTTACTAGTGTGCCAGTCTTCACACTTACAGTCATGAGCCCAGATACCCTCATCTTTTCCCTAATTCCTCCCAATACATCGGTGACAGGGAGGGGAGAAACAGCTACTTTCAGAAGAATAATTGGGCTAAGCCCAAAGGTGAATGCTGGCTTAATGTGAGCACTATTTCACACAGACTAGGGAAGAAAATTATCCTAAAGGCCTACAAAATTCCTGGTGCAGTAATCTCAGCTGATGGAAGTACCTGTATGTTTTGGAGTGACTCCTTGCCTTGTCAGAGCTGGCCTTCATTCAGGAAAGCAAATTACTTTTTTTATTCCAGCAGCATTCCACCCTGATACTAAAATCTTTGCAGAGAAATGCTGCTCTCTTGACTTTTATCTTTGCATGTGGCACAGCTTGTGCAGAGAGGCAAAGGACACGGCCATGAGGCAGAAAAATATCAATGTACTGAGGTGCTGCATGAGAGCACCCAATGTGGGTTTGCTCCATTACCCTCACAAAGGAGGTTCCAGGCTGTCCTGGCTGCCAGAGCCGGGCAGGGTAGCTGGGGCAAGGGCATGGAGGGCGTCCAGACCAAAGCAAGGATAAACGTAAGCTTCAGCCATGCAAACAGAGGTAAGAAGCTCTTTGCTGAAAGTCATTTCCCCTCTTTCAGCATTGCCAGCTCCTGACATGTCACCATATGCCTTGTTTGCAACACTGGGGAAGGGAAGCTGGTGGAGGGGTGATTTCCTTACATTTCTGGATCCTTTCAAGCCCGAACAAAAGACTTACTACTTCTGACATTGGATTCCTGTGTCTGATGAACCCCCGACTTCTCTAACTTGAATAAGTAGTTTAATTCATAGCAGAGCTGATTTCAGTTGGTGGTGTTGAAGTGTTGTCATCACAGCATCGTTCAACACAGGATAGGAAGGTGACCGGGAAAAACTGAAAGTAATAGTGCTTTCATATGGTCTTCCTAGAGGAGTGTGAACAAAAAGAAGCCATAACTGTAGAGGAAAAATTGCAATGTCTGTATGGAAAGGATTCATTTTGCCATTTGCTCTCTGGATCATTATATTTGCTTTCCACCACCACCATCACTCCTTTACTGTAAAATAGTAACTTTTCAGAAACCTGTTCTCCATTGGCACTTCACCTCTATTTCATTCGCTCAGACAACTTGAAGTGACTTGGATAACCTTTAGTGAAAGAAAACAGCCTGACTCAGATCAAACATTCTTTTCTTTGACAGAATACTCAAAAGCAAACCAACAAAAATATATATGAAATATATGGTTAGTATCATATGTTCTTAATTTTGTTGGGCTGAATTACAGGGACTGCAAAAGGAGACATTATATAAATCCTGTGTGAACATATGGCATTTTTTTCCCCTTCTGAGATTGCAGGCTGAATCCATGCAATCCTGTTAACAAAATGAGCCTTGTCGTTCGAGGAGTAGTGCTTAATGACAGTTGTCAGTCATCACTAGGTACCACACTCGAGGGACATCTTGATACGCCTGTGACAGACAGATTAGATATTGTCTGGAGAGGGTTGTGCGGCAGCTCTAAGAAAGCCTAGTGGAGAGGAAATGAGGATTTAAAAAAAAAGAGTGAGGAAATCAGATACAGCTTTTCCAGCCCCTGATCTCCAGAGCTGATGATTCTTCTGCTCAGGTATGAGCCGTGTGCATCTGAAGCTAACGGCTGAACGGGAGCCACGGCTGCTGCCATGGTTTGACTTCAGTCACCCAGAATCACAGCCTTGTTGTGATCAGACCTGGACAGATGAAAACCCTCTCTTCCCCGCAAATAGTTTGCCATATAATCGGCTTTCCTTCCCGTTCTTCATAGTCTTTTGCACTGAGGGCAAGTGTAATCAGCACAGCTATGTCTGAGGCAGACAGAGACTGAAATCATTCGGCAGTTGGGACTTTCACTGCCAGCAGCAGGAGGTAGTTGAGGAATGCTGCTGCCCATCCTTGTGCCCTGGAGGGGACCTGTTCAGTGCCAGCAGAGGTTCAAGAGCTGGCACAGGACCCTGCTCCCACTGCCAGGGACCCTGAAGGCAGCTCCACAGCTCCCAGATCAGGTATACCTGTAGGGATTGGCTCCCAAACAGCTCTTTGCCTCACTTGCCCTTGTTAATTGGCCATGTGGAAACCAAAGAGATTCAGGGATCAGCTCAGGAGTCTATGCACACACTGCTCTCACGAAGATGTGCTCTGTATCCATGAGTGACCAGAGACTGAGCCTGTCAACCAGAGAAAAGGCTTTTCAAGCATTTCTAGTAATAGCCACAAGGTCATTCAACATGGGTATGGGCTGCAGGAGATAGGATTTGGAGCCTCTGCTGCAAAAGTCCTTCATCATTTTTCAGCCAAGGGTCAAGTCAGACTGCAGAGTGAGAAAAACAAATGGGACACCAGCCCCAGGGGACCTGATGCAGGAGGCCAGTGGAGGCTGCCGAGACAGCAGGTTGTAGCACACGTAATGCTGCTCACATAAAGCTGAGCAGTGAAACTGCAGCGCTCTGGGGCCTCTTAAACTGCTCCCTGCTGCCTTGCTGGGACAGCGGTGATGATGGATTACACTGGCTCCACTCCACAGGGTGCCCAGCCCCAGGAACACTGCCTGCTCCCTGCTCCTGGAGGCTGCAGCCAGCATCTTCCACAGTGAGCTGCTCCCCAGGGACCAGCCCTCTGCTTACAGCAGCTCTCTTCTCTTGTGAAGTCAGGAAACTCCTTGAGGATTCATAAGGTGCAACACACCCGGCTTAATACCTTTAGTCTTGATCTTCATGTCCAGAAAAGCAGATATGAACAGACACACTACAGAACAATACAAGTTGTATAAAAAGAAAGTAAATAAGTGACCTTGAATTGTGGAGGAAGCAAGAGAAAATTCAAGGTTTAAAGTTAATTAGCCCTTGAACTGTCAGGCCCAATTACTTCCAGCAGACTCTGACATTTTGAGGATTAATTAGGGAGTTCGTTGTCATGTCTCACAAAGGACCACCATTATGCTAGAGAAAACCTACCTGCTTTCTGCACACAATGTCTTGAAATTTTGCAAAAAACTAACCGGGGACCTTTGATAAAAGCTTTATGATTGTTACATCCATTTTGAGGAATACGCTCTATTTATACGCTGAAATAAACCTGGCACCTTTGAAGAGAAGGTTTGACTCACTGGATGATGATTTTAAATACTTGTAGCTCCTGGGTAAAAGGTCCTTATATTCCTCTGCTTCTCTCACAACATTCTTGTTGCATCCAGCATAGATTATGCTGTAGTGCTGTACCCACTATATATCAATTATTTAGCACATTTACTCCCAAACAGATCTGTGCGTGTTACTGTGTACCTGTCACTGAAATCAGCCTCCTGAATGATTTCTGAGCAGCAGAAATGCAGCTCCACAAATTTGAGTCAGCAGCAGCCTCCTGCAGCAGAAAAAGCAAGCCATCTCCTGGGCTGGACTGGCAAGGGCATAGCTGGCAGAGCAGGGAATGGGATTCTTACACTCTTCTGTGGAGTCCATGGGCCTGGTGTTATTTTGGTGCCCCCAGTTCAAAAGACACATTGGAAAATAGGAGAGGATGCAGCAGAAGGCTATGATGGTGCTTAGCAAGCTGGAAAATACAATCTAAGACACTGTTTTCAAGGGAAAGTCAGATCAGGTAATCCCCAGAAGCTCCTGTCCTTTTCTGGTATATATTTGTTAGCCCTTTGTTCCTCCCCAGGACAGACCAGCTCCCTGCAGAGCCGGAGAGAGAGGCCGTGTGCTGAGCTTTTTGCTCACCGGTGCAGTGAGCTCTGCAGCAGTGAACCAGGATTCTACCTGCAACTCTGTCTGTCTCATACCATTTAAAATGTTGTTGTGAGCTTCTTAGCAGACAAAAATCCCTCCCTGGCTCACAACAAACAAAGTTTGAAGCTTCAATGTAGTGAATCATGGATAGGGTCCTTCAGAAAAATTGGAACAGAAAAAAAAAACAAAAGAAAGGAAAAGGAAATGAAATCCCATTTTAGACACAAAATGGTTTCTGGCTTACAGCCATGCAGATATTTTTAACGTGTCCATCAATACACTCTCTGTGCACAGCAACTGACTGATCTGTGACTCTCTATTCATGCTTCCATCTCTCCCCCAGTGACCAGAGGGTGTCTTTAAAAGAATAATTTGGTCGTAACTATTTTTATTTTCCTTTATCATCAGGTGATACTTATGTGAAAGCTGAGCTCTAGAGATGTAGGACCTCTTGCCAGAGAGGTGGTAGATGTCCCATCCCTGGAAATATTCAGGTTGGATGGGACTCTGAGCAGCCTGATCTAGTAGACGATGTCCCTGCTCATTGCAGGGGTGTTTGGACTACACGGCCTTTGAAGGTCACTTCCAGCCCAAACTATTCTATGATTGTCTTGAGAGGTGGTTATTTCTGTGGTCCATTTGATGTCCATTGGTAGGGGGGGTCCCATGGCTGTGGCAGAGCTGTGTGCAGCAGCCAGTCTCCTGCAGGGGCCCTTCAGCCCCAGCCCAGTGAGCTCAGGGGCTGCTTGGGAACGTGCTGCCCAATCTGTGCCACCAAGATGAGAGTCACCATTAAGCTCTCTGACCTTATCCTGCTGAGGTACACGCCTACAAACAGTGCAGCTGCAAGGCAAGGTTAACCTCCTGAGGAGGTTAAGGCTAGGACTCATCCTAATCTCCTTCAGCCATCCCAAAATTAAACAGCTAGGCCAAGTTGAGAACCTCTTTTTTTAAAATGTTCTTTTTAGTAGGTTCTCCCCAAAAGCACTTAATCTCATCCCAAGGTATGTGGGATGATTCACCCTCCATCGCTTGTAGGGACAACCTGTGGTATTTGTAGGGCCTGGCCTCAGAGCTCAGGGGATGACCCTGATTTAGGTTTCCTGTCTCTGGGAGTTAGACTTGAACTTTTAAAACCCTAAAACAGACGTGCTTTGCTCTTCTAATGACCAGTTCAAGGTCACAGAGCTGGCAACCAGACCAGGAAATTATGTGCCCCAAACACAAGCCTGGCTTTTTCTCTCATGCTTTTCTAACCATTTTCAAACTTACCTGGAACAGATCAGGGGAAAAAAAAAATCCTGAGATTCTAAATGCCTTCTAATCTTCTGTACCATCTACTCCGTGGTCATAAATACCCACTGGAACAAACCCAAGGATGGTTTTCCATTTCATCTCTCAAGGTCTATTTTTTTTAAAGCTGAGAGGAAAACTAGTTGCTCTACAGAAAACAGTTAATCATTAATGGTACGTGCAAAACACAACATGCTTGGCCCTTTGACGTGGTAGAAGCAGCATGTAAGTGGAGATGACAGGACATACTGGCTTACGCTTCTCCCAGACAAATCTGCCTCACTGTGGGAAGGGAGGAATTGAAATCTTTATCACCTGAGCTTAGTCAGGATGCTGCTTTTGAAAGGGAGAAATTGGTTATTTTAAGGCTGCTAGCTTGTAGCCACTTCAGTAATTCTGCCTAATAAATGCAGAGTCATTCATGTTTTGTGATTGATGTCCAACATCAGATGGGGAAGTGCTTAGTCAGCCCTCTTTGGCTGACTCACTGACTCAGCTTTTGGAGGCACAGCCCGTCTTCCCTGGGCAGTGCTTTGCAGGGTGAAATGTAGGAGCTGGCAGGCAAGCAGGCTGGGATCAGCACCCAGCATGGCTCTCTGTCACCTCTCCGGCACTCAGAGATGCTGCAAAAGAGATGTGCTCCTGGATCCTCTTGGAGTCCGACCCAAGGCACTGAGTACCCTCAGCTCCTCAGGTTAGGAAGATGTAAGGATGCTTGGCATATCGCACATCCAGCCATTTATTTCCCAGGAATAAACGGGGCAGCATTCCTTCATTAGGTTTTGCAAGAACAGATCTTCAGAGAAAATCAGTGTTTATAAATGTATTTTGTAAATCCACCATTCAAGTGCTTTGCAGCTCTGGGCTCACCCGCACAAAAAAAAAAAAAAATTATCAAAAATTGAACAAACAGATTAAAAAAAAAAAAAAAAAGAAAGAAAAAAAAAATAAATAGAAAAGCAGACGTTTGGTTTCCCTGGCCAGGGCGTTGAGAGTGGCGATGCCATCTGCTGGCGACAGAAAGCCGGATCCCCTCGCGTCCCCGCAGTTTGTAGTGCACAGCCTTTGGTGTCACTGTGATGATTTTTAACAATGGGCTGCACAGCCGTGGCACAGGGTGGGTGTCCCGGTGCGAGGCTGCGGAGTGGGATGCTCAGCCATCTGTGTCACGGGTGATCCCCGCGGGAATGACTAACGCCTCGGGAAGCGGAGGTCTGTACACATGCTGTCACAAGCTGTAAGAGGGTAATACTGTGCATCTGAGTTTGGGGGGAAAGGGGAGATGCTGTGCAGGAGGATGCTCTCCCTGCTCAGGCAGTTCCACAGGCACTGTGGTGATGTATCCCAGATTTCTCCCTCTGTGAGCCCTTAACACACGGCTTTGCATCAGTAGCAGCTAAGGTCCCCCCTGGTAATGCAGGAGCTCACAAGGAATGATACAAAGAGGAACTCAGAAACAAGCCCAGAAGTAGGGACTGGAAATTATGATCCTCCTGCCCTGCCAGGACTGCTGCCCACTCAGCAGTGTAGTCACGCTCCTCTTCTCCCTGCTCCTGTGTCTGGCTGTCTTAGCAGAGAGAAGCAATTTCAGCAGCCACATGGGCCCTTCCCTGGCCTTACAAAACATGTCCAAGCAGGCAAGGAACATCTCTGAGATGTTCACAGGAGCTGTAGAGCCCCTTACTCCCACATGTCTGTGCCAGCCGTGCTGGAAGGGAAGGTGAGCAGCACGTCTGTGCCAGGGCCCTTCCTGTCCCATGGGCACAGCTTTCCCTCCAGTCTCCCGAAGACCACAGGAACCATACAAGGTACTCTCTGACCATCAGATAATTTTGGCCAGAGGCAGCCAGTGCTGCCTAAGAGTGCATGTGCCTGTGCACTATTTGCCCAAACACACACATAGGGTCAGAGCTGGGACTGAATAGGCTTTGCCTCTCATTTTGCCCTGGGAGGGCTTGGTTGTGCCTCTCTCCCAAATGTTTTGACCAGAATGTGTTGCTAAAAACCAGGGGTAAGTGTAAGAGGTAGGCTTGGAGAGGCAAATACAGTAATTGCAGAGCTAAGGAAGATTTGACCCTATTCAGTTTGCAATGCCTTGGTGCCTAGAGTCTTCCCAAAGACAGTGCCGTGCACTGTGAGCTGCAGGTGAGGGCTGAGACACACCCTGGCACAGTAAATGGTGTTGCAGCTTCTTTTTCAGAGCAAATAGTCCTGAAGGAAAGATTGGATGCTGGAGTGCATACAGAAAATCTCCTGTAGCCAAGCTGCCAGCCCCCAGGCAAGACAAGGACTCTTGAGAGGGCGCCATAGGGGCTCCCATCTATGGTGGAAGCTGAAAAAAATCCTGGGTCATTCTTCCAGGCTTATTGGAAGTGACCTTCACCTTGAAGAAGTGCTTTGTGCTGAACACCACAGAGTTGAATTAGAGGGAAGGAAAGAGTGGGGTGGCAGAGCCAGGGGAGGAGGCAGCCCTGTGCAGTCAGTGGACGGTGCCACCATGCTCTTCTGCTGGGTCATAAATGGAACAGCGGGGGATCTGAAGCATGAGACTGCAGCACAGGACAGAGGGCAACCCTCACAGCGGGGCAATGCATTCTGTGGCCCACCAGCCTGCTGCTTTTCACAATGCTATTGAGACAACTTGAGTATTCTGAGCTCCTGGGAGCTGAACGCCTGGTTCTGCCCTTGCCAGCACCCTCCCAGGGTCAGGGTGGCACAGAGGAAAGGGAAGAGAAAAAAGATCTTTCCTGCCTGGGCAGAGACTGGCTGATCTCAAGAGGAAGTATAAAAAATAGTTTCTGATTTAAAACACCCTCAAACAATTTCTTACTGCCCTTTGTCATTGGTATGGCTGTGATTAATGACAACAGGCTCCCACCTGGCAGCTGGGCTGGCTGCTCAGAAAAGTGAAAGGGCGTGTGTCAAGTGGAGACAGCTTCTTCCAGGGCAGCTGGGCTATAGCTTGGGCACTCGGTGAAGACAGCCATTTAAGCTTTCTGTGAAATAGCAGCATCTCAGGGTAATACTGTGCAAAGATTTGGACTGCAAACTTCTGCAAAGTTGAGGACTGGCATGTGGTGACAGCCAGGCTGCTCCAGCACCCATATATGCAGCACTGGAGCTGGGATGGCAGGTCAGCTGCTCCAGAGACCACTATCAGTATGGCTGGCTGTTAATTTTGACTGAAAGGTACCCTGCACCAAGTCCCAAGATAGAAAATGGGGACAGAAGAGTGGACATGAACTGTTTCATTTCTTGCCTGATTCAGCTGAGGAAGCTGCAAGAAGAACTTGCCATTCTTGGCCGCTTGCCCCAAGGCTGTGTGCAGCTGGGGAAAGAAGAAGTGAAAGGAAGAACTTCCCGCTTTGGTACCAGAGGGGAGCATGGTGCTGATAGAATGCAAAGCTTTAGTCTGCAGCAACCAGGCCAAAAATGCATGCAGTAGGTAACAGCACTAAGGCAGTCCTGCCTAACTGTACATGCAATGAGAACATCCAGTGCCAAGGGGATCTGAGCTAACTGCACTTCTTGCCTGCACTCTGACCCTGGGCAAGTCTCTTCACCTCTCTGCTCTGTGTCGGTCTGCTCTGATTTCAAAACCTCCAGGCTTTCCCCACACGTTTGACACAGTGCCTTGGACTGCTGCAATCCCACTGATAATAAACTGGTGGTGAGGCCTTTTGCAATGCCCATCAGCCCTGACTGAGCAAGCCAAGCCCCTTATAACCTCACTCTCCTTGAAATGTTTTGTTCTGTACAGCTCTTTCTGTAAAGTAACTCCTCACTGTAGCATCAGAGACCTGAAAAATCTGACTCTGGATTCAGGAGCTCCAGAAACTTAATCCCTCAACTCCTGGTGACCTGTTTTATCATGTCTTGGAAGCCAGGCCATGTGTCTTATCTAGAGGTAAGTTGATTGTTGAAAAAAAGTTAGATCTCAGTTATTATTTAGTACCAACTAATTTGATTTCTCAGTGTTTTATCAGTTATTTTCTCCTTTGTCATCCTCCTCTTAGTTTGTATAAATGAATGTCTGGAAGGATTCTTGCTCCCTTTTGATTAATATTAATTCCTTGTGCTTATTACCCGCCCTCATCTCACCCATTTTCTGAACGGTTCTGAGTTCATTTAAAAGAAAACACAGTATTGTATTTGGTTGTGGTGGGTTGACCCTGTCTGGATGCCAGGTGTCCACCAAAGCCATTCTGTCATTTCCCTCCTCAGCTGGGCAGGGAAGAGAAAATGTAATGAAAGGCTTGTGGGTTGAGGTAAGGGCAGGGAGAGATCACTCACCAATTACTGTCAGGGACAAAATAGGCTTGACCTGGGGAAATTAGTTAAATTTATTACCAATCAAATCAGAGTAGGATAATGAGAAATAAATCCAAATCTTAAAAACACTTTCACCCCACATGTTGCTGCTTCCCAGGCTCGACTTCACTCCGAAATTCTCTAGCTCCTCTCCCCAGCAACACAGGGGGACAGGGAGTGGAGTCTGTGATCAGTTGATCACATGTGGTTTCTGCCATTCCTTCCTCCTCAGGGCGAGGACACTTCACTCTTCCCCTGCTCCAGTGTGGGCTCTCTCCCACAGGAGACAGTCATCCATGAGCTTTTCCAATGTCCCTCCAACAAGCTGCAGTTCTTCACAAACTGCTCCAGCATGGGTCCTTCCATGGGGTGCAATCCTTCAGGAACAGGCTGCTCCAGCATGGGTCCCCAGTGGGGTCACAGCTCCTGCCAACAAACCTGCTCCAGTCTGAGCTCCTCTCTCCACAAGGCCACAGGTCCTGCGAGGAACGTGCTCCAGCATGGGCTTTCCACATGGTCACAGCCTCCTGTGGGCTTCCACCTGCTGTGGTGTGGGGTCCTCTGTGGGTTGCAGATGGATATCTGCTCCCCTAGGGAGTGCCATGGACTGCAGGTGAATCTCCACTCCAGCTCCCAGAGCACATCCTCCCCCTCCTTCTTCACTGACCTTGGTATCTGCAGGGCTTTTCCTCTCTCCTGTCTGGCTGCAGTTGCTGTTGTGCAGCTTTTTTCCACCACTTCTTTGACCTGTTATCCCAGAGGCACTACCACTTTTGCTGGCAGGCTTGGCTCTGGTCAGCAGCAGGTCTGTCTTGGAGCCAGCTGCCATTGGCTCCATGGGATATGAGGCATCTTCTCAGAGAAGCCCTGTAGCCCTCCTCTGCAGCCATGCTACCCCGATACAACAGTTTGTAAATGTATCTAGTGGTATAGAATCACTCTGGATGCAATTAATGTGTCTTATACCACTTCATGAACAGATGAGTCATTTTCAGCTGGCACACTGTATAAGGTGTTACCCAGCCTAGCTCAGGCCCTCGTGTGCAGCACATCGTGCTTGGAGGAGGCCCTGGCTGTCCCAAGACCTAGAGGCTCCTTCCACATGGGCAGAGCCTGGTGGGCTCCAGCAGATGAGCTCCTGCAGCTCTGGCAAGCTCTTTCCCAGCACACCTGCCCATCTCCCCTCAGGTGCTGCCATGCTCTGAGGCTAGAGCAGCCCTCAAAGGTTGAAGCAAACCCCAGCACTGCCATACAGTCAAAAACCAAGCAACTCCTGTCATGCAAACCAGGAGGAGGATGTGGAAAACCCTGCCATGGCCAACCTCTCTGGGACTTTTTTCTTTCTAACCCAGCAATAACACCATGGAATTCAGTGAGGCTATCCCAGCTCTGAGAAACCCCTCATTAGTGGGAAGGACAAGTGAATATTTACATCCCTCCAGAGATGAAAATTATCAGCAGAGATGAATACAGCTGTATTGATGTGGACATACCATTGTTGCTGCTGATAACCAGGGAATAAATGGGGTCACTGCAGTCTCCTCCAACAGCTTTATCTGGGGCACCAGAAATCCTAGGGCCAGGGTGAGTAGGCTACCAGACCTTTATACCAGTTGTCGATATAAAACCAGATCTAAACTGAGGAAAGCTGGAGGACAAATCTTATGGGTGGGAAGGAGACTCCTCTCCCTGGGAGTCTGCTGGCCTGGAGGTGGCCACCAGCCCCAGCCGGGGCTTCAGGCTGGTCTTTGAGGTCTCTGGGTCCTTGCTGCATCCCTGTTGCCATTTCTCTGCTCACACCCTCGACACCTTCAGGGGCTGCATGGCTCGCTAGGGTTTCCCAGACGCGATATGTCTGGAAGCTGCTTCTTCCAGGCTTTGTCCCCATTTGCTCCTCCTTGTTAATGAGACCAGCATGGCTTCCAGTGTTGCCAGCTGCCCAGCCCTGGCTGCGCTGCATTATTTTCACCCATGAGACTCATTTCTTCTTCGGGTAGAGAGCGAAATTCCCAGGCCTAATTCTTCTGGGTTTCTTCCCCTCCCTGAAAGGAGAGCAATTGATTTTATTGTCTGGTGGACATGCAGGCATCATCAGTGTCCAGGATCTGGTTTCAGCCAGCAGCTTATATTGGGGATCCCTGCAGACTGCCAACCCGGTGACTGGTTCTTCAGTGCAGTGAGCAGATGTTGCTCTGCTCCACAATTCCCTTGTTGGAGGGAGGACTGCTGGGATAACCCTCCAGCCCCTGCCCATCAGTGACTGCTGCATACAAACAGTTCCTGGCTGCAGCTCACCGAAGGGTTTCCAGCCTCCACAACCACCCTGGGGAGCACAGGGACTTTACAAGACATCACACTTCAGTGGTGAGAGATATTCCCTCCTAACCTGAGCTGCTGTGGAGACAGATTGTAATTTTTTTTTTTCCTGACGCCAGAATTCTCCTTAAATAGTCTTCCCTACCCTCTCAGGAATTTGCAGCGGGCGGTGACAGCTCCTCTTGGCTTTTCTTTGGGTACACCACAAACATCGGGTTTCTTCTTACAGCAGCCTCCATTTCCTGGGTCAACTGGTTCTCCAGGTACTGGCTCTTTGTGGGGCACTTCGCTCTCGTAACCAGCAGCAGCGTTTGTGCAGTACCAGAGCGCTGCCTGAACTGCGCAGGCACACACAGAGGTGCCCAACAGTATTGACTTCCTTGCTTGGTTTTCTCATGGGTTGGGCCTCATAATCCTGTAACTTGATCATTATTATTGGCAAATGGGCCTCTGGGCAGACTTTCAGGTGAGGTGCTGACAACCAGAACCATGAAGCCTAAAATATTTATCTTTCCAGGACAAGCAAATAGAGCTTGCCTTGTTTCCAAAGTGTTTCCCTATACATCTCCCAAAAATATGTAAAAATGGGGTTTTTTGGCCAGCTTTATGTCCTCTTGGAAATTTACTCAGCAAATTGTTCTACATCTGCTCCAGGACAAGCTCTTTTAAGTTACTCCAACTATTTATTTTGGTGTAAATATTGACATGCTTGCCTCCAGGTCTGTGCCCTTTTCTCCCCCGATTTTAGTTCAGTATGCCTTGTGTGTTGAGATCATTTGGGAGAAATGCTGAGGCACAACTTAGGTTTCTGGCAAGTCTCTTTAAACTGCTGTGTCCCTGATGTCCCCCAAGGAACCAGATCAGCCTTGGACTGAGGCAGGAGGTCTCTGACAACTGCAACCCAGCCTGCTGGAAGGAAGCCATGGGACCAACAAATGCAGTTGTTAACCTCAGTGCTTGGTATAGTGCATCCAATGACAACCCCCTTCAACAACCTTATTTACTGAAAAGGAGGTATAACAGCCTCCCTTTTGTACTGCAGGGATTTGTTTGATTGCTAGAAAGAAACCAAACCATGATTGCAGGTGAGAAGTGTCTTGGTCTGAGTGAAAGAGTGTCAGATGGAGGTGGGAAAACCTTACTGTTTGAGAAAACTATCCCAGCTCATGAGAAGAGAGGAGAAGGATGTTAAAAAGAATCAGTGGCTGTGTTTTCTTTACATATTTATTCTTTTAAAATTTTTTACAGATAAAATCTGTGTCTCATCCCCAGTGCTAAACTCAGAGGGTATTGGGCGAGACCTTCTCCATGACTGTCACAGTGGGAGCTCTTGGAAGGGTTTTGCTTAGTGCAAAATGAGTCCAGGGCCATCAGTGATCACTGGGCTCACGGCAGGTGGTCTTCTGGAGATGAAGGTGGAGTAGACAGAACTCCTTCCCAGCACATGCTTAGCAGGCCACAGAAAGCAGCTCTGCTGTCATCTCTGCAGTCCAAGATGCTCGTGGGACCCTGGGTCTGCTGTTTGGGGGCCCAGATTCGGTAAGGTGACACCTTCTTGGATTCAGCCAAAGTATCTGTTCCAGGATATCACAGAGGAATATAATTTTGGGTTTGGTTTTGGAGTATAAGTCAAGGACCGGTTTAGGTGTAATTCTTCCAGAACAACTGCACCTGTAATTTTCACATTTGGGCAAGACTTGCACTGCTGTAAATCCGTATTACCCCACTGAGCAGAAGAGTAGAGAACTAGATTTAACACTACAGATGTAACCAGGATGAGGGCCTGGCTGGATGATTAGTGTCTTTGCTCAACTCACACTTGAATGGCACCAGATTTGTTGCTGAGCTCTGTCACAGAGGCCAAGCACCTTGACCCCCCTCAACCTGAGCATCTGAAAACAGCAACCTCAGCTGAAATTCACCTCATGCACTATCATTCCTCCTCTGTAAGCCATCCTGTGTCTATCCATGGTTAGCACAGAAAACAAGCATGGGGAGATCATTGGCTCAGTGACTGGGCACTAATCCTGGCTGCACAACAAACAAGAGATGTTCAGCTGAGGCTGAAGGAAACTTTCATACCGTGCAAGTTAAGGAAACCCAACCCTGAGACCAGAGGTCATGCTTGAAAATTGTGACTGTGGATTTTATCTCAGGTCCCATCACTGTGGCCACTGGGAACTCTATGGGAAGCATACGGACCACTGGACAGAAGGCATGAAACCTAAGGAAAAGGAAACACTGACAAAAAACTGAACATAACTGGTCTTTTCTCAGTTAAGGAGTCACCCTGATTACTCTGGTGCTCTTGGCCAGCTGGTATTTCAATCAGAGGGTCCCACGAGCACATTACACTTAGTGTGTACTAAACACCCCAGCCAGGAATGCAGGCAGCAGAGACAGGAACACTCAAGGATGGAGTGCCTCTTAATGTGTTTTCCTGTTTAAACAAAGCCATGTACTCGCTAAACACTGCTACGGAAGGAGGCAGCAGCCCTTGGCACACGAGCCCACCTGCAGCACGCTCTCGGTGCATGTTTGCTCAGTGAGTTTGAGAAGTGTACAGAGTATATTGACATTATAAAGCCGTGCTCACTGTGTGCCCTGCGAGGCAGGAGGGAGGGCTGGCCATCTAATCACTGGCCCCAGAGTTACTCCAACCCAGGACGTCGTTATTTCTTTGCAAATAGCTGGCACTTGGAAGAACTGGATTAATTCCCAGGCAAATTTAGAAAGAAATTAAGTTCTATCACCAATCAAAGACCCAATCACAAAGCAAACACAGGCTAAAGTACTCGAGGGGAAGACAAAGACCTTGTGTGCCAGCTCACAAGCCCTGCCTGGTTGCAGAGAGACATCACTGCCCAGAGAGATTCTATGGCTGACACACAGCACCCAAAACAGTATCTGGGTATCAGGGGAGTCACAAAGATCTGCCTGAGGCAGGACAGATGCCACACTCCCTCTCTTCCTGCATGGAGGCCAAATCTTATTACCAGGTTTAAGTGTCTCTTCCAACACACTTAATACCATCCTGCTTTTGCGACAAATCTAGGTAACAGCAGGATTGCCAACCTTCAGTATCTGTCCATTTCCTTCCCATAATGAAGTCGACATTAAATCCTGCTATTTGGGAAAAAAAAAAATCATGTATGTGGCAATTTCTTTATTTTTATTTTTGGTTATGGTGCATGCCTCATGCTGACCAGTCCCAGATGCTCACCCGGTTACCTCCAAAATCTTCATCCTGCTTGTAAACACTGAGGCTTTAAAACCACAGAAACTAGACATCTTTCACAAGCTCTTTGAAGCCTGATCTTTAGGACTCGGGGTTTCAAGCTTTCTTCTTTCACATAGAAGAGAGAAAGAAGAAGATGTAATGAAAAGTTGCAATGCTGCTAAAGCTGCACGACTGCAGCATCTCGGTCCTTAACAAAAGCTCCAGATACTGGAATTCAAGATGAAATAAATCAGATTGACAACATTGTATTAAAAGCACTAAATACATTTTCACTCTTATTATTCTATTTCTCCCTGTGTGACTGTACTTGTGATGACAAATCCTGCCATTTAGATAAGGAACCAGGCTTTGAAGCCAGGACTTGAATTAGGGTTTGGTGTCTTTTCCTTCATAGGGAACTCTGCCTGTTTGGTTTGTCTCTTTCCACACTGAAAAGAAATATCCTCAAACCAGGCAAGCTCCACTTTTCCCCCCAGATCTCTTTCAATTCCAGCTCGTTCTGGCTCAGTGCCTCTTTATGCCATCCAAAGCATTGCCTGCAATACAAAGAACAGAAAAAGAGAAATCCATTCAATTAAAAAATGACATAAAAATAAAAAGTGCTTTGGAGGGCAGGTGTCAGAGCTGGGCACTGTTCTCACTGTCTGGCTCTTGTGAGTTTGTTAACCTTAAGGATTATTAACAGAAAAGTTATTTCCTGTTCCTACACAGATTTCATCTGCAATTTGTGGAGCCTTGGGGTTTTTTTTCTATTTTGAAAATGTTTTCTCTTGTCTGTGTATGCTGATAAATTCCCATTACATCCCCTGAGAAAAAGTATTATCTCTATTAAAAGCCATGGTGCTCTGTGACATCCTCACTAAGGTGGAAGTACCCTTTCTCTGGATTCTGCTCTCTATTCATCATGAGGATTCCCTGGCTGCATTGGAGCTCCTAATTTTTGCTAAACCTGGTAAAGTGTCTGTTGGAGGAATCAGTATGCATATGGGCATTTCTCCAAAGCTGCCTCCTTCAGCATAGAGCAAATTAAATTCAGTGTCAGTCCCAGGGCTGCTTCCCTCAGGGCCCTTTGAAAACCCCAGCTTTTAAGTCCTGCTTCAGCCTTGCAGCAGTTGTCTGTAAAGCTTAACAAGCTTAATTTGTTTGGTTTTCTTTCTTTTTTCCCCCAGACTTAATTTGTCTCACAGCACTGTTTTCAGCATATACCAAAAGTCTGTTTTGAGCAAAAAATTTGGCAATATAATATGAACACTCACAGACCCCTAAAGTTGTCCTTCCTTAAGGTCTCCTAAAAATTGTACATGTCTAGCACGGGGAGGTAGGGGAAGTTTCATGAGCTGGCCCTGTAGGAATTTGAGCAGGGGTTGGTGGATAATAAAATTTAAGTGTGGGGTTATGGCTTTGGTGGTGTTAGGGCAACCCTTGAGAGATGGGGGAAGCGGAACCTACACATCTCCAGGTGAAGACTGGTGAGAAGTGAGTGAAGTGAGTTAAGTGAGCAAAGAGGAGGTGAAAGGGCATAAACCCTGGGCAGTGATGTGGCCACCCCAGCAGAGGTGGGATTGGCCGGGGGCTTGGGATAATCATCAGCCGCCACACTGGGCTTGTGTGCAGCAGCGCGCGAGAAGTTTATGAATGCAGTTCCAGGGAGGATCTGTCTGAAGCGTAAGCACCGGCAATTTCCCTAATTAGGGGAAGTTCATTTAAACATGGAGATGAGCCAGAGCTAATCTCTGCGTCCGGCTACCCGCTCTGCCTGGGAAATGCCGGCGCCTCCAGGCTTGAACACTGCTGCAAACTGAGCAGCCATCTGTCACAAGCCCACAGCGCTGGACACAGTGTGGCACAGAGGAGGGGACGGGGTGTGAGGAGCAGGGCAACGCCTGCCCCTCTGTCAGCTCCGAGCACACGGGTACTGATACGGAAACACCCACCCATTTCCCCAGAAAAATGGAAATATAAGGGGGGGCTGTGCTGCTTCACCACTGAAAGGAGGGGAATCTGCAGCGCAGCGGCAGCTCCTTGTGCTGAAGGAGGACATGGAAATTGAACCAGTCTCCCATGTGCTGGGAGAGGAGGAGGAGGGCTTGGGCCAAAAGAAGAGGTGACAGCCCCCCCACCAGCGTCTCTTTCCAGCTGGAACACCTGACCTCTGATGGAAAAACTTAATTGATTCAGGGTGCTAAGAAAATTGCTGGTTAGTAGTGGAAGCAAGAAGCTCAGGTAAAAGGGCTGATAAAGAAGAACCTTTAATTTCAGATGGCTAAAAGGCCTCCCAGGGAAAGCCCAAGGTACACGACAGAGGAAGCCAGAAACAATTACAGAGACAAGGGCTGCAGACAAAGGCATGAGGATACCACCAGCTCTCAGATATTGCATCTGCAGAGCTCGCATTTCACAGATCAATAAAAAAGATGCAGAGGAAATGAAAAGAGAGGAAAAAATGCCACATTTCTTGGTGAACACTTCCTGAATTATCAGCTCTTGGTTGTATTACCTGATGCCAGCCCTCCCTGAAATTGCTCCCCTTCCATTCACTGCCAATCAGTAGCAACTGACCCAAGTTTAATTTTCTGTTATTTCATGTTATTTTTATTTTAGTAGTGTGAGGTGGCAGGATTGCCACTGTGCTGTGCGGTGAGAGACAGCCCGTGAGCAGAGGACATCAGGGCCCGTGGTGGGAAAGGGGCTGACTGCCCCCGTTTCACAGACACTGACCACAAATTGTGTGCAGTAACAAAGTCTGGAAATGGATGAAAAGATGACTCCAGGTTTCCCTACAACGGCTCTTTTGCATTTTTTGCTCCCCCAGCCAGAGGAAAACTTTATTTTCTGTCTTCTTCCACACCAGCATCACTCCTAGTAGGAGCCTTTAAATCCTTTAAAGCTTTTAAAAGCCTTTGCACTTTAACTTTGGATTTAAAATCTACATAAATACGTGTATGTGTATGTAAGTGTGGGTGTGGGCATGTACCTCAAGGAACTCCTAAACGAAAAGGCCTGTCAAGATTAGGTGCTAAGTAAGCATTTCCCTCCATCACCCCCAGCCTGGTCCCCTTTCCTGGGGGCTGATCCTGTGCCCGGCATGGCAATGCACAGCACACTGCCAGCCCCCTGGGCTTAGCCCAGGACTGACAGCACATTCCCACCATGCAAGACTTGCAGCGCAGGCAGGGTCTCCACCTGGACTTCTCTAAGGCCTTTGATGCAATCCCTCACATCATTCTTGACACTAAGTAGGGAAGATATGGGATGGACTGTTAGATGGATAAGGAACTGGCTGGATGGCTCTGTCCAACAGGTTATAGTCACGTCCAGATGGAAACCAGTAAAGAGAGGTGTCCCTCAAGGGTCCATACTGGGACCAGTACTATTTAGTATCTTCATCAGTGACATAGACAGTGGGTGCAAGAGTGCTCCCTCAGTGAGTTTGCAGACACCAAGCTGAGTGGTGTGGTGGATAGCTGGAGGGAAGGGATGCCATCCAGAGGGACCTGGACAGGCTTGAAGATTGCCCCTCTGGGACCCTCATGAGGTTCAATAAGACCAAGTACAAGGTCCTGCACCTGAGTCGGGACAGCCTCTGGTATTGACACAGGCTGGGGGATGAATGCATCAGGAGCAGCCCTGGGGAGAAGGACTTGAGGATACTGGTGGGTGAAAACTGGACACGACGCAGCAATGTGCACTCACAGCCCAGAAAGTCAATTGTGTCCTGGGCTGCATGCAAAGCAGTGTGGGCAGCAGGGAGAGGGAGGGGATTCTTCCCTTCTACTCCTCTCTGGTGAGACCCCACCTGCAGTGCTGCATCCAGCTCTGGGACCCCCAGTACAAGGAATACATGGACCTATTTGAGTGGGTCCGGAGTAGGGCCACAAAAACGACCAGAAGGATGGAATAGGGGAAGAAAGGATGAGAGAGTTGGGGTTGTGCAGCTTGGAGAAGGGAAGGCTCTGGAGAGACCTAACTGCGGCCTTTCAGCACTAGAAGTGGTTTTGTAAGAGTAATGGAGAGAAGCTTTTTACCATGGGTGGGATTAGGGGTAACAGTTTTAAACTGAGAGAGGGTAAGTTTAGATTGGACATGAGGAAGAGATTCTTTACTGTGAGAGGGGTGAGACACTGGTACAGGTGGCCCAGAGGAGCTGTGGATGCCCACACCTGGTAAGAGCAAGGGGTGTGGCCCAAGGACCTGGAGAGGTTCTGTTTTGCCCCAGAGAGCCATCCCTGCAGCACTGCAGAGCCTGAGCTGTGCTGCACACTCAGGGCTGCTCTGGCCCCTACAGGTTCAGAAAGTGGCTCCTGTCTTTAGCTTTTTTAGGGAGATGTTGCTAATTTTATGGGCTGCCAAGACTGACATTTCTCTGACCATTTGTCAGAAGCACCACAGCAAAAATAGTACCATTAAAAATGGATCTTACCTGCGACTTGAAACTGAAAGCCATTATGTGGGCTACCTCTAAAATTTATTCCTTGATATTGTGAGATGGATTTATAAAGGAACTCCATTTCAGGTTCCCATTTTCATCTCTTCATGCAGCCATCGCTGAAGGATTACAAGCACTTTTCTGACAGGCTCTCACTTTACACCGTCTCTTACTCATCCCTAAAAATCACCAACTGAGTTTTCCAATATCCCATTAGTCACCTAAGAACACTATTCATGCTGAAGTTCATTACTTTCCGTTTAAGGAAGATCTGTGGCACATGGAAATTAAAGTTTGATTAAAAATCCTTTTTTCCAAAGAAAAAATACATCCCCCTAATACTATTTATTAACAATTTTTAACCATCACCCAAAAATTTCGTGAGAGCATCAACACATCCTCAGAGGCCCACAGCATCTCCAGTATTAGATCCATCTGTTGCTGCTGCTGGTTTATACCCTTCAAGTATAAATTCAAGACGGTTTACACTCTTCAAGTGCCACGCAAGAAAGCTCAAGCATCATCACTGCACACATTCGTATTGCAAAAATGCACATCTTGTGCCAGACCAGCAGCTGGGTTGCCCAAAAATCTGTCTGTGAAGGCAGGTCTCCTTCTGGAGGAGTGTCAGAAAAGGGATGTGCCAGAGCAATCTTACACATGGTGTGTAGTTGAACCCTCCAACACAAAACCATTTAAAGACATTATGAGGTTGCAGTTTGAAGGCAGGCTTTGGCATGCAGGATGGATGGATCATTGCTTCCCACCTGGACCTTGAATTCTGGAATGTGTCAAAGAAAAAAACACAGGCATAGGAAAGCACCAGCTATGACTCTTAGCAGATCCAGTGGGCCAGCTGATTACCTGTTGATGAGCAATTTAATTTGAGTTGAATTATATGCTCTGGAAGTCCAGCTCTCAGGGAGGTAATTAACCCGAATGTCTGCCCTCTGATGAAGCCCAGCACGCTGGTGTATGTGTGGTGTCCATCCAGGAGCATCCCACCAGCTGGCAGGCAGCAGGCTGGCGGCACAGCGAGCTGCTGCAGGAGATGTCCTGACTGCTGTGCAGGGAGAGAGTCCTGGCTGCTGAGCGTGAGGAGGAGCCAAACTGCTCATCTCCTCATGTCACAGCACTTTTGAAACACCAGTTAATAGGGGCTGTTTAAGAATGCTTTTAATTCAGTAAAAACCCCTATGTTTCAGCCATGTGCTGAATTCGTTTGATTTGAGGGGAAGCCAGGATAGCAAACACCCCCTAGGGTAAACATGAGCTGGCTGGGGCCCCAAGCTATTGCAATTTTATTTACTGGAGACTTTATCTTTCATGTCCGGTTTATATTTAGGCCTTGTTGTGCAAGGCTGTCCCATGCCACTGGGCATGCACTCATTTCCTCTGACATTAATGGCAGCGCTCACGAGAGGGAGGACTCACTTAGGTGAGCAAAGGGTGACTTCTGGGCTTCTGCGAGAAGAAGCGAAGTTTCCAAAAAGGCAAAGGCCTTCCTCACCTTGGATGTTTTGGCTGGGCTCACGTTGCAGCAACCACAAGGTTTGGTGGGGGCTCCATTTTAGGAGGACATTGTGCAACCAAAGGAGGAGGGAGTTCTAGCTCTGGTGGGAAGCCCTGTTTCTTTAAACACTTCACTTCCACTTTCTTAAATGCTTCTTTGGTCTTTGATATGGTCTTTGATAAAATGTCTGAACAGCTATTTCTTTGCTGTATGATTATTTGTGCCCTGATCTTGCTCTTCCAAAGCAAAAGGAGACAGCGTGTTCTAAACACAACTGCAACAAGAGTTACGCTAGCAAGATCGCTTAAAAATCACTGTAGCACTGGGGCACATGCCAGGAGCCAAGCAGTTGGTAATTCTGAAGTGAATGAGACCTTATATCGTTTTTATCCAGGATCTACAGGAGCAAATCAAGTTTATATAGATAAAGATCACATCCTAGCATGCTGTAAAGTGCAAACAGTATTTGCTGGCAGAAATAGCTGGCAGAGCTTTGTGGACACAAAAATGGATTATTAATTAGGAAAGGATATTTCTGCTGTTATGAGATCATATATTTTGGGGGTGAAGAGATGGTGCATAACAAAACCAGGGTCTGAGCTCACTTCTACCTTGTGAAGCAGTGTAAGGTCTCAGCAGAGCTGAAGCCTTCTCCGGATTCTGTCCACCACCCATTCTGGAGCAGGTTTGCTCCCTGAGAATTACCCTTGTCTGCCAGTAAACACATGGCTGCTTGCAGCTTCAGTATCTGAAACCACCACTTGACTGCCAAGATTTCCCAATGCAGCTCCTCAGAGGCACATCTAGCTATGCAGTTTCCTTTAGTAAATGCGAAAAGAAAGAAAGGGTGGGGAAAAAAGATGATTATCAGTCAGATCTACGTGTCCTACATCTCTATGGCAACCATGTGCAGTTTGGCAACGGCATAGGTACATCCAGGAACTCTCTTAACAGCATCCACCTCAAACCAGCAGCTTGCAAACGGTGCTGGAAATCTGTCTGGCACCCTGAGAGTAAGGCACGGGAATGAGAGGGCCAGCACAGAATTGCCCTCCCAGGGAATGTTGATGTCTTTTCTAGAGGGCAGTCAGGCATGAGTCACGATGTGCCTCGCACAGCACATGACATCAAAGCAGCCACATTCCCCCTTTAGGTGAAGGGGCACGTGTGGTCAGAAGGCACTACAGTGACTTAGCGAGCATGCACAAGCTTTGGGGTGACATGAGGGATCCAGTGAGCAAGGGAAGGTGAGGATATGAGGTGCAGGTCTCGCCAGACTCATGTTTTTATGTAACCAAGCAGGTCTCAAAATGTGCCCAACCTTCCCTGATTCCCTCTCCACAGTTTTGGTCCAAGCTGTGGTGGGAGAACAGAATGCATGGGAGATCAGCCAGCAGCAAGAAGCCACATCAGTTGGCATGAGTTTGTTGTAGCTTGAGGAGGAAGCAAAAGGCAAAAAGGGGCTAAGTTCTTGAACTGGCTGGTTGGGATATCCACCAGCTGCTGTAGAGGCTGTACCCCCCCAGCCAGCACAAGCCACAGCTGCCGTAGCCCAGCCGGGTTTCCAGCAGTGTCGGAGCTGTGAAGGTGGTGGCAAGCAGTCGAGTAGTTTGAAGGAGGGAGGGCTTCAAAGGTGCTTCGCATGACATGGCTTTTAGCTCCCAAAATGAGGGGTTAAGCATGGGGGAAGCTCTCCAAGAGACTACTGTCCCAGCAGCACCACATCTTTCTCCACCTCCTGCTCTCCACCTCCTTCCACAGCTATCCCTCTCAGGATGCTGGTGAGCATCACCACTTCCCAGGCTGGCTCATCTGGTGCTCCGTGGGGCAGCAACCTGAACTTTGGAGCAAAAGCATAAAGGTCAAACACTGCCCATCCTGATGGATTGGCTAGATTTTTTCCACTTAAGCCTTAGGAGATCTTTGACTTGCATGGGACCTAAATCTGTTTAATACCTCCAATGAATATTTGTCCATAGTTCTCTCTGAGGCTGCGTATCTTTGCAAGATTATATCCCCTTCCTTCTTTCTCATTTCTCAAGTCATGCTCTTAGTTTTATTCTAAGCAAACAGAGGTTTTAGACTTCTTGAGAAGTCAAATATTTAATGAACTCTCTCAGTGATGGTCTTTTCCCTCCAAACTCTGTGACTAACACATCATTTCTTGTTTCAAGCTCTGCAAAGTGGGGAGGGTGAGGGCTGGCCACCCATGGGGCCACATCAGCAAGAGTGTACGCAGGACATCGAGGGAAATGAGAATTCCCCTCTACTCAGTACCCATGGGGCTGCATCTAGGGGCCTGTGGTAGGGGGGAGTCCTAATGCTCCCTAATGCTCTGTGGGGGGACCTAGTGTCATGTTGTCCATTGCCTAAAGGGCATTACAGGGAAGAGAGGCAGGCTCTTCCCAGAGGTGCACACTGAAAGGACCAAGGAAATAGTCGCATGTTGAGACAAGGGAAAATCTGGTTCATTAAAAGCAAAGTATCTTGCCATGGTCAAACACTGGCACAGGTTGCCCCGTGAGGAGCTGGGATCTCCATCCCTGGAAAAACTCATAACCTGAGTTCTGAGGACCTGGTCTAGCTTTGGAGCTGGCCATGGCTTGGGTTCCTTCTCCCTGAAATTATCCTGTGACTCCGCAATTCTATTATACACACAAAAATAAAGGACGAGAAAATTAAAAAGAAGGGTAAAGAGAAACAGTTGTTTCTGTTTAACTTCTGATGGCAATAAAGAATAAAGCAGCAGGCTTAAGCACAGCTCTGAAATTACTCAGTCTGATGAGTCTGCTGATGGTTCTGCCTGAGAAAAACACAAACTGCAAAACACAGCTAAACATTGTTTATTCTAAACCTAACACAGGATTTTTTCCTTTTTTTTTCTCCTTATGAGTTTTCAAATTCACAGAGGACTCTTCTGCCCCCTTAATGCACACAAATCAAATACAGATTTTGCTTTGCTGTGTGAAAGTGGAGAGCTGGAGCTGCCTGTTTTAAGGCTGCTAAAGCTCCCTCAGGATGGCAGGGTGGCCATTTTATTTCCTTCAGCTTGAAATAAAGCCCTCTTTTTAAAGCCCTCTTTTGATTTCCACACTTGATCTCTGGTATTCTCAAGAACCAGAGCCTTATCACTACAAAGGTAGTGCAGATAAAAGGCCTGACACCCACCCTCCAAGAGGCCTTTTTGCCAGGAGAGCCAGGGGCACAGCTCCCTGCAAAGCAGCTGTTTTATCCCTAGTGCTTTGCTGCAAACTCCGCTGGTGCTTTTTTGTGCCCCAGGTCCTTGGGCTGCCCGCACTGTGGGGGGAATTCCACTCGCGGCAGCCTTTCCACTCCTTTTCTTGCTTGAAATCTCTCAGGTATCTGATTCAGATTAAAGTATCGCTCTCCCACCCAAAGGCTATTGACCCTGATTGCTTTAGGAAGGGGTGTTTCTGGCTGCCATAATGTCTTTGGAACCCCAAGGGCTTCTTGAGCAGAGCATATAGTATTTTGCAGGCATAAGGGGCTCTCCCCCAGGTGGGCAATTCCACCCTACAGCTCCATCATCATTAAACTGAGAAGAATCACCCATTTGGGCATGTCTGACCCAGGTGAGACAGAGGCACAAACATGGGTTCATTCCTGTTGAACTGGCCAAGGAAGTGGCACAGGGTTGCACCAGCCACGGGGGAACAGACAGTCCCTGATGGGACACAGCGCGAACCTGTCAGCTTTCAAATAACAGGTTCCCACCAGCACAGCGTGTTTATTCCAGACTAACTTTTTGTATCAGGGGACTGTGGCAGTTCTGGTTTGTTGGAAAAAGTCCCAGAGCTCCACTCAGCCTCCTGCCAAGTACAAACCCAGGGAGCCCTTTCTGTCCCACCAAGAGAGATTCTCCCAACACCACATGCTCCGGCAGCTGCGCTGAAGGTGCTGGCACTGGCATGGCACGAATGCCAGCAGTTCCTCACCACCATGTAAAAGGGGCAGGCCTGGGAGTAAGCTGGGGCTTAAAGTGGCAAGGAGGTTGAGGGGGCTGAACCCCAGAACCACCTCCCAACAGATCCCGCATCGTGGATCTCTATGAAAATTGCTGGTGGCAAGATGATGGCATGGTGGTCTTGGCTGTCCCATGCCAGGGGTGCTACACTCACAGCTTCTGGGATGGTGATCACAGCCAGACAGCCCAGAGACTACCTGAGGCAGCAGCTGGAGCCATGGACACCTAGGCATCTCCTCTCAGAGCCTACAGCTTCTGTGAAAGCTCAAACTGCTCTTGTGGCAGTTCCCACTGGCTGGTCTCTGCTGCTTCTCTGAAGCAGTGCTCAGCTCCTGCAAAGTCCCATAGGATTTTAGGCACCAAACCTGCTGAAGAGTAGCAGAGGAAACTAAAAGGGAACCTGGAAGTTTCTTCCATGTGATGCTAGGAAGACAAAGCAGTGGGTTTAAGGAACGTAGCGTAAAAAAAGGAACTCGTGGCTGCCCAGATGAACCTCCTGTGGGTTGCCTGAAAGTAATCCCTTAGGCATGACACTCTTCTGTCACAGGAAAGGAGTCACTCTTTTGCACATGACTGACAGGAGTGGGGAGAGATTAGGAAGGAAGAGAGCTATCACAATAACGAGCTGTATTCATATGACATATTGCAGCACAGACCCAGATGAGGCAAAAATAGCATCACGATTGTCTGGACAGGTCAAAGGATGATCAAGAACTCGGAGGGGTAGTTTCCAGGGCAATTAAAGAGGTATCTCTGCAACACCCATGCCTTGTTTCTGTGCCATGCAGGTGGTGCTGGTTCTCGTGGCTGGTGACCGAGCATCCCCATGGAGCTCAGGGGCAAGGGCTGGCACAGGGCATTAGGAGGAACATAGCAGTGGTCCACAAGCCACTGTCCCGTGCCAGGCAGGATGCTCTCCAAGGGTCACTGGAGCACTAGGGAGCTGTCAAGGGGACACCTGCCCAAGGAATGGGTCACAGAGCAGTGCATTTCGAAATGGTTACAGCAGCTCAGGCAGAGCAGGTGCCCTGTGAGTCACGGCAGGGTGGGGAGCAAAGCGTTTCCGCTCCTCACCCGACAGCCCTGCCTGGGCACAGGTGGGTGGGAGGCTCACAGGGCACTGCCATCTCCAGAGGCAAGGCCCTGGCAGCTGCCCCATGGCAGTGTCTTGTTGCAAAGGGGTCAGCTTAGAGGTGACCCCTGGTCCTGAGCTCTTCAGACTGGTGATGTTTCCCTCCAGCCTCCGTGCTGAGGGAGATGTGCTGTGAAAAGCAGACCATTCCTGCACACTCCCATTCTCTCTTTTACTGTTTTTCACTCTATCAAATAAGGAACAAATACAGGACCAAGGTAAGGACACCAACATCTTGCCAAAGTGATGCATGGGGGAGAAACCTGAGAGGTATCCACACTTTGCATGGGAGATATATATATATATAGATATAGATATATAGATATATAGATATGTAGATATATATAGATATATAGATATGGAGCAAAACCCAACCCAACCCCTGGAAGTTTCTCTGCAGGAGCTGGCAGCATCCAGGACAAGGTGACCATGCCTTGTGTCCTGCTCCCACCAGCTGCAGCCTGGAATTCTGGCACAGCCCCTGCCTGAGCTTCTGGGGCAGGGCCAGGAGAGTTGGTTTCACAAGGCGTAGACTGTGCCTTCACTCCAGGCACAGCCTTTATCAGAGCTTCTCCCAAATCCTCTGGGATGCCATGTCCTTTATAATCAAGAGGCTGGAGCAAGCCCCTCACCCAGGGTCCCACCTGTGTATTACAAGAAGGATATTGAGCCCAGGTAACCAGCTGTTCTCTGAAATTCTATTGCAAAGAAAAGCCATTCAGCTCATCTGTTTGGCATGTTTGAGCATTGCCTCAACATCTGAGGAGACTTTATTGATCACTAGGCAGGTAATGAGGAGTGAATCTGCCCACCTTTCCCCCCACTGCCTCCCTTAAACATTATGCCCAGGGAATCTACATTAAATTTCCATTTTTTGCCTGTTCGTCATGGACATACACACAGAGCAATTATGGAACACAGGGAAACAGTAGTAAGAAGTATATTTAGCAAACCTGTCCTCGCCTCACCTTGAATTCTGTGTGCAGTTTTGATCACTGCAATAATAAAAACTATGTTAAACTACTGTAGAGCATCCAAAGCGGGGTAATTAAGACGGTAAAGGGCCTTGAGGGGAAGCCATATGAGGAGCGCTGAGGTCACTTGATCTGTTCAGCCTTGAGAAGAGGAGACTGAGGGAAGACCTCACTGTAGTTACAACTTCCTTGTGAGGGGGAGAGGAGGGACAGGCACTGATCTCTTCTCTGTGGTGTCCAGTGACAGGAGCCAACGGAATGGCCTGAAGTTGTGTCGGGGGAGGTTTAGGTTGGATATTAGAAAAAGGTTCTTCACCCAGGGGGTGGTTGGGCACTGGAACAGGCTCCCCAGGGAAGTGGTCACAGCACCAGCCTGGCAGAGTCCACAAATTGTTTAAACAGTGCTCTTGGGCATGTGGTGTGACTCTTGGGGATGGTGCTGTGCAGGGCTAAGGGTTTGGACTTCAATGATCCTTGTGGTCCCTTCCAACTCAGCATATTCTGTGATTCCTTTTTTAGCTGCAGAGTTGTATTTTAAGCTGGGTATCACAAGGCTTACTTACCACCTTAGTTTTGATGGTAAAGAGAGTTGAAGGGCCCAAATGACTCATCTCATCAGCCAGCAGAAAGCCGCACCACTGCTCCTCCCTCCTCAGCTCCAGCGGGCAGCCCTCAGTCCTTCAGACATGATGCTGCTCAAGCTTCCTCTGCCAGGGACATCTGAGCTCAGCAAAATACAAGTGTGTGAGGAAAAAGCATCCTCAGTGCCACCAGAGAAGGAGTGCTCACGTGAGGGTGTGTTTGTGTGCACACAGACACGCCTACCTACCAGCAGAGACTTGTTTCTGTGGCAAAACAGGCAATGACTTGGGTATCCAGCTCCAGTCCATAGCTTCCCAAGCGGCTTTCACAGAATCAGTCTTTCCCCACCCAGCAAAAGACAGATACTGGGAAAAAAGCAAACCCTCACTGACAGGGACCCACCTGCCCTTGTCCCCTTGATGCCAGGGTGAGGGGTTTGCCCAAACTCACACCGGAGGTAGGAACAATCCAGATTTTAGAAAGCCCAGCGCTGTGCTTTGTGCTGAGAGGGGTTTAAGCTGTAATCTTCCTTTGCCAGCTCTCATATACAGATCAAGGGGCAGGATACCATACTGGCTTTTTTGGATGAAAGATGCTTTAAAAAGTAGAGAAGCATTTATTCCTGACCCCTTTCCACCCTGATTTGAAAAGAAGGATCATGCCAGGCTCACTGGCAGCCAGGCTGGCATGCCAACTTCCCCCAGAGGGAGATTTTACCACATGACATGTATCTGCAGGTACGGGAGGAACAGTGATAGCATCAGCTGAGATAAGAGGAGAGAAGCCGTTATCCTGGCAGCATGGAGGTCAGGACAAGAGGCAGCTAAACAAATTCCAACTCCAAGGGCCCAAAACACCACAACTGGCATGTCATGGATTATTTTGGAATAAATATGCACATGCCACTCCCAGCACTCATTTGCTTTCCATCATCAAACTGAAAGAGAGCAGGTTTAGATCAGATATTACAAAAAAATTCTTTACTGTGAGGGTGGTAAGGCACTATCACAGGTTGCCCAGAGAAGCTGTGGGTGCCCCATCCCTGGAAGTGTTTAAAGCCAGGTTGGACGGAGATCTGAGCAACCTGGTCTAGTGGAAGGTGTCCCTGTCCATGGCAGGGGGGTTAGATGGGAACTAGATGATCTTCAAGGTCCCTTCCAACACAAACCATTCTATGCTTCTATAATTCTATGATCCTTTCTGGAGCAGTGCAGCAGCCACGCTGATCCTCCATAGCAGTGGGGCTGTGCTGGGGCTGTTCCATGTGCAGGTCAAACACACACCCCAAATCCCTCTTGGAGACAAGCACTGTCCAGCCACTGTGGCATGCAGAATGGCCTCCTCTGATAAATGAACCAGTGCAGCCTCTGACAGGAAGAATCCCTCTCTCTCTGCCTCATCCCAAAGTAGCAGGAATAAGTGTGACCCAAGGCAGGCAGGTGTCAGCAGCCTGAAAAGGCTCTGTGCTCAGATAAGCAGGCTGGGAGCAGCAATAAGAGCTGCTGTTATGCAGCTGAGAGGGTTGCAGAAAGGGATGTGAATTTAGGTCCATGCCGAGTACTTCCATCTGAAAGATTTACTGCTCTGCCTGGCAGCCGTGCCCACAGAGACAAATAAGACACCATCACTGGAGAGATGACTGCCCGCTTTAAGCATAAACTGTGCCCAACTCATCCTCTGTGGGTTGTTCCCGATTTGCCTGGGGAACCTGTCAGAGAAAAGAAACAAAAAGATTTTTCTGTCAAATGCACCTGTCGAGGCAATTTTTTCCTGCCTGATTTGGCTGCACAGTTCTGGATGCAGAACCAGGTGGGGTGAGGTCTCTGCTCATGTACTCAGTGGCCGCTGCTGTGGGGACCCCCTGGCCTGGTGCTGCATCCCAGCATGTGGCACCACACTCTGAGCTTGCAGCCTTCTTCCCTGTGGACGTGCACGGGCATCTTGCTGCCTCTCTGCTCCTCTTCATAGTTCTTTACCTTACCTACCTCAGCCAAACACAGCACCAGGGCAAAGGCAACCCAGGCAACCTGGTTTGTACAAATCCAGTAAAAACAGCCCCCAAGGTAAGGCAGGATGCCCTCCATGCTGAGGAAAGCAGATGGAAAGCTGGCACCAGTGCAACATCAGAAAACCCAGGTGAACATGACTGCTTATGCAAGCTTAATATGATGGGGGAGGCTGTGGGCTGACCCTAACTTTCATGGAAAAGGTTTTCCCTGATAAACGTGCTGAGAATTGCAAATCCCCATGCATGCTGGGTTCCCAGCCTGTTTCAAGGCCAGGAATTAAGCCAGCTTTGCAGGCAAAGCCATGAGGACACTGGGGAGCTGTCAGCCCAGCAGATGATTTAATAGACCAGCAACACCACAAGAAGGGCCAGGGCCAGGCTGGGGCACGCCAGCCACTGTTGTGGCAGCACAGCCTCGCCCTGGCTCCGTGCTAAGCCTGGACCACTGCAGCCCACGCGCAGCCATATGCCTGAACCACAGCAGCAGACAGAGCATCTGCCACTGCCCTGGCCGGCTTGTCAAGGACTGGAGGGCATGGGTCCAATGGGAACAGTTTTATTTCCCAGTCTGGAGAGGTTTTTCTCCATTTGGAAGAGGACTATCAGCCTTTTCTGACCTTCTTCCAAGGGACAGATGTTTTTGCTCTATCACTCATTCACTGCTAAGGCTTCAGGCTATAGCTATCGCTCTTTCTTTTAGGTTTTGGATTCAGTTCCACTGCAGCGGTCCCTGGCTAAGTTAGGCTGTTTAATTAGTTATTAAAATGGAAACACTTTTTTTTTATCACATCTCCTACCATTCTGGAACAGGTCCACTAATAGTAGATGCTACTCAGACAAGCATTTATTGCTCTGCCTTGAATAGACTAAATAGTTTTGGCAAGTCAACCTTTCTCCTTTGGATTTGCCAGGCATCTGACTCACATTTGCTTTCAGGAGGGTACAGCTGCCAAAGGCAAGGCAGCTGGACCAGGCACAGTGCTCCGTCACCCCAACAGCAGCATTCCCATCTGGAATTACAAGAGGATATATGGTTGCTCCATCTCTTTGGGGTGATGGTTCACTCTGAAAGCCTGATTAAGTGCTCGTGGAAGTATCTTGTGGCAGGATTTCCTGTTTATGTTGCCCTACACCTTGTTATTAGCATCACACCTCTGCTGAATGCACACCCTCACCCTGCAGCTCTGGACGAGTGGGGTGGGAGGAGATGGTTTGGGAAGGTGAGTCAGGAAAGCGCTGGGGGCAATGGCTCCAAGCTGGATGACAGAGAGGAGGAAACCTGTGGGAGCAGCAGCACCGTGCTGTGAGGGGACAGACCACAGCATGCCTCCTCTCCCCTGGTAAACTCACCAATTTACTTCCCAACTACACCCCAGGTAGAGGTGAGAGCCCACCATGCATTCATGTGGGATCTGTTTTGGCATGGGGTACCCAGGAGCCAGGAGATGCCAGGAGCAGACAGGGCACTAAGGGTCTCAGGCTGCTTTCCTCAGTGGCTTTTTGTCCTCTCATGCATTTTGCCCTTCCAGCACACTCCTTTCCTCAGCAGGAAGGTGCTGCAGACTCTGTGCCATGCACACAACCTCAGCAGGGTTGTGTCACCCTGGCCCCACCATGCACTGTGCCATCATGTCCTACACCAAATTAAGCAGTGGCTTACGAGCCGGCTTGACATAAAGGAACCAGCTCCGGGTGCCTGACAGGAACAAATCTGTGTTTCAGTAGGGAATGCAAGTGTCACAGATGCTCCAAGGCAGCCTGAGGGAAGCCAGAACAGACCACAGAGTGAATATTTCTGTTTCTTGGTTTTGTGGCAGGCTGGTGATTAGCTTGGCCTTTGCATGGAACTAATGAGATATCTCTGTTCAAAGTGACTCCCGTGTCCCCCTCTGAGGCTGCGTGGGGCAGCACTTCACATCACCCAGGAACAACTTTAAGCCTTCCTCCTTTAGAGGAAGAGTGATGATTTCTGAGTGCTCAGCATCTATCTAACACTGTTCCCTTCCTTGGCAAGAGGTATTTCCGGGGCTTGGGATTTTTTCCTGGCAGGCAAAAAGTGGAAGTACACTTCCAGTATGTGCCAACCCCAACTATCCAGTGTTCCCACCAGTGACATGCATGGTGGGTGGTGGGTGAAACCTCAGATGTCAGGATTAGCTTTTCCAAGGCCCTTCAAAAAATTGAAGGTTTGCTGTGAAAAAAAAAGAAAACTGTCAAAAGAAAGATTTGTTTGTCAGACGTGAATGTTTGCTGCTGCAAAGCAAATAAGGAATGCCTCAGGGCTACACCGAGCACCCAAGATTACCCAGTTGTTAGTATCTGCATGTTTGGCTGAGGCAAGGGACGTTCACACCATCTCTGTCTCTGTTCGACCTGCCACACCACCCTGGAAGCAAAATTAACCACTTACCAGATCTGAAAACTGTGTCCCTGCTAACTGGCTTAATTTGTGCCTCAGTTGAGAGGGGCAGACACAGGGCACATCACCTCACCACTGCCACAGCCATAACCCATTGGAGGTGACGTTTCACCAGGTGACAGAGCTGTGGACTGTGTTAAAGAGGTGCTGGGGCTCAGTACCTGCAGAAATTGAAACTCTGGGTCTGTCATGCACAGGCTCAAAGCTGCAAAGGCAGCTTGTGGAAAGGGGCCGTCTGGCTCCTTGCTCCTTAAAATGCTCATGGCTATGGTGCTGGTGGGTGTGCACCTATGTGGATGCTGGGATGACCCTGCTTTCCTGGCACGGAGCCAGGATGTGGCTAGGACAAGCCACAGATTCTGGGAGATGGGAAGTTTTATTTGTCCCAGCACCACTGCCATGTCCCAGGGCTCAGCACTGCCTGTGCCCTGGCTGGGGTTGCAGGTATCTAACCCTGACCAGCTTCGGTGGTGCCTCCCCTGGGTACTGCTCTTGGCCTTTTGGTCCCCTCCTCAGGCTATGCCAGCAGAAGCCAGCCCAAACTCTGGGACTGGAGCTGCTGCCAGGGAGGAGGTGCGGGGGACACCCTGGTGAGTGCTGGTCAGGGTGAGGCAGGTGGGGAATCTCCATCCCCAGCACCAAGCAAGGTCCTGTTACATCCCAGGTTTCCTGCAGGATGTGGGCATGTGCTACCTCAGCTGCCCGAGCAGCTGGCAGGGATGGGGTCCAAGCCCTGTGCTGGATTGCACACCCTGATACGAGGCATGTGCCCTGGCAGGGCAAATGACAAAAGCCAAGGCAGGAGGACGATTCCTCATCCACCATTATGGCCTTCACTCCCCCCATTACCTGCGAGCTGGGCTGGAGCCCCTCAGGTCCAGCTAAGCTGTGGCAGTGCTGCCAAAGGCCTCCTATGCAGGAGGTGGCTGCAGGCAGCTCCACAGATGGACGAATGGCCACCTCATTGCAGAGCCAGCCCCAAAATGCTCCTGCCAGGCAGCCCTCCAGCCCTGGAGACACCCATTTGTTTGCTGTGTAGAGCACACAGTGCCAGGCAGTCATGCCTCACAAAAACATAAAAAAAAACCAAAAGATGCCCATGTTTCAGCAGTTCCCCCTCGGTTGTGCTATCAGAAAAAGGGTATTCAAGGTAGCTCTGGGCAGCTCAGCACTGCACAGGGAGCTGCAGACTAAGCTTCCCCCCCTCCAATTTCCAGGCCAGATGGAGCTCAGGCAGGATGTGATACACCAAGCACCCACTGCAAGATTTTTCCTGACTCACTTGGGAAGGGATTACATGGTTGTGGCAGCAGGAAGAGAGCCAACAGAGACCTGTGGCCAGACCATATGGGGCACCAGGCTCTGGCGTCCATGCTCCCTGCAAGCCCAGAGCTGCCCACAGCTCCCTGCTAAGGAGGGTTCTGCTGAACCTGCAGCCAGCTGTGGAGACTCCAGTCCTGGCACTGCATGGGTGACCTCAGCTCATCCACAGTGCTGATCCTGCCACAGGGAGCTGTAAGGAAAGCTGCTTAGTGGAGGCGATGCTCAGGTGTCTCTGGAGCTGGGCCCTGGCAGCCCCGGCTGCCTTCACGTGGCAGGATGGCAGCAGCAGAGCAAGCAGCAGTGGCAGCTGCTCTCTTTGCTTCAGGGATGCTGTGTCGCTCTGCCTCTGAGCTTGCCACCTCCCTGTTTTTAAGGGATTCAGTCCATTTCCTTAAACTGAAGCCCTGGCAGGACAAAGCGGGCTCCCAGTGGCCTGCTTCACCTCTGTGCAAGAGGAGTCTCATCCACCATGAGTGGTAGACCACCAAGTCACCACACTCCAGGCATAGCAGTGCTCCTGTGGGGCCACCAAAGCTTTCCATCACAGCAGCAAAAGTGATTTTTAAGGTTTTAATATCAAGAAATAAAGTCTGTGTATGGAGCACACCATGTATCCCTGTTACACCCTCACCATGAATTTGCTGGATGGCAAAGGGCTGCCATTGCAGGGAACACTGCATCTTCCTCATAGCTCTGCCCTCATCTGCCTCCCCAGAGAAGGGCTTCTTGCAGCCAGCAGGTTGGTTAGGCTGACCCCAACATCCCTCTCATCCTAATGTGGGCAATTACTGTTTTGGCTGGGCTCCATCCAGCCCCAGGAATGTCTCAATAACTGCAAATAGACAACAGCTGCTAGTTTACTCACTCATCCAAAAGCTGAATTTATGGAGAGGCTCCACAGTCCACTGCTGTCAGTGTCAGGCCAGCACAGCGCAGGGTCACTCGGAGGGACACACTGGGCAGGTGAGGATGCCAATCCATACTGGAACACAGCACTGTTGCACTGAAGCTGTCAACAGTGACACATTAAGGGGAGAGGGCATCTTGCAGGAGGTGTTGATCCCTTAGTTAAGCACTGAAGAAGTTGCTAAGGGTATCGGTTGCTGTCAGGCCAGGGGATGGCTGAGCCCACCCTCTCTCCTTGAGGGAGGGAACGTTGCCAAAAAGGTGTTGCAGGAATATCCAAAACTACTCCCTCCATAAGCTAAGAATCAATAACACTTGGAGAAGGAAGGAAGGGAAGATTTTCTTCTGAGAAAAAGGGCTGGGGTTGTTTCTAGGGGCAGAGTGAAGATCCAAACAGCCTTTCCTCCATGACTGCAGAGCTGGGCCTGCAGGAGAGGTTGGCTGCACCACCAGAAGAAGCTGGAGCACCCTGAGTGACAGGGCTTCCTTGGGTCTGATCCAAGGGTAGGCAGATATCAACATGGTTTCCTTTAAATTCTAGACACCTGTCCCCAGCACAAAGTAATTTCTTATTTATCTGACATATATTTACACCCACGCGGTGCCTGTCTCCACCCAGGCTCATACCAGGGTCTCCAGGCACCCAGTGACAGGACTAAGGCTCTGGCAGACAGGGTGTGCTGTCTTTCAGCAGGAGTATGCACATTAGCTCTCAAAAAGCTACATCCCGATGACCTGTCTGTGACTTTTGTACCTCTACAAGAAAGCACAGAAGGACTGCTGTCACAAGGCTGGGAGGTCTCATTACTTAGCAGAGAATTCTCCTGCTAAGTTGATGGTTTGCTGTGGTGTACTATGAAACCACCACCACCACGGAAGAGCTGGGCATGGGGAAGATGCCTCAGTGTTTCTCCTTGCTTTGGGAGGACTGATGAAGGTCAGCATCCTTGCAGGATGGTGAGGGTCACCTGTGGCCTTTCCCCCCACAGCAGCCATGCTTTTGAAGAACATTTTGAAGGGTCGGATCTCCCTATAAATGGGGCTTATTTGTAGTTTTTACCATTTAAGACCTGAGGGAAAGCTGAATTTAGATGGTGCTGTGTAAACAGAAAATAAGAACTAATCAAAGTGCTCAGAAAAACTGAGAGGTCAGCATTTTAAACCACCACTTTCATCCTTCAGAACATATTTCTACCAACATGGTACATGATATAACAAATAGCTGGTCTAGGTTACATAAATACAATATATTATCACTCTTGCTTAGATGTACTTCTTTAGTAGCATCCAAGTAAAGTTGCTTGTGCAGGTTTCACTTCACCTGTGGATCAGGAGAATTAATTACATGGTCACATACTGGAGATCAGCGGGAATACATGCTCCCATCTGTGACAGGAGAGACAATGCTCCGGGAGCATATCTGGGCTGTGCACAGGAAAGGCTCCTTGCCTGAAAGATCACAGCCTGTGTGATGTAGTTGGGAAGGAAAGAAGGGAAAGAGGAACAATGACTTGCTAAAGTGACAGACTGAAGGAGCTGATGGCCCTGCCAGAGAATGGGGATGTACCCTTGCTGAACTTGTGATATTTCTGTTTCTGCCACCAGCCCATCAACCTACGGGTGATTTCCCTATCTCCCAGACACCCAGCAAGCAGGGAGAGCAATGTGTGATTTTGAGGCGGGCTAAGCATGCACAGCTGCACCAAAATGTGCTCTGCACACTGAAAATATCCTGCCCTGAGCACCCCAGATGAGATGGGCAGACTGACCCCAGTCCCCTCACTGCACAACTCAGAGGGGAGGCTTGCCCGTGCCTGCAAGGGAACAGAGGAGACAGCATCAGTAGCAGCTGCAAATTGCTGCCACACTGACACCATTGCAGAAGCACCTGTGAGGAAATTAACCATTTTAAAACCTGCACAGGGATCACCTGGGTGCACACAACCAAGGCACGTACTGGAGGTGGATAGTAAAAGCAAAAACGGGTAGGTGAAGGGGGTGAAGGTCCCAGACCCACGGCTGATGCAGGAGAGGATGCCGGGATGGAGCAGGGACCTGGGGTGAGCAGCACTGCCAGCCGTGCTCGGCTTGCTTCTCCTCTCCTGCCGCCTTGCTCCTCCTGAAAACTGTCATCCCAGCCCTGTGAGCAAACTGGTGTGTCATGGTGCAATTACAGGCTGTCAACCCGTGTCACTCAGAGGTGGGTGGGAATTAAGGCTCCACTGACATCTAGCATTTTTCTCATTTATGACAGTCTGACTAATTTCAGAGTAATTTGGTGTCTTCTCATATTCTGTCGTTTGGGTTTGGGTTTTATCATTATTACTATAATTACATCACATTTATGCACGTTTCTGTTTGATTAAGCATCAAATACTAAATACCCACCTGTAATAGTCACAACAAGAAGAAATTCAGGGATCTTCTGTCTCTAGCTGGCCCTGGAGCAAACAGCACGTGACCCAGGACCTTCACCTTAGAGGAACGCATGAATTCTTGATATGATGATCAGAGAATTGCCTCTGGGCAAAGCCAGAAAAAACAGTTTGTTCCCTGGCTCCACTGTCCTTTAGGTTCCTACAGCAATCAAGTGTCTTCCTTCCTCTCTTTACTCACCTGCTGTTAGTAGCTTAACAGTTGTGTTAACATGTGAGGCATGAATACTGTCTAGAAAATGTATTTGTACAACCTCTTAGGCATTTTAGGATGCTTCAGAGGCAGTAAGATACGTGAGCAGCACATCAGCAATGCTCACCAAGGCATTACTTGACAATGGTCAAGATTTCTTTTTTCCGGCAAGTTATAATTCTGCACCCTGGGTAACAGTGGCACCTTGATTTAGGAAGATCTTTACACCTGCCAGCGGTGCTGCAGCAGCTCTCTGTGATTGTGTTAGCAGACGGATTCAATGGAAGTACTTTCTGGTGCAGGGGGGTAAGCCAAGGGCACACGGGTAGATCGGTGTCACCAGCTATGGGCTGGTGGCGATGGCACGGCTTTGGTGGTGAGTGCCCACTTCTGGGTGCAGGGAGACAAGGAGCAAGGGCACAAGGGTGACAATGCCAAAGTCCCCGCCATGCTGCAAATAGGTCACGAGGGAGCCCCTGGTCCTGGGGAATGCACACACCTACACTAGTGGGAATTGCAATTTGTTCCATGTGGGCCGGGACAGGGGCAGCAAGGGAGGGCACAACGGAAGGAAGCAGTTCAAGACACAAGAGGTGTCTCACCGTGATTGCTGCTGGGGTGGAAGTCATTCTGGGACACAGTGCATGCCCATGAGCTGTCCCAGCCTTGGCAGCTGGGTCCTGAGAACTGCTTCATTTTTTGGTTGGTTTACATTTCTCCCAAACCACTGCTGTGGCAGAACCAGACTTGAAAACCTCAGCTCACCACAAGTGAGATCTACCCTGGCTAGGGCAAGAGATGGATGTCACCATCAGGAGGCACCACATGGGCAGGAGAGTTTGGGTGGACCTGGCTGCTTGTGAAAGGGCACGTCTGAGGTCTGGTCTGTGAGAACAAACTGGCTTTGCGAGACAGGGACAGCTCTGGCTTGGCACAATTTCATCTCTTCCAGAACCACTCCCCAGGGGAGAAAAAATAATACTTTTCTTTGTGACTGGAGATGTGACTTCCCTGTCCCCTCCAGAGCAGAGGCTTTGCAAGAGGGAGGTCTCTAGACCTGAGATCCACAGGAGCTATTCTGGTGAGTTAAACGGGCTAGGACATGCTCTCATCCTGGGGTGGCTTTCTACCCTGCTGGTTGCCCCAGCACATCCTGTGGCTGTTTTGCCTTCCAGAACCAGCAGGCATTTCCTCAGGGTTTCACCCAGGAAGGCACTTAACATGGTATATGTGAAGCCCATCAACAGGCTTACTCAAACCCTGAGGTGCCTGGGTCAGGGCCTGTTTGTGTGTGATACACACAGACTTCTTCCGCAGCTGTCACAGGAAGGGCATCATTTCACATCACTTATTATTTGAACATCAATTTGCAACATAACAGGAAGAGCCAAACAGGGGCATCTCATGCCAGCTGCTCCGAGCAGGAATTTGAAGCAAACGTGCCCATTTTGGGCCAACACGATGGCTCAGGGGTGGCGGGAAGCTGCTTTGCTCTGTGTTGCAGTGTGCAGCTGCTGCTTGCAGGGCTCAGGGAGGGCCGCTGGTGACCATCCGTGCACACGTGCAGGCAGCAAATACGGGAGCTCGCCGATGAGAAAATATGCAGAGACATTAAACCCAGGAGCTTTTCATCACCCTGGTTGGACCAGTCCCAGCCTGACTAACAGGAGGCCAAGCCTGTATTTACTGCAATTTATATAAATCAAGAGAGATCCCATGGAAGACAACCAACCAACCTAATTGCTCTAGGGACAAATTCCTTCTGACACATACATTTGATAACATCAATTACTTCCCAAACAGACTGATTCAAATGCTGTGGGTGTTTTCAGAGGTGATAAACATTATGGGAGGAGGCTGGGCTGAGGCCGAAACACACTGGCAAAGGCATGGACCTGTAAGGAACAACATCCATCAGACACCATACACTCACGGGCAACAGAGACCACAGGATGAGCTGTTCTCATCTCCCTGCACACCACAGGCCAAAAAAAGCTTCCAGCTTCTTACAACAAAATTCAGACTTATCCTTAAGAAAACTAATTCTAAGCTAGACTGTGCTAAGGCACCCTGCTGCATCAAAACCTCCTGCAATAGCAGGGAGTATGTTGAATGAAAAATGTTTAATCCTGTGTGGAGACAGCTCCCTGACAGCCCTCCTCAACAAATCCATCCCAGTCTCCAGCCGGTACTTGGTGCTCAGGTGAGGGCAGGCTGGGCAGGTCAGTAGGAGGCCAGGCAGTGCCGGAGGAGGAGTGGATGACACTGCAGCCATTACTATTCATTGCCACACACAGAGCAAGCCTCCCTGCTGCTACAGATTCCTCTGCAACTCCACCTGCCCCTCAGGAGCTGTGGCTGCCTGGGGTGAGCTCTGCAGGAGAGGCTGGTCGAGGTGAGCTCAGACAATTGGAGCAGCTCAGCTGAGCACCCTGCAGTTGTGGGTGACTTTGTGGCCGAGCTGCTCAAGCCCTTACGGCTGGTGTTGCTTAGCAGGACTGAGCTCTGTGGCTGTGCAACACAGGCACCTCTCCATCTGATGGCAGCCACTTCAATCTCCTCCCCGAGCCAGGGACAGCATCCCCATCTCCATGGGCACACAGTGGCTTGTGCCCAGCCTGCCAGAAGGTGGCTTGGCCTCTCAGAGCTGGCCCAGGCTTGGAGTCCTGCACTGTGCCCCCACAGTCATTAGGTGTAATTGTTGTTTTTCCGTGTTTTCCAGTTCCAAGGGTCTGAAATAATAGGAGGACTATGTCATAGCCTGCCAGTGTGGTGCCTTCTCATAGCAATGGGTGCCAAGGGTGTGTTTTTTGTTCCCTGGCGTACAGCAGGAGGGCTTTGGGGGGCATCCAAGGGCAAGAATGGCTGCAGAAGTTCAGCACTGGAGGACCATCAGGATAATTGGGAGCTGTTTGCAGCAGGCTCAGGAGGCAAATTTCCTACCAGCTGGGTGAAACAGGGGGTACGGGGATGTTAGCACTCATTTATGGTTGCATTTTAGGGCTAAGAGCAGCTTCCATTCTCTGTGGACCTTTCAGCTGCTGCCCACCCCAGTGAGTGTCTCACTCCTGTAAGGAAAAAGAGGTGTGAAAGGGGAGGAGGGGGAAGACTGGGCAGGAGTTCAGAGAACTTAATTGCAAGGTGAGAAAGAATAAGGCAGGACAAAAGTGAAAAGTAAATAAAGTCAGTTGAAAGCAGTAACTGCAGAACACTTATAGGAATTTGTAAATCTTGGAAATGAAAAGGAAAGAGCCATTGTTAGAGCAGAAAGGAAGCCTGAGACCTACAAAAGCTCTTCTGTGTCTGTGAGATGTTGAGGTCAAAGGGAGTACAACATCGACCCTATTCCTACACTTGGAAATGCTGCAGGAAACCTCCTCACTGTGAGGAGCAGCTGTAACTGAGAACGGACAAACTTCAGGTGGGAAGGACCTGTGGTCTCCAGTTTTTGCTAAGAGCTGAAGAACCTACAGTCAGCCACGGGAACAGAGGGAGAGGCATCTAAAGCTAATTGGTCGTGATTTGAAAGAACAAAATATAAATCCTGGGGGAAGACCTCAGCAAGCAGCACGTCTCCAGGGGACGCTGACTCAAGCAGAAGTGGCATGACGCAGATGAACGGAGAGGGAAGGCTGTCCTGAGCAGAAATCTCATTACATCTACTTAGCTATTCCTGCTAAACTGCCTCCTATTTACTGCCCCAAGGGCTTAAGCAAAGAACATTAAGAATGAGATTAAGAAAGCAGAAATGTAGGCTGAATGTCTGAAAAAATTTCCCTGACACAGCAGGATGAGCCAAGCATGTCCGCAGAGATCTTTGCCTGGCTGAGACAGAGTGGAAGCAGGCACAATCCTGCAGCAGCAACTCCTCCAGCCCCAGCCAGAACTGCCTGGGGATGCTTCCCCCCTGCAGGGTACCTCCGGGCTCCTGGCGACAAGGCAATTGAGGATGCAAGCTCCCCCAGGGCATCCTGTGGGCAGGGATGCTCCCACTAGCTGGGTTACTGCCCCCAGGCTGGGTCAGTTCCCCACTTGCCACTCGCCCTTGCTAGGGATGGGGAGCAGCCCACACATCTCAGGGCTCAGGGTGGGGATTCCACAGGAAGGAGGGAACAGCTCTCTGACCTGCATCCCACTGCCTGGCAGAGGATGTGCGACATCTCGCAAGTCTCTGAGCGGAGGGGTGAGCCTGAAGCGCTTTTGGATTTGTATTTGTGGTAGCCTTTCAGCTGCTCCCACAGCCCCCAGGAGCACCGAGGCTCACACGGGACTGTGCTGCAGCAGTGAAACTTGAGCACATGCTCACCCAGCCAGCGGTTTCCCAGCTCTCACCCAGCTCTGCTTTTTGGTCCTTTTTAAAACAGACAAACTAATCAGAAAATGAAGGAACACTGGGGCCCAAGCCTCACTAATGGAGAGCAAAGCTTTCCTCCCTCTCCTGTGCCCACTGCTGCCCTCTCCAGCAGCAACACCCGCACCAACTGCAGGAAACTCTGTCGCTGGCGCTGCAATTAGAGGCTGTCATGTGCCGTCTGTCCTGTAGTTCGCTACACTGGCACAGGCATCTCTGTTGGTAATTATGAACGGAGTGGGATCCACAGCGTTACCCACAGCCCCAGCAAAGGGCCAGAAGGGCAAGAGCACGGCTGAGTCTCTGACACCCACAGAAGATGTCACACAGTGTGTATCAGTGCCTCCCTGTGGAGGGGCTGGTGGGAAGTGACAGCAAATACTCGCTTTTATAAACAAATATTTGAGTAACAAGTGCATAAATAATAGCATCTTTGTTCGTCTCTCCATCACTCCTGCTATTGCAGTGTTGCCATCTAGGCAGAAAGTTAGTTATCTCTGGGATGGGAAGTGCAGCTTCCAGGACAAGGACTTTTTCCTGAAATCCAAGGGAACAGAGCGCAGCTGCTGCCAGGTTTAGGTGGATAATTGTCCCATGCAGTCCGAGTAACTCTAGGCTGGAGAAGGCTGAATGTCTGTGAGGTCTGAAGAGGGGAGCAAATCTCCAGCTCTCATTTAGACATCCCTGCACTGAAGCTTTTAAGCAGATGCTCAGCTCGACTCGTGAGCTCAGGTTCCAGACCTGCAAAAAACACCTGTGGTTCGCAGTCATGGCAAGACCCCATGGCAGCTGCCACCAAACACCAGCCCCAGAGGCTGTCAGGAGTTGATGGAGCTTCACCAGGCAGGAGATAGCAGTAATTCTTCCTTCTCAAAAGAACTTTGTCCTGAAGACATGTTTTCAGCAGTTGACATAGGTCTCTTCTGGCAGGACCCGGGCCTTGGGACCCAGATCTCCACTGCCAGGGATCTCCTAACACGCAGCAAGGGAAAACTGCCTTGGCCATGGAAATCCTGGTTCTGCAGCATCTCTCGAAATTGCCAGACTGGAACACCTTGGCGTCAAAGCCCAGAAGCTGGAGTGGGGACGTCATTCTCTTTCAGGGTCCATGCTTACTGCTGTCTCAGCTTGGGCAAAACAATAACCCCATGTCTTTTTGCCACTTCAGACCAAGAATAGCAACTTAAATTCTTCAGAAAGAAAAGATCATCCTTTAACAGTGTCCTGCTTTACAAAAGGGTGAGAAGCTCATTTTTAGGTCCTGCTTGAATTGCTAAAACAATTACTTACTTCTAGGCACTTTTAATTAAAACTCTGCTGTATTGCTAGTTATGTTTAAAACAGTTAACATTGAATCACTCCATCTACAATTTCCTGAAAGCAGCAACCACTGCTGCATTTAGTACTCCAATCCCAAACCATCCTGGAAGAGTTGTTTTTATTTGTACACTTCAATGACCACCGGTAATTCTGCAGCTCAGATCAACATAATGCTTTTTCCATTCCCCAAAATGACACCAAAGTAGTTGTGAGAATTGTAGTTGTCCAACCAAATTATCATCAATCACATTAAATTAGAAGGCATGAGAGGGACAGTTCCACTTTAAATCATCTTTTTTGTTCCAAGTAGAGCAAGAGAAATACAGTTTCTATTCTTCCCTGCTAGCATTCCCAGACTGCAGCCCCCATTTCCTCCATTTCTGCTGCTGATGCTCTGCAGGCACCACCATGTGTGGGGACTTTCCTTTGAGGATGACAAGAATTTGGAGATGTCATGGCATTGCCCAGCCAGCACCCAGTGGAGCAGGCTGGGACAGCCAGGACTGCAATGGAGAGAAAACAGAAGGAAAACAAAGTTCAGTAGAAGAAATTTGCCTGCACAGACATGCTACCACATGCCATAGCAGACCTGAGATCTCCATGGGATGCTGTGGTCAAATATCTTACCCAGGCATCCCTGTGCATCCTGGCTCAGCAGTGCTTCTGCCCCTCTGCTTTCCACAGCCCACAGGCACCACGGTTGGGGCTGCCTTTTTCTGTGCCTGGCCTTCCTGGTTCGACTCATTGTTTATGATAAGTGAAAACTGCATTTCCGGAGCTCTCCCTGTACAGCCATTGCTTGGAATTCTGCACAGCTGGAGATCATACCCATCTGGGCACTAAAAAGCCAGTTATTTTTCACATGGGATCTCATTCCAGCCTCCCTTTGACATTTGCATGGAAAGAGGCTTTACAGAAAACCTGGGGTAACACTGCATCCTTGTGTCAGGTGAAGCTAAATAGCAACACAACTTCAAAACTCAGTTTATAGTCACAGCTGTCCCCTCCAATCCCCATCCGTCTTCATACCTTGGGATGGATGGATACAGCACCACTCACAGAATCCTTGAGAAATCCCTCGGGAAGAGCTAGCAGGAAAAACACAGATAGAGCTGGGACTTTGTCCTTCTGCTTCTTGGCCATAGGGAGTAAATAAACCCAGGTTCTGGAGCACCCAAACAACGTGTGAGCTACCAGGACCAGCTCTGCCAACTCAGCCAGCTGCCTTCAGTGCAGCCCACAGGAGACACCAGCATTGTCCCCTGTGTGGTCACACCTAGGCTGGATGCACTGCTGCCTGCTTGCAGTTGATGCAGTTCTGCAGCACTGAGCCTCCAGACCCCAAAATGCCAACAGTGATGCGGGGTAAGTGTGAAAGAATTCATCACCTCTGCTTTCTCTGGTGCTCACCAGCAATGAAACACTGACTGCTGAGCACACCAGCATGACATCCTCAGTTCTCCCCTGGGAAAAAGGATGACATTTGCTTTCAAAACTAGGATTTAAATATGCTTTTTAAATTCTATTCCAGGGACTTCGGACTTAGATCCGACTAAGCCAGATCTCCTCTGCCAGGAGCAGAAACGGCTGGGGATGGCATAGACGTATGAGAAAACCCAGAAGCATAAGGAGCATCCAGGGACACTGAAACCAAGCATTAAGCACCTCCGTTCTCTCACCCTCTCCATGCAAGGCAGGAGCTCCAGCCCCTACGGCTTCAGCTTAACTTTCCCCGCTCATCGCACAGCGGACCGCTGAGCCTGGGGAGAGAGAGGCAGGCAGAGACACCAGTTCCGAACACCTCCACGGGCAGGTGTGGCACCGCACGGAAGGCAGCCGGGCTGGTTCCCCAGGAGCCCCGCTGGCCCGCGCTGTTTTCCACGGGAGCGGGCGGCTGTGCGGCGGGAGGCCGGCAGAGGGCAGCTGCACCCTGCCGAACGCCGGGAACGCCGCGCCAGGAGCGGCTGGCCGCGCTCTCCCGGCCGGGCCGAGGCACAGGGGCCGTGCACCGGGACCGGCAAAGGCACACGGGTGATGGTGGCAGGCGCCTCGGCTGCCCCGCTCCCCACCCTCAGCTCCTCTGTGCAGGGCGGAGCCCGCCTGCCCTCTCTGCCGGGAATCTTGGGATCCGAGGGACAAAAATGCTGCAGCCCATCGTGTCTGCCGGGGCTGCTGGAGGTCCAGCTGCCCGGCGAGGGCTCGATTTGGTCCTTGAGACGCCCCCGCTGAAGCTACTGCCTTTCGGCAAGGAAGGATGGGTTGGGCGAATGCCAGTGCCTGTGCCTGTGCCTGTGGGGGGTCCCAGACCTAAGGGTGCTGCCCTCATCCTGGTCCGGATGGGGATGGTTTGAACGTTTCCTGGAAAAAGTCCATGCAACCCATGCTAGAAATTGGGTGAATGCCTTTCACCTTCCCCAGTGCGGTGGGCTCACCCCCCAGACAGTGGAGGCTGCCCCGCTGTTCCCTTTCCAAGCACTCACTGCCACATGTGAGTGAAGTGGTGAGCTGGGACAGGAACACGCCATGCATCACAGAGCCATAAGGAAGGGCACAACCTTGTTAGAGGTGCATTTTCTGCAAATCATTCCTCAGTAAATAGATCAGAGGAGCCCTAGCTCTTACATAAACATCAGTGAAGAGGGTGAGTGGAAGAAATTTTATCCCAGAAATAATTTTTGGCCATTCTTTCCCAATACCTGTGACCCAGGCAATTTGTTAGCTGATCCACATCTGTGAGTGGCAAACAAACTTGGACTGGAAACTCTTGCTGGCTTCAGCAGTAATTTTGTTATCTTCCCAAGGGCTAAGGTGTACTGCCAGCACCCATCTTCTGTCACAAGAGTTTTCTTTCTCCTCTTTCCTAAAATCTGTTCCAGGATTTCCATCCTGGTTGTTGTCACACTTAATCTGTGTTGGGATACTTCCCCAAAAGGTTTGACTCTAAAAACAATAATACAGCAAACAGCAACCACAACCATCATGTTTCCATCAGCAACATACAGTGCTGGTGAAGGCTCGTGGAGACAGCCCATGTTTCCAAACTGAAAAGTCAGCAGGGAAGAGGTCCATGGGAAAAATAATTAACTATGACAATTAATTAGAAAATCACCATGGCAATTTTACATCTTCAGGATAGAAAACACACCTGCAGCTCATTTCATTGGTACTTTACCATGTTCCTATGAAAATATGTGGGAAGGACACACCACTCGTCCCAAAGGTGTCATGGACACCAGTGGGACCACAGACATGTCACACACACGGTTCTGACCCGAGCTGTGCCAGAGCAGCATGGCCACAAGCAATTCCAGGTGCATCACAGTGTGAGGAGCCTGGTGCACTCCCCTCTTCAGCCACAGAGCCAGAGACTTCCTAACTTCTACAAGGACACTAACACTGACTTAAGCAATCAAAAATGACACCAGCTCTCGGCACCAACCTACTGGTGTGGTGGCTCCGCCAGAGCGGGCAGTTGCCTGATAGTAGCCCATGACACCATGGGCTGAGTGTCTCCTGTCTGCCAGGGAGATGTGGGTCCAACAGCCCGGGCTGGCCAGGTGAGCCAAGGCGGCTGCTTTCTTTGGTTGTTGATGTTATGTTGCATTTTGAAGCCACAGGCCCAGACGGGGATGGGCCCAGGCCATGGCGCATTCCTGTGCTCGGCCACACAGACACAGATTGGCTGCCTTCTGCAAGGACACGGACAGCAAGCCAAGGCATCAAGAATCTGACAGAGCCCTGGGCAGGGGTTGCCCATGGTGAGCCAGGGGGGTTGCCCCATTGTTTGTTCTTCTGCCTTTTACAGTCATGGGACCAGACCACGGCACACCCCCATCCCCTCCCTCCACAGCCACTCAGCCAGAGATTTCTGCAGCTTTTGACAAGGCCTTTGTCCTAAGGGCAAAAAGGTACACAGAGCCCCAGTCTGCACTGCATCACACTCCCACAGGCAGCTGGAGGCTCCTCACAGCCACAGACAAGGAGGAACCAGCCTTTGAAGTGTTCAAAAATGTGTGTTTGTGGCCCTTGGGGAAATGGCTTTGGGGTGAAGGTGGCAGAGCTTGGTTAATGGCTCCGTGAGCTTGGAGGTCTTTTCCAGCCTTAACAATTCTATGATACTATGATTCTATAACACAACATTCTCAGTCTTCATTTACCTGACACTACTCGTTGACTGTGACACAAATTCATATTCAGTTCAGGTTATCTGAATGATTTTCCATGAATAAACTATTTATGAATAAAATGTAACCTATTGTATTTAGAATTCATTTTCCTGGCACATACACCTGGTTTGCAGTTCTGTCTTAAGCATGCATTTCCTCAAATGACAGCTTGGAATTACATATAAAAGAATCCAAAATTTTACAGTGCAAATCACTACTGCAGCTGTAATTATTTTTCACCAACTTAGTAATGTTGTTAAAACATGATGCTTTCAGAACAAAGTGGTGCCCAACTTAGACTATATTACAGGATAGTCTGGGACATTTTAGCAATGAAAGTATAGCAAGTTGCATTCTGATTTCTTTTTCCACTTCAGCTTGTTCTCATTTTCTCATATAGTGTTTTAAACTGTTTAACTTATTGTGGTTTAAAATGAAATGTGGATATTGTAATGTAATATTTTGTTACCTTGTATATTCTGGACTAACTCAAGAAATCAAGGCTCTTCTCATGTGTAGAGGATTGTAACAAAATCGACTATTTTCAAATTCTTATCAGAAATACCGATTCTACAAGTCTCAGGACAATCAATGCCAGTGCTTGGTAACCCCCATGATGCAAAAGTGTTTCCTGATGTTCATACAGAGCTTCCTGTTTCTGTTTGTGCCCCTTGCCTCAAGTTCTGGGGCAAGGCTTTCTGGGGATGGTAGCATGGGTTGGCTTCTGCTGAGCAGTGCTGCCAGGACGTCTCACACACGGTATCACACACGTGGTAGTTACTCAGAAAGTAAACCAGGAAGGGAAGCAGCAGTCCTCCCTGGCAGAACAAGCCCTGAAGGGGTGAAATGTTATAATCCCATCCCTGAGGCTGGGGGAGCTCTGGATCCTCCAGGAGCCTTGTTACACATCCTTGAAGCAAAACCCAGGTAGCCAGTGATGCTCCCTTGGCCGTGGCACACCCACTGAGCCTGAGCACCTGCCCACGGCTGCCACCCAACACACATTTTTATTTCACTGTCCTTGAGCTTTTCGGTTCCTGCATTAGCCACAGGGCCTCGAATCAAAGACCTTTGCAGTTTTAGAGGGACTCTACAGGAACCAAGCTGCTTCTGCATGGACATCACAGCCCACAGGCTGAGCAAAGAGTGGATCTCCATGAATCATCGAGCTCTTCTCCCACAGAGAAGCAGCTCGCTCCTGGTTATGTGCCGGAGGTGCCTGCGTCTCCAGCAGGAGGTGGGAAAAGGAAGTTTTTAGCTCTCAAGTGTAAAACAAATGTTCAATAAATAGAATCACTTTTCAGCCATGAAAAAGCAGTGTTCAAGTTACTGGTGCCCTGGAGCTATTTACTTGGCTACAAAACTGGTGGGTGTAGAACAAAGCAGCTCCTGAGTTTTGTTATGCATACTGCAGGATTTTGTTTGAGCACTTTGGGCGTCTGTCTGGATTGCTTTTAAATAAGCTTGAGGTGCAGGCAATGCTATGGGGGCACCTTGAATGGGGCAGCTCAAACCCAGCCCTTCCCAGGCACTCAGAGAAAAAGATCTGCTGGTGAGGTAGGGCAGACAAATGGGTAAAGTTCGTTGGCACCGTCACTTGTCTGGTGCTATCTCCCCCATTTCCCTAAATTATTTGCCATAAATTAATTAACACACTTGAAGGCTCAGCCCCTTACAGTGCCCATCCCCTGGCACCCTCTGGGCCAGTGCGCTGCTGAGAAGGCAGCAGTCAGTGGTGCTTTCTGAGACAAAAATTGCATGTGGAATCATAGGATCACTAGTGCTTACCGTGGGTTTCACAGGAACAAGTCAAAATGCACCTACACTGGACAGAAATTTGGAATATTCCTTCACATATCCTGTCAGCTGGATACTCTCTAGCTTACATCCCTGTTAGCATCGTGAGCATGGTAGGCAGCATTCCATGGGGCTAGACCTCAGTGTCCCACCATGGCTCATCCATGCTGAGCATGACTCTTCCAAATCCTTCCACAGGATGCCTCAGCACTTCCCCTCAGTGGATTGACACCAGATCCTTGCCCAGAGACGAAGAGATGTGTGCTTGGGTAGCATCTGCCCAGAGGTCATCTCCCATTCCCTCCTGGGGGATTCCCCACGTGCCTTTGAGTCCCCTGTAGGATCTCTGCCCCAAGGCAACAGAGCGTCCACAACCTTTCCCACAGGATCATCCCAATGCAGGAGTTTTGGGGAAAATGCCATGGCTGGGCCTTGGCAGGGACAGCTTGGATTTATTCTGGATATAATTCTGGTGCATTTGAGTGGCTGTTTGGTATGCATCTCTCTCCACAGTCGAGCACAGCCAACAGGATACACCTTCTTCCTCCCCTCCACTCCACGCCATGAGGGCCTGTCTAGTCTGAAACCTGATTAGCTTAATTTAAGAGGTTATTTTGTGGGAAAGACTGACCCATGCCAAAACTAACAAAGGAAAAGAACCATCATCTGTTTCCTCCTTATTAAGTGCTATTGCTATGCCAAAACCATGCCCCAAAGCCCTAGTGTTTGATCCAAGACACTGTCCAACAACAATAAAACCACTTAGGGTTGGGTAAACCACCTAGTGCTTGGGAGGCATTCTCTTGGGAGACACTACTTTGGAACACCCCATGTTTGTGAGTAATTTGTTGTGCAAAACCCAAATGTTCCAGGGGAGACCATTTCATGGTGCCAGCATCATTATTCAGTAAATTGCACATGCACCCACTATCTTAATGGGAAAAAAAGGCTGAAATAACCACCTCACTGCATTCCAGAGCAGTTGGCTGAATAGGTAAAGCAAAAATAGTTTTAGTCCTAAACTTATTTATTCAGAATTAAATCCTTTTGCTTCAGAATAGAGTCCATGTGGGAGTTGCTTGGGTATACATATGTCCAGGCCTCAGTGGGAGGGTGCCAACAATTTCAACATGAGATTAAAACACAAAATAAACATAAAACCCCAAACACAAAATTTAAAACAAAATTTAAAAACATTTTAAAAAACCCCAAAACCAGTGGGAAAAAACCCAAACAACAACTCCTTGGAGCAGGTTCAGGAGCTGTGACATTGAACCTGGGTATCACAGCTGAGTCCCCAGCACGCACTGCAGGATGCTGCCCAGTTTGGTGTGAGAACCAGGAGAGGGGATGGGGCACAGATAATGCCTACACGGCCGAGGTGCTCATGGGGTTTGCTGTTTCTGCCCATGCACTTGCAAGCAGGCAGGGTGGTACCTGCAAAGGAGAAAGATGACACCTACAATAAATTGTGACTCTGTCAAAGGCACTCTGTGTCTGTGAATAATTCTGACCTGCCTGGGCCGTCCCACCCAGAACAGCCCCACTCTGGTTTGTGGTCTCTGGCAAAGAGAAGGGACTCACACACAGTGTTTCCACTGCGTTGGCAGCAGGCACCCAGCTGAGCAGGTGGGGCAGCTTCTTCAGCCAAGCAAATGATATTGCTTCATCAGGGAACAGCCTCTGGATCCAGTCCATGCCTGCCTGGCTGGGCTCACCCAGGGCATGGCAGGGCAAACCCAGCAGGGGAAACAGGAAAACTGTAAGGGCCAAATGAGGATGCCCAGAGCCCTGCCCGTGCCTAGCACAGCCACAGCCTCCGGGCTGCTCCGCAGGCTGTCATCAGTGCACTGAGCTGCAGCAGTGCTCAGGGATGCTGCCAGACAGACAGGTTATCCATCCCAGCCTCCAAAGGGCCACACGTGGCTGAGCCCTGAGCAGTGCCTGCTGCAGAGTCACAGTGGTGCAGGAAGAGATGAGGGAAGTGGGGTCTGGTATCAGCAGGACATGGTGAGAAGGTTTATTCCTGAAGGCTTTGCCGCAGGCACCAGAGCATCATCCCTGGTTATGAGAAAGATGTGTTGGGAGCAGAGATCAACTCTTGAGCAGCCCGTGATATGGGGTTGCAAAAAATATCACTGGGAAGATGTCAGGGCTCGTGGATAATATCTGGATTTTTGAGCTTCACAACTAAATGCAGAGTTCCTCTAATTTACTACCACATTAAACAAATAAACCAACAACTTATTGTTTCATAATCTCTCCCAGGGGAAGTTTGGCTGTTGCAGGATCCTGCAAGAGCTGCAGTGAAATCTGGAGTCCAGCAATCTCATTGTGAGAGCTGTTTGTGGGATGGGACTCCAGCAACAACTACTGCTCCCCAGGAAATGCAGCTTCACACTGGCATGGCTATCTGAAGAAGAAATGGGGTGCTGGATGGAAAATGCTGCCCAGGAGCAACATACCCATGAAGCCTGCAGCTCAGCTGGTCCTGCAGCTTGCTGGGTCACAGCAAAGCTTGGAGCCACCCAGCTGGGTTTCTTCCATGTCCACAGTGAACTCTTCTTGGCCAACAATCTCTTCTTGGCCTCTCTGTTCCCTTGATTCTCATTCCAGAGAAATGCCGCCATTTCTCAAAAACTCTCCCTTTGCCCAGCAGATTTCAAAGGACCTTTGGAAAATTTCTCTTCTTTTCTTGGTTTTCCATTCAATCCCATTTCTTCAGCAATTGTGTGATACTTAATGCAAATATCTTCATAGGTCAAGTCAGTTCAGGTGCTGAGTTGCTGGAGATGAGAGAAGTAACAAGTTGTTGTCTGTTCAGTTTCCATGGCAGCGAGAAGAGAGGTTTTTCATTAGGCTCTGCTTTCAAGACACCGCTTCCAGAGCGGTTCCCAGGCTCTGGCAGTCAGTGGTCCCTGTGTGACCTGTGGCTTCAGCACCTGCCAGACCCACGGACATGGCACTGATGGAGCCGGCTGGCAGCTTGCATCTCAGGAGATCAGTACGGAGCAGAAGCCCCAGGGCTGAAGTGCTGCTCAGTAGTGGTTCAGGGGAAGAATAAGAAAACTTAGTGAAGACAGTCTAGTAACTGAACTAAATGAACTAACAGCTGTCCTCCCTCAAGCAGTCTCATGGGCAGAGGACACTGCTCCATCCCTAGGATCTAAAGCTGAAAGACTGGCTTTTCACAGAGACGTGAGATACTGAACAAGGGACAGGACATTGTAATTCTTCATGACATTACGCAGGGCTGAAAGTGCATGATCATACGTTTAAAATCCAGGAGGAGCTTTGCAATGGTGGAACAATTTCTGTAAGCAACATTTCATTTAATGTGCCCTGTGGAACAAGGTTGAATCTGCTTTTCCATCAGTGCTGTCTACAATGAGTGAAAGTGTTTTGGGTGTCAGGGTCACCAGCATCGCTGCTTTGCTGGGAGTCCTGAGGGATGCAGAGCCTTCCCTGGAAACTGCCTGCCCCTTCACAGTGGTTCGTCTGGGCACTTGTAGGTATCCTCCAAAACGTTCTTTTGGGATTTCCACAGGCACAAAATGTATCTGTCACATTTGTGCTGACAGAGCACATCTTTTTCAGATGTAGCTCAGTATTCTTGGCTTTATTCTCAGTCTTACTGCACTCATGGGCCAGATTAGGTTTTTTCTTGACTAAAACACGGGTTGCCTTTGAGAATCAAATAGCAATATGCTCTTCTCTCTTTGAATAGCAGGGAAAGATTTTCTGAAGTCTTGCAAGGCAGTCTCTGCAGTACATAACATGGTAGCTGGGCCTGGAGAGGGAGGAGGCAGTGCTGGCACAGGAGGAAGAGTCAGCAAACAAAGTGACGGATACCATTTAGGAGAAATATGAGGGGCACTGGGGAGGTGTCTGGAATCAGAGAATGGAAGAAGGAATGGGGAGAGAATGACGCACATGGATGCCTCTGGTAGCCTGGCCAGGGCAAATCAAGCTGAGGTGTTGCTTTTCCACCAAAGGTAAACCCTTTTTCTTCAACAGGAAGCATAACGCTTCAGTTCCCCAGTATGAAAAAACTCACTCTGAAAGAGCAGAAGTCAAGGATAGTGTCACACAGCATCAGGAATTGGACTTCCCTCTCTAGCTTTAGCCATATAAAACTCTGATTCCTGATCCCATGAAGCCAATATATTGCCTCCGTGCTGAGCTTGGTGCTCACAGGGTCTTGGTCCCTTCCCAGAAATGTTGAGCCATGTGGAGTCTTAAAGTACACCTGTAATCAAACCCCAAAATTGGTTGTTTCCACTGGCCAAATCTAAGGTGGTTGCCCCTCTAATGTTCAGATTAGACTCCCACTCTGTAGCCAATAAAGAAAGAGAGTAAACTCCACATACCATCATGAACACTATCAACTCACCAGTCTAAGACACACACCTCAGGACGAGCTGAATCCTCAAAGGGGACCACACCTCCTTCCACTGATGATAGGGAGAACCCAGTGAACCAGCTGGGCTCCAGCCCTGCCTCCAAGACCTGAAGCAAGGTGACATGACTCCCACCTCACACAGCCTCACATCATCCCCCTCTGGCCAAATGATGCTCATCAGTCTTCTCTTCATCACCGACAATGACCTGAGCAATAATTAGGATCACAGGCCAAGAGGTCACAACGATGGAATTCCCAGGTCTATCCAGGTCTGTCTCCAGGGCCTTGGTACAGCTGCTGCCTCTATGAGAGCTCCCAGCAGTGCTTGTAGGGCACCTGGGGCATCTCTGGTCAAAGAACCATTACCAGCACAGTTCTCCTTCAGCCCCTCTGTGCATTGCCCTTGTCCAAGGTGAAAGGCTGCTCCATGGGCCAGGATTATACTGCTTTCTTTAATAAAAGTGGTGCTGCATGAAGATTAAATTTTATCCTACTCCTATGCCAATAAGCCACCTGCACAGCCTTCATTTCAAGGGATCATGGCCGTTGTCTCCTTGCTGTCATTGCCGTGCAGGTTACTTCAAGTGTGTCAGAGAATGACAGAACAACTGAGGTTGGAAGGGACCTCTGGAAGTCATCAGGTACCAGCCCAGCTCTAAGTAGGTCCAGTTATAGCAAGCTGACCAGGGCCATGGCGAATCTGAACACCTCCAAGGACAGAGGCACTATCACCTCTCTGGGCAGCCTGTGCCAGTGTTTGACCACTCTCACAGTGCCAACCTGATGCCTTATATCTACACAGAATTTTCTGTGCTGTCTCTCGTCCTTTCACCATGTATGTCCTGTAAAGGTCTGGATTCATATTTTGTATTACCTCCCACGGGGTAGTTGCAGGCAAAAACTGGACCTTTCCTTTGCCTTCTCCTCCCACGGCTGAATAAGCTCAGCTCTCTCACCATCTCCTGGCACCTCAGTGTGCACCTCCCACCTTGGTGACCTCCACCAGTCTCTCTCCAGTCCATCAATCCCCTAACAACTGTCTCTATACACCAGTGCTCCTCTCCCTGGCTTTGCTCTGTCCCCCAGGGACAGGACACCCTCCCACATGTGTCCAACAAGAAGCACTCGCAGCAAGCACAGGACTGACAGTGCCCTCAGTGTCCAGGTTCCTGGAGCACCCAAGCACTGCGGGTCAAAACCCCAAACCAGCAGGTCAGCAAGTGAGAAGGAGACACCTTCTCACCCTCGTTCTGAGGACAGAAGCAGTGTAACAGAGTGTGCAGCAGCACAAACAAAAAAAACTTAGGATGGGCTCTGAGCATTTTATCAGCCCCCAAGATTATTAAATCTATTTTACAGGTATAGAAATGAGAAAGAAGGAGACTAAGGAACTATCTCACAGAAAGCCTTCAAAGACCAGGAGACTTGACCACTGGCATGGGGCCTGTTACCCTTGAGATGCCTCGGGGAATCCCTCAGAGATTTTAGAGCAGTTGGGGTCAGGTCACTGTCTCTAATACAGAAAGATGAGGCTTATGCTGAGGATGTGTACTGAAAATGTATCTGCAAATGACACAGTGACTCTGCATTCAGCAAGTGTCACCAGGCGTGGGAACTAAGGAAAAACCCTTCCGCCTGTGAAAGATTTTGAATGCAGCAGACAGAGAGCACAAAAGGTTGTGGGTGCCTTCCTGTATACGGAGCCCTGATGGTATCACACAGTTTGCAGGGCAGACCTATTCACACCCAGCTGTGGGCTGAGCCTGGAAAAGATCAGAGCTTGCCTCACATCTCAGAGAGCCTGGGGGCACAATTTAGCAAGGGCCTCCAATGGCAGCCGTTCGATGCCGGAGTCACTGACCTTCCCGGGGCTGCTCTGGCACTTCGCAGCGCCCGCAGCACAGCCTGCCCACCACACAGGAGCCTTCACAGCAGCACCGCCTTGCAATCGGCTCTGAACTGGAAGAAACTGTTTTCTCAGCAGTTTATTTCAACTCATGTGTTCAGGCTAGTATCACAGTGCGCGATTAATCCTGCCCCAGTTTGTAATTCCGCTTTCATGTTGGCTCCATTTTTCTCTATTTAAAACCACTATCTGGCCTTCTGGTTCTTAAATGTGGGATCTATTTTTTTTGTCTGCTGCAGCAGAATGAGCTGATTTGGTCCTTCAGCGCATAAGCAACAGGACTGTGAAGTGGAATAGAAGGAGATTTTATCTCTGTGTATGTCCTTGTTCAGGTTGACACTAGAATACTGCATCCTGCTGAGGTGCCATATTTAAAAGAGCACATCAAAAACTTGGAGCGGGTAAAGAAAAGAGACATAAAAAATGGTTTGAGAGCTGAAGAAAATCACTTCCAGGGAGAGACTTCTAGAGGTCAGCCTCTGTAACTTGTCAGAAAGAAAACTGAGAAGTGATCTGATGATGTGTGTAAGTACATGTGTGGGGAGAAAATATGGGATGCTAAGGGGGTACTAAAAATTTAGTCTGAGAAAGGCCCACAGAAAGACAGTGATGGGCACTGGAGAACACACCGAGCTGAATTAGAAATCAGGCACACTTTTTAACCATAAAGACATTAACCTTCTGGAGAAAATTGCCCAGCAAGTGATGGATACTGCACTTCTTGAGGTGTTTGAGACAAGATTGGATGCTAATTCCACATGTCAGGATAGAGGCAGGGATACCTAGGGGATGAAAATTGAGGTGAGTTTGCCCTAATACAATCTGGGAGGCGACAGAATCCACCTTCATAAAAACTAGAATTCCACATTTTGTTTTATATGCCTTTTTTTTTCCTGTTGCCCATCATATTCTTGGACAAAATCCTTGTGGCAGGGGGGCAACTCAGTCCCTGAAGTATTAATAAACTATAAACAGGCCAAGTGGTCGCTTTGGGGGGGATATAGGGAGGGGGAGCTGGGGTGTGAGGATGCATAGTGTGAGGCTGCTGCCATGTGAACACCTTCAGGACTGTGGAGCACAGGGGTGAATGCCAGCACCTCAGCTGGCCCCAGTACTTCCACACTGGCCAGCGTGGAAATGCCCATCCAGCTTGGCGTGAAAAAGTGTCATCAGGCCCCTGAAACTGAGCTTCTCCCACTGCCTCTGCTGGTGGGTGCCAGCAGCAACTCCATGAAGCAGCACTTATGAACTCCTGTCTTTGGTGTACAGGAGAAGGGGATAAAGGGGATGCAAAGCCCAAATTGTGGCAGAACTCATCAGAACTAAGTCCAGACGATGGCTTAGTCCACTCCCCTGCTAACAGGCAGGATGGCTCCTCCAGTGCTGTTTGTGGGGGACAATTTTTAGTTCAGACACATCTCACTGGGATGGTGTATCCACAACGCTTCCAGTTTTTGCTGTAGGAATGTTTGCATTTTTTCCCTCAATGTTTAACACAAATATCCCATATGTTAACTTGAGCCTGTTTCCCTCTGCCTTCCCCACAGTGGACACCAAGAATGGTATATCCTCTCCCTCTTCAAAATTTTTTAGGTTTTTAAAGATCTTTCAAAACAGGATTTAAAAATAGACTTCTTAGAAAAACGTCATGTTAATCTCCCTTAAAATTTTCTTTTTAAAAATTTAGTGACCCTCATTCTGAGCACCTTCCTCCACAGACTATATTTCTTTTCACCTCTTCTATTTCTCACTGCCCTTCTATGGAGGCACTCAGATCCCCCATGTTCTCATAACTGCAGTGCCAGCACTGGGAACAGATGCCCAGGGGATAAGGACAGGAAAACCTTTCTTCCACCCAGAGAACAGGATGCTGGTCCCTCACGCCTTGCTGGTGATGCCCTGAGACACCCAGACCCTTCCTTGCACTGCTGTGCCTACTCAGGTCATTTCCCTATCCTGCACATGTACAGTTCATAAATACATCCCCAATTATGCAACTCCTCTTTAGTAAACATGGAGCTTTTAAAAGACTCCTACACGTCTGCATCAGACAAATAACACGTCAGAAAGCCGCAAAGAGAAACTTCCAATTAGGCTCACTTTGTAAATCATCTGCGGTTTCTAAACAAGCCTGGTGCATCACATTCCTCTTGGTTTTCCTCGTGATGGATGTTTGCAGCCAGCACTTTGTACACAAACCTTTGCAGTGGCTTTAAAGCTGAAGCTGCTCTGAGCAAGAGGCGCGTGCCTGAGCACAGCCCCAAGGCCGGGAGCTGCATCCAGCCCCCAGCTACGGCTGCTATATGCACAAACAGAAAGCTGCTGGGCATGTAAAGCAACTGCTGAGCTGTTCCAGCTCTTAAAACTCCCTCAAAGGGCTTATGAATCTTGAAAGCAGTTCAAACCCTCTATTTCCCCGACAGTTTCTTACTCTCTTAAAGGACAAATTTTTGCAGACTGGCTGCATTTGGGAGGTTTCTGTTGGATCAAGGAGTCAAGTGGTCTTCAAGAATTCAGAGCTCAGCAGGACTCTGAATCCCTTCCAGCTGAGCTCTTATGCTCTGCAGCCTCTGTGCTTCTTAAGAAATTTCAGTACGTATCAATCCAGCGTGAGCACCACATCCCAAGAACCCTAAATCAAAGGGGTTATAAACTCCGTGTACATGGTGTATAAAACACCGTTTGAGGGATTTGTGCTGGCTGAGCAAGTGGGTTCTGCTCACCCAATACCTGCACATTCCTCTCTGTACAGGAAAATTACATGGAAAACTCCAAGGCTTGAATAAAAAATGAGGCTTAAATGTAGATTTGCAATGAGTCCTGAGAGACTGGAGGAGATACTGGAACATTTGTTTCATGGCATGCTAAATCAATTCTTAAGGAAAAAATTAGTTTGTCTCAAGGTTAAAACTGAAGCTGAAGAGCAGAGCTTACTGGAGACACAAATGGCCCGGCTCTGTGCAGTGTAGCAACAGCAGCTGGAAAATCCTGGTGGGACCAGAAATCCTTCAGGAAGCTGAGCCAGGAGATGTTGTGCCATCTCTTTGGGAGCAGATGGAAATGGTCCCAACCTCATCCTCACAAAGAGCAGGCTGCCCGTGCCCCCAGCTGCCCATGCCTCACGGTGCCCCAGCTGGGTCTGGGAGCTGCCCAGCCAAACTGCAAACCATCCCATGGCAGCGCTCTGGACAGCTTCCTTCAGCAAAGGCTGGCTTGACCTCAGCCCTTGGAAGACACCATCTCTAGGTCTGCTAACCAGCATCAGGGACAGCAACAAGCTATCAGTACACCCTGGCTGCACCCATGGTGGATCTCCTACCGCTGCTCTTGCCTCTTCCTTTGCCCGTCTTGGCTTGTCTCGCTGGTGTCCCCAGTTCCTTGTTCAGGTTGAGGCTGTCATTCCTGCGTGCCTGTCCAGCACCTTGCACAACACAGGTCTCTGAAGAGATGCAGTGCACACACAAAGATCAATGGCCTTAGAAATACCCCTTTCACGGGACCCTGTGTCCCCCTCCTTTGAGAAGAGTGTTAGCAAAACTCACAGCTATGAGAAATCACGATTTAACCACCAAAGCCATATAAACTACGAGTCTGTTCCAAACTCACACCCCTAAAGCATCCATGGATCCTCACTTGGGCAGCTGCATCATCGTCCTGGGACTAGCTTCAGCAGCAGGAATTCCTACCACCTATCTCTTCCTCATCCTGTCCTATGATCCTTCCCTGATCGTGTTCAACATGATCTCAAATAAGTGTGACTCCCATTTGGGAAGCTGTGTGGTGGGCTCTGCCAGGTGGGTTCAGACACAACCTTGTTCCTGTCCTTTACCAAATCTGGCCAGGCATTTTTTCTCAAGTGTGACTGTTTTTTGTCTTCTTAAAACTACCCTCCACCATTAGATGAAAAGACTGGCCAGGCAGCCTGCAGGTAACTTCTGTCAGAAAGACTGAGAGTTGAAACGTGGTATAAAATATCTCTGGTTGGAAGAAGTCTTTGAGAAGTAGAGCTGCTGGGTCTCTAATGAGAGACAAAGTCTTTGCATTCCCAGGGTCACCAAGCAGCAAAGCTTGAGGCACACCCTCACAGTCCCAGCACAACAACACAACAGAAAAACCACAAAACAGCCCCATCACCGAGAAGCAGAAGAGCAATAGTTTTATTCCCACCTTGGCTTTAAGAGCCACCACCAGATACAAAGGGAATCTCATGAACAGACTCTGTCGAAGTGGGTTCATTTTTTGCATAATAGGGTTTCTGGTGCCAACTGCTTAACAGCTCCCTTTGGGAGGCTGAAGTTTGGGTTTGCATCTGGACAGCTCAAGAACAAGGAGCATGCAATGGAGAATCCTCTATCAGCAGGGTCCTGCACAGAGTGACTGGGTACTCATGGCAGTGGGGACCTGAGTGTGAGCGCCTGGGCTCCAGGAGAAAGGCAGAGGCAGGGAGACTGGCAGAAGGCAGTTGCTGTCTGTCCTGCCCCTCCACACTCACACTCATCCCTGGTTACTGGTGTCTGTGCTACCCCTGGAGTGTGTTAGCTGGTCCCAAATCTTTTCTTGCCCTTTGTCTGGGCAGCATCAAAACATCCACAAAAATGCTGTGGTCTCCAGCCATGTGGGTGGGTGCATGTAGCTGCATCCCCTGCCAACAGAATACCCACATCTTTTCTCTTGCTGCCGTCTGGAGAGCTCCTGCATCTTCCACCACTTCCCTGTGTATCCCACTGCCTATGAATGTCTCAGTTCCCTAAGGAGGCCTGTTTGCTGTGCAATAATAATATACCCAAATCTTCTGCCCTCCTGCAGGTCATAAAACCAAATAGTTGGTTTATTTGCTTGATTACAGGAATGTACCATGGCAGCAATTTCTTTTTTCTTTGCCTTACTGTAACTTGCTGTGTGTGGCTTATGGACCCACCATGTACCCTCCTGGTGATCCGTGTTAAATAAACAACAGGCTCGGTCGGAAAGGAAGGGTGCTGAGGAGGATCTGGCTTATACAAGAGCCTGAAAGAGCTTACACAGTACAACAGAGCAAAAGGTGTTGCTTTATATGGTGATTCTGTGAATGCATTCAGGGACTTACGGTAAATATCAGCGAGTGAGAAACATTTGCTAGACAGCGCTATCAGCACAAGATCAGACGGATACAAATCAAGTGAGAACTTAGATGGGAAAGGAGTTCGAAATCATCTGTGAGAAAACAAAACATCTGGATATGCCAAAGAGGTGGAAAAGGCCTCCTGGGTTACAGGCTCCACTCCATCTTAAAACTGATTAGTTTGTCATTTGTTCCTTTGTTTTAAAATAAGTTTCCTGCTCTTCTCCCATCCACACCTATACTGCGTGCCTGAGGGAACGCTGTTCCCTCTCCTCACTGATGTCCCTTGCCCTGAATGGCTGGGCACACAGGGCTGCAGCCCAGCATCCCATCCTCGCCCATCACCCCCTGAGCTCCTCCCCAGCCTTTAGCTCGCATTTGCTCCCACAGGCTTCACTCAGGGTCGTGTTTTGCAAAAGCACAGCTGCCTTGGCGTGTGAAGGAGAGGAGCCTGGATGGAGTGCCAAGCCTTTGCTTCAGCTGGGCAGTTCCCAGTTTAAATAAATCTGATTTCCCAGGGTCTAGAGAGGGAGGCTGCCCTGGCAGTGCCACCGGTGCGTGGCTGGCAGCCCCACAGGGAAGAGGCCGATTGCCTGCCTTGTTCCCCCTGAGCTGAGGCACGCAGATCCCTCAGGCAGAGGAGGAGCGCAGGCACCACGGATCTTGGCGCCTCGGCAAGAGGGAAGGAGCCTGGTCCCCCAGCACCAGGGTAGAAATGTCTAATGAGATACAACAGAGGGATAGATATGCATACTCAGGGACCTTTCTACACAAGCATAATTTCAGGAAAGCCAAATATTTATTTTAAATGTCTGTGCCATATGCTGATGAAATGCTAATCTGCACAGAAAAAAACACACTGTAAATAAACTCCCCAGAAGCACCTCACATTCACTGAGCTTCATCTTTCTGAGCAAACTAACAAGTGGAAAATAAAATCAACACCATCCATTATAGTCTCTCTTCCATAAGAAATTCAGGAAAGCTTAGGATGACACAGGCCAGTGCTTTTCAGACCCTCATCTGTAGCCCACAGGAGCACCTATTAAGGGTGTGCAAAAGGTATTTAAGAAAAACAAACTTGCTCTAATAAAGATAAACAAACTTGCTCTATTTAATTCACAATACAAGGTCTTCAGCCTCAGTATAAAAAATGCTAGGGGGTTGCAAATCAAAAGCAACTGAAAAATCCTACTGTCTGCTTTGGGGTTGGGAACTGGGAGTCAGAGGGACAGTTTTGTCTCCTCCACTGACCCCAGGACCTTCCACCTCCCTCCCCGTCCTTCTACCATTTCAACTCCCCATAAGCATTTGGAGCACCTCTTCTTGCACATCCAAATGGTACCCAGCACAACAAAGCCCCAAGACCCTACAGAAACACACCACTGTTAACTTTGCCTTATTCTTCTCGCCCTCCAAACACAACTCCAGTCCCACCACATGCCAAAGTTTGAAGACATTTCAAGATGGGCAGCAAGCTTTTAGGAAGTCCAATCTGATTATCTAAAAGGCAGCTTTTGTAGCAGCAGTAACAAATTGGCCCCTGGACATTGGCGTGTTTTGAAGCAGCAAGGCTGGGTGATGAAATCTGTTGGCAGTGCCTGTAACTGGCTTCTTTTGTGCCACTTCCACCCTCTTGCATACGTTCTCCTCACTGGTGAAGACACAGAGACCCATACTTTCATCAGTATGCATATTGTGGTGTTGTCAGCATCTCCTTGAAGGTATTCCCTTTTTCTTCTTGGCTGTATTTATAAACCCTGTGCAGAGTTGCTATGGTTTCTGTTCCCGCCAGTCTGATTGGTATTCAGCGCAGTTCCTCTCACCTTCACCATTTGGGCGACCTTTCCTTCACAGGGAAGATCTCATGCCACCAGCCCGTTCAGTCAGATGTCACACAGCACGCTGTGCCAGAACACCAACCGCCAAGCAAAAGAGTACTCTGTGGGACCGAGTCATCTGCAAAGGCTGGCTGAGAGGCGGATAAACAATGGTAATTATTTCAAAACAAATTGGAAACAGAAAGCACAGCCCAGCAGTGCAACTGCTAGACAAAAAGGAAAGCCACAAAAAGAACAAATTGCAGCTCTCAGTGTCTTGAGTACTCTTGTATCGTCCTCTAGGCAAATATTTTTCTACCTTTCTTGCTCTCCAAAGTCAAGTTCAAAAAACTCTCAGTTCTGAGACATTTTCTTTTACCTCAGTTAAACAACATATGCAAGGGGCTGCTTACAAATTGAGAGCAACACAGTTGCAAACTGAGAGTAAGAATTTCTCTCTTTGTCAAACACATATTCTAAATACTATATTTAAGTGAGTTTGCACAAAGCTACCCTGCTTACTCTACAGCCAGTCAGTCAGGCAGGATGCATGATGAGTTTCTCCAAAAGTAAGCATCCTGGGAATGTGTTCAGCTGCTTCGTGTACCAACCAGATCATGGGATCTCCAAAATCCTAACCCAGACACTGAACCAATACCCCAGGGCTTCCTCCTAACTCTGCGAAAACTGCTCCTACTGCAGTAAAGAAATCACAAATACACAAAAGCCAGGAAACAGAGCTTGGATACAATACAACCCCAACTCTGCCTGTGCAGTACGGATGGAACATCCCCACACTTTGCCTCTTCGTAATAAAGCCAGAACTTTCCTTGTGGCACCTCCTTGGCTGCTGAGGTAAGTTTTCTTTCATTAGGCAACCAGGCTAGCCAAGACATTTCATCCCATCTGCTTTTAATGCTAGTTGGGGCCTTCTAAAGAAGAGGAAAATTGCCTGAATGTTTCCAAGACACCTACGTGCAGACATGTGTAGAAGCACTTTAGCTGATCAAAAGACAGCACAAAAGAAACTCCTCTCTTAGAGGTACTGAAGCACCGTGTATGAGTAAGTGGGTCACAAGAACAGGTCACAAGCAGCACACAAAACCAGGCAGGCTCAGAAGGCGGAGAGGGTCAAATGTCCCTGTGCTGTGTGGTGCAGGAACACCACTCGCTGCTGCAGCTCCGTTAGCTGTGGCGGGTGTGGCAGCTGGGCTCTGAACACAGGTGACTCCGGCATGGGGAGTGACGGTCAAGCTTCCGGGCATGGGGAGTGACGGTCAAGCTTCCGCACAGCACTCCAGTGAAACACTTAACGGGAGCAGGGAAATGACCGTGTGAGACATTCTCTGACCTGCACCATCCCCCAGCATGGGTGGCTTTATGCAGTCTGCTTGATTCCATCAGAGCACTACTGAGATTACTCTTGTCCATCTTGGCTCCACTCTGCACCACAGTGCTGCCCAGTGGGCAGCTCACACAGAGGGGGCTCAGCTGCTGCCATGGTGCTGACACCCACTTTACACCAGCATGTAGCTTTAGCACTCCCAGGCTCCCTGCTCCCTGGCAGCACAGTGTCACCTGCACGTTCATCACGTACTTAATCTGTCACTACAGCTCTGACAAAAGATCTCAATACAAAATCAGGGTGGCTTCTTCCAATAACATACAAAAAAAAAAATCACTATTTCTTTGTCTCCTTCCAGCTCCTCATGCCTGGATTGTACCATGAAGTCTTTGCTCATTGATGGAGGACTTCTTTACAGCACATAAGCTCTTTCATCTTTCCCATGATCAGAACAAGTCAGTGCACCTTTGCTATTTCAGTCTCTCTTAAACTGGGGTGAGCTGAACTTTCTATGCAAAGATTTGACCTCTCCTGAAATCCCCTGATCAGCATTTCCCTTGCTCACTCTTTCATGTTCAAGGCATTATGAAACACTGGAAACTCCATTCTTTCATAAGGAAGTTAGTGAGAAAATTCAAATAATCAACTCAGTCCCAGGAGACATGGGGTCTCTTTCCAAGTTTGAAAGCTCCTTCCTAATAGAAGTTTTGCTCTTGAAAGTCTCCTGGTTAGCAGGCAGCTGATGATACAGCTTCTCTGGAGCCTGATTATAATTCCAGCCCAGGGGCAAGTAATAAAAAAGGCTGCCTGGCTCTGTGAGGTCTGAATCAGGTGCTAACACTGAACATCTGCTGGGGCCTCCCCTCTCCTCTCCCCCACCCTCCTTCCATGTGCCGGGCATTGGAGTGTTCTCCCATTTTATAGCTTGTGGCAACAAAAGGCCAATTTAGAGAGAAAGCATTGCTGACAGCTTTATCCAAAACCCCAGACTCTGCTTTAACTGCTCTCCATCCAGGACTTTGGTGAGACCAAAAGCACCATGACACGCTGAAGAGCTCCCCATTGTATGGCAGCCTTTGGAAGCAGTTAACAGCAAAGCACCCACAGCCCCACTGGAGCAAGACGGACAGACTCTATGCACACATTTATTACTTCATACAACCCGACTGAGTATTGTACAAAAATTAACAGTGCCACCCAAGAGGGCCTTCACAGATGTTTAGAAAACATGTAAACACAGCTTTAAAACATGTTTTTTATGTAATCTAGGTACAACTACTGAAGACCACCTATTGTGTGCGTGTACCCCCATGTGTGTGGATGATCTCCACGCACAAAGAAGTGCAGACTAAGCACAGTGTCGCGGCAGGCTGTGACATGCTTGTACATTGCCCTCCAAGGAATCCAGTATCCTTTACACAAGGGTTTCCACCGGTGGGACATGAACTGGTCTTACTTAGAGCAGTAAGCTCATCCCTTGGGCCTTGAGCTGCTGCCACTGTTGGCTGCCCTCCCTTCCTGGGTTGCTCCTAGCTGCATCAAACGCTGGCTCCCGCGGAGTTAATAACCCAGTCTCCAAGCCCGCCTAGGTGAATGTGCCAGCATGACTTGGTAAAGATGAAAGGGTCAGCACACAAGGACAGCTCCCTTTCTTGAAAGGTCTCAGCAGGGAAGGGATGGTCTCAATCTTCTAGGGTGCCTGATCTAGTAGGGCCCCAGTCATGGCAGTAATGCTGGGGCACAACCATCACAAACATCTACTGCCTGAAAACTTCCACTTTTCTGTTCTGCAGCTGTAAAGCATGAATGGACCTGTACAGTAAAAGCATTTCTGGGGAAGAAACCATGACCTTTAGAGAGAAAGACTGCAGCACCTGAATAATTCCTACTAAAGGGAATGCCCAGTACAGTGAATTTTGCTTAACAGCCAAGAGGGAAGTTTAATGCCTTAAGGTAGAAGGTTCATCAAAGAGCTAAGGGCTGACATTTTCACCAAGTGCTGTGCTTTCATCAGTAGGAAGGTCACTGCTGCTTGCAATGTGAAACTGAGCAAACTGGTACTTAGACCCTACTAAGCAGCAACTGCTGAATCCCAGCACTGCTCTTGGGCAGCTAAGTAGGGTTGTTACTGGCATTCCTGTCAACTCCCTTCTACATCTAGGTTGTGTAGATTAAGCTCCTTGTGCAGCAATGGCCTCTTTAGTGAGAGACCCCGTAGTGCTAATCTGGCATTGGCCACAAAAGATTTGTGTAGCTTTACTAACCTCTACTGCAGTAAAACAAACAAGCAAAGAACGACTGCGGCAGCCTACAGCTTCAATAAGGAAGAAATTACAGTCCACAGCAATATTTTCAGAGCTTTCTCTCTGTAAAGGTCCAGTTATTCCCCAGGAGGAATCATAGAATCATTAAGGTTGGAAAAGACCTCTCAGATCATCAAATCTGACCATTAACCCAGCAGTGACATGTTCACTACTAAACCATGTCCCCAGGTGCCACATCTATACATCTTTAAACACTTCCAGGGATGGTGATTTTACCACTTCCCTGAGCAAAATAAGTATGTGATTTAAGGTTTTTGCCTTAGTGGCTAACATGTCATGGCCAAAAGATCAGTGTGCTGAATTACTGACATTACTTGGAAATTCCAAGAACTAACAAAAAGGAGCAAATAAGGATATATTCCCATTCAAGAGAATGTGCTGTTTCTTACTCCAGTTCACCACATCTGTCTATGCCACTAGGACTCTCAGCAGAGACCTGAAGGGTTGAATACCTACCAAGCTGCATGGCAATTCACATCCACCAAGACACTTAAGGCCTAGATCACAGCATCACCAAAAACTTGAGAGCTTGCCTATTTCTCTGTAAATAGTGTCGTTTGACCACTCCTTCACCATTCCTACCACAGGAAACCTTCATATGCCAGACTCCCAGGCTGAGTCTGTGAAAAACTCATACAGTCAGTGTGGCAGGTATACTCTAGAGAGAATTTCTCATGTTACAATTTAGAACTCAACCCTTCTCATCCCTGCACTTGTATGAGGGAGGGGAAGAAACAGTTAAGAACATAAATAAGATCATACAGATTATTTTCTAAATATTACTAAACCAGTAATAATTATACATTTTTAAGAAATCTTCACAAAAAAAAAAAAAAATTAAGCATGAACAGTTCTACAGCATAAACAGGTACAAGTCCCATTGCCTAGTAATGCTAGGAAAAAGTTCATATCAGAAGTGGAAGTTCACAGCCACTTGTTTTAAGGATAGTCTTGTGTTTTAAATACAGCCTTGATATTAGTGTCTTTACTGTATTAAACTCTTAGTACTAAAATAATAATAGTAATAACAATTACATTTAGATAGCACAGACAAAGCACAGGATGATACATAAGCATAAAAGTGCAAGTTATAACCTAAGTCAAAGTGCCTGCTGGTCAAACAGGTTCAAACTATGTTCAGAGAACAAGCATAAACCAGACTGAGAACAATCCATGCCTTTTCTTTCCCTCTCATTTCCATCAGAAGTCATTGCAGGTAACACTGATAACCGTCTGAAGTGATATCAATTCCAAATAGGTGTACATGAGAGGAGAGTCAGGCCCGTGTCTTGATGGAAAACTGATCCTCATTTCCTCTGTGTAATACCAATTAATCCACAGGCTTTGCTCTGACTATCCGAACACAGAGAGAAAGAATAATAACTTGGATGCCACATTCAAGGGAGGCAGAAGCAGCACTTAAGAGCAGGGGGTACAGAGAGCCCTTGTCTGTTCCTCTGGAGTCACATCCCCCAGCTGATTTATTGACTCCAGCCATGAAAAACGACTAGGAGGAAGTTAAGTAACACTGCTCTTCATTTGAAAAATAAAAAGACTATCCTCAGAAGTATGATTTTCCCTTCCTGTTTGTCTTATTTTTCTATTTCAGAGATAAAATGTCTTTTACAATATCAGCTCGTTATTGTGTTCATTCCCTTTAAAGGCAAACAGCTTAAAAGATCCTGTCACCAGAAAGGGGTGGGATGAGGGCAGAGGCAGACCTTTTATTAAACCTTCAAAAAGATATCTAACTCATTTTGCAAGTGAGAACAACAAAAACCATAAAACTCCAGCAAAGGAAAGCTGTCACTGAGATTAAGCAGATCCAAACTCCGCCATCCATTTTTCATACTTCTCCAGGTCTGCAGCAGAAACAGATTTGGAGATTTTCTTCAGAGCCAACTCAAAGTCCCCCTTGGTAACCGGCATCTGAAGCTCTTCTTTAGAAAGTGCACGAATCTCTTCTGGAGTTAAGCCATTAATACGTCTTCTCATTGCCATTAAAGATGCATCCCTGGAAACACAGGACAACGCATGGGAGCTAATTGCTAGCAGAATGTGCTGTAAGTCTACGAATTTTGATTGTATACCCTTGCTAGAAAACACTGGCAGGAACACTTAAGAGAGCATTTATTTACCATAGAAGATGCAGTTCACATCTTTCGTAGCTTCCATGTTCCCAGATCACTACATTAATTCAATATAAAGAACGCATTGGCACCAAAACCCATTTAAGCATATGGTAAATGTGCAGAGATAATTAAAACTATAAAACTGAAAACCTTTTACAATGATTCATGGAGATGAAATTTTACAACTCTAGAGCAGGAAAGGGCAGGGTGGGAGATGAACTGCAGTCAAAGACTATTTTTTTTTAAGTAGTCTGGATTTTCACACCCCATTCCTTTCCTCCCTGTGGCGTAGCCCCAAAGGACAATCAGCAAGTGCTCAGAGTGCAGCCCAGCTCAGCTGCCTGCTTGTCCATGGCACCTGGATCTGTAAAGGGCAGAGCAGGAGGCATCAGACACAGCATCCCATGTGAGATGATGTGTGAGTGCTAAGGCCATCCGTGCCTGTGGTTCCTCATGCTCTGCCTGCTCCGTGACTCCTCCCCAGCTCAGACCCTGCCAGCCTGGCCCATTGGCATGAAGAATACTGCTCATTTTCTCACACCACGGCCCACAGGCAGTCTGAAATTACATTTTCTCTTTCCCCAGGTTTTTCCCAGCAAGGGATAACACAAGCCTTAGGGAGAACAGGTAATTTCACCACTACATGACACACACCGAGTTTTCAAATCCGTGGAGGGACTTCACATTTTCAGAAAAGCAGCAGGGGGAGAAAATAAAAAAGATTCCCAAGCCATGCTCTTACAGGATCAGTTTCTCTTGACAGGATTCTTAAGGGACATAGACTTCCTTCAGATAAGCTTCTTCAAATACCTATCCTTTACCAGAAAAGCCTTACTTGTCAAAAACGAAACAAATTGTGGGAACAGGATGGAAATAAATTAAATAATAATATTATAAACTATCTATATCCCCCTTTCACCTAGGAGATTCAGGTAGACACCAAGACTGTGCTGCACTGGGGGTTGTCCAAACATCCAGCATATAGAAGTCCCAAAGAAGTATTCTGTGAAAGGAATTTTTCGGATTACAGAATTCTAGCTCTTAATCCAATGGGATTTAAAAAAAAATAACAATCTGCATTGCAGTACATTAACAAATGCAGACAACTACAGTAAATGCAGCTGATTGTAACAGGAGATTTGCTCAGATAATTTTCTTCACTTCAGATCCAAGAAAACCACATCTCACAGAAAGACTCCATGGCCTTCAGACCACTCCATATGATAGTAACACATGAACACAGTAAATAGACTTGGGCCTCAAACACAGGCACTGCGAGCATGATTTCAGCTGTAGTGGCTATTGCCTTTTATCATATAATGCAAATGATGACTTTCCATGCAGTTCTATTCGCAAATTAAGGGCAATGAGATACCTGCAAACATTAGTGATGTCAGCACCAGAATAGCCTTCAATCTTCTCAGCAATTTCTTCAAGGCTGATATCAGGATCTAGTTCTACTTCCCGAAGATTAATCTTAAGTAGTTCTGCTCTGCCTTTTGCTAGAACATAAAAATATTTGTTTGAAGACTTGCAAGAGTTACATTAAAAAACGATATAAACACAACTTAGATTTTTCAGCGAAAAGTATGAACAAAAGAGTTCAATGTAAGAAAAGACAGAGAACAAATCATAGTGAAGTGTGCAATCAAATACAGTAAAGAATTTGGTTAAATGCAGTATATTAAAACAGCATGGTCGAGAGATATTTGTCAAAGTGATTTGTCATTTAAAATGTCTGTTATGTCTCAGGTGATAAAGCATTTGGTCACGTATTACCCAAGGGTACAAGAGCACAGTCCTACAAATGTCTGTTTCTTCTCACATCCCTTTGGATCCACTCTCTGTTCAAGGGTTTGACTGCATATTATTCATTCAGTTTCATTAGAACTACAGTAAGGATTCTATTAAAAGAGCTTCAGACAGCACAAACCCCTTAACAACAGGCTGAACTTTAAGCATATGTTTAAGCAGTTTATTCAGTTGGGATGCAAGAAATCGGCTGAAGCCTGATAGAAAACAGACACATTAATACAATAAACATATATTAATATATTTATGATACAAATATCCCAGTATCCCACTTTCCTACCCAGATGCAGTACACACACAGTGATAACCAGCTGTGTAAATGAGCACTTACACAGTCAATTAACCATTTCTCTTGCAGAGGGCATGTGCACACGTGCATTTGGGTACATATGTTAAGCAGCCTAAGCTTATAAGAGGGAATTCACATTTGACAGCTTAGGCCTCTGTGTTACTCTGCACAAGGCTGCTAAAGGAGAGGACGACTGCTTTCCTGGCCTTCACTGTACAGAAAAAATATGCCAGCTCAGCATCTTTATCCCCCAAGTGATCACTTTTTATGACCTATAAAAAAGGACAACCACAACAGAAGAAGTAGCAGTAGGAAAGGCTAAAAGTCTTAAAGAAATCTCCAATTAAACACTTATGTTTTATTTATTGGTGTCCCTAATTATTTTTTTTTTTACTTTTGGGGAAGGAGAAATACAAAAGAAAATAGAAAGCTCGTCTAAAGCTGCAGGTTTTGTGTGCTTTGCAGAACTGTCAAGAGCACAGAGTTATCCATTACACACAACTGGCACTAGCATAAAATGGGGATTTATTATTTAGAGAGCACAATGTACACACAGCATACCTGCAGAGAGTATCCTGCATCAGAGAACATTCTTCTAATTGTTGCTGTAGGGCTAAGCAAGTCTGTGCATCATTTTGAAAATTAAACACTACAGAATATATCCTTGCATCAAATTCCACAATATACAGGTGCTATCATAGCACTTACTCAGTTAAAATGCCTGACTACATCAAATCACACAGCACAGTTATAAATGCATCACTCAGACTTGCCCAGAATAGCACAACATTCTTACTTGCAGAATAGATACAACAGAACCCAAGACTGGAGATAAAACCAGATCACATCTCCTATGTTGTCCAGGGTGTAATACGCTGTGTTAAAAAACAATCTGGTTTAATTAGAAACAAGAGGAAGAGCTGATAGGATTTTCAACTAATTGGTCATAAAGACAGGCATCCTGTTAGGAGCTGTTACTGCCTGTAAGCTGCAAAGACAAGCTGTGGAACTATTAAGTGTCCTTAGACCTGCTAAACTCAATCACAACTGCTGTCACCATGGACATGCATCTTGTTATCTTGAGTGCTCATGCAGGGAGATGAGGCATCCACTGTACCAAGAAGAAACGAACCTATGCAAACTTCAAGTGATAGGAATCTCAAAATTAATAGGACAGGTGAATGACAGCTAGGAAAGACATTACAAGCTGAGATGTCTTAGGGCAGGAGAGCAATCAGCCTGCTGCATTCTGAGTGACTGGAAGCACAGTAATAAAGGCAAGCAAGCAGTGATTTGAAGTGAACTAAGTATGTAGGTGAAAATTCATGGATCCACTTCTTTGCATTTGTCTGCAAGGGCATGGAGTGCATTTCCAATATTTGTGAACATGTCCAAAGGCTGCCTTTGATGATCACTCACGGAGTGACTGTTAAACATTTAAAATAATTCCAGGCTCATTAAAACTAACTCTCTTTCAAAATATAAGAAGCCATCAATGGCTTGCAATGAAATGCAACAGCTCTTTGTTTTTAATCCCCCAAGCTAGCAATATTTCTCTTTCTCTCACTCTCTTTAAAAATAAAGCAACCCAGACAAATGATTAACCCCTGAATTACAATGCTCATCACAAAACCATCAGGACTCCTCACAAAAGCAACAGTCCTGCAGTGTAATCCTAAACTCATCTTGTAAAGAGAGGAAAGGAAAATGGTCTTATCAAACATACCTGTGGGCAAAGGTATATAAATCCTCTTCTCCAGTCTCCGTCGGAGAGCTTCATCAATATCCCAGGGAAAATTTGTAGCAGATAGTACCATAACCATCTTGGAAGGGTCATCATTTTCCAGAGCACCACCTACCCCTGCAAGCACAACAGTTCAGAGCAATTTTACTCCAGAGCTCTTACTGATTGAGATGCTTGCTGAGAAACAGCGCACAGACAAACATAGCCTGGACAAAGCTAAGCAACAGCTCTCTACAGTCCTGTGTTCCTTTCCAAACTTCCCATAGCTAGGTGTCACAAAACCACCATTATCACAGAGAAAGGGACAGTTCATTATTTTGCTGAGTCAGGGGAAGGCTTTCTTTGACAGTGCAAATAACACAGCCATATGTGAGTGTAGCCCTACTAGTCCAACTGACTGTGCTATCTCTGTTGAGTCTGGTCACAGAAGAAATAGGAGTCACTCAGTTTACCAAGTGAGGACTGCAAAGAAATTAACATTTTGGATCAAAAGGTTTCCTGTCCTGAGCTTACCACAATGAATCTGCAAATCTGAGAACATTTTAAATAGCAGTTTATATAGAGCAGTTTATAATAGCTGCAATATAAAGGTGGTTATCAAACCTCTACACCATATAATACTCCTCAGATGGTCAGGCTCATCATGTGCACCTGCACAAAATAGGTACTACATTTGACTAATAAGGGTAATATTAGCTGCCACCATAGAATACAGCAAAAGCAGATCTCAGAATGGGGTTCCACAGTTGGGAGACTCTAGCAAAGGGCAGAATTTTGTTTAAACTGAATACAAATTAAATACCTCCACTGAACAGCACAAATCTCCATTATCTGATTCTCCTGGAGTCTGTGTCTCTTTAATATGGGTTTTCAAGTCACCCTAAAAATAGCCATTTTAGCAAAAATAAAGCAGAACACCCTTTCCAATTATCTGTCATTGAACACTCAAAAAATACGCTAATCTCAAGTTCTGCCTCATTTTTCCCCTAACCGTAAAGCCAGGTTTTCCAGATGGCTCAAGTTCTTACATTCCCACCTGTAAAGAAACAGCATGCCAGCCCCAAAGCCAGATCTAAGCCCTTGTTACCATCCATTTGCACGAGCAGCTCTGACTTGACTCTGCGACTGGCCTCGTGTTCGTCAGATGTGCCTCTGCGGCTGCAGATGGAATCTATCTCATCAATGAAGATTGTTGTTGGCGCATAAAACCGTGCCTTTAATCAAATGAAAACATCACTATTAAGGCTGCTTAGCAAGCACAGGCCCTCATCAGACCACAACCCAGCCCTGTTAGACATACTACGTACATACCTGTCCTGCCTGTCACAAGGGAGGAATTCAAGACCTTGATTTACAAACTGTCTGTCATATGCTGAGGTTTACGCACTTTAAATTGTACTCCTTGGGTCAGTGTTGGTTGGCTTTCCCCAGCAAATGGTATTGCAAAGGGGAAAAGGAACACTACCACAACAGGATAGCCTTCATGACACAATACAGGTAGTTTTCATGTCTAGGTTTTGTACAGGTGAGGGTTAAGCATAAGTGACAGAAGGGAGCTCAGCGATCTCAAGACAGGTTTTAGCTGTGAGTATTACAGGAGTGCAGTGAGGCTCCCAGAGTATAGTCCACATGGCCATGTCCTTCACACACCCTCCATGATGGACTGCGCCCACAGCTTGAGAGGCTTGTGGCCATCATTCAAAACAGAGGCAGAACTAAAACATGTATTGCTTCTAGAATAACTGTTCCTAACACCTTCCAATTTCAAATCTACTTCATATGGAATTGTTATCCCATAACCAAACAAGTACTGAATTTCTGTCGAGGTCACAACTCCCTGTTTAGTCTGGAAAATGCTATCCTAAACATGGGTGACAAACCATTTCCTTTTTAATCCGCAATAACGTACCATATGTGGAAACACAGGGATTATGTTTTTCTAATTGTTTGAGGGACTGCCAGTTCAATGAACTCCATGCTTCCAACATGCTAGTGGAAGGGCAGGAAACCAAGACTGCTGTCCTTTCTCACCTTAGTGAACCCCAGATCACACCATCGAGGACATACCATTTCAAACAAGAGGCGGACCAGCTTCTCAGACTCGCCTCTGTATTTAGACGTCAGTGTAGAGGAAGACACATTGAAGAACGTCGTCCCACATTCTGTAGCAACAGCTTTTGCTAGCATTGTTTTGCCAGTGCCAGGAGGACCAACCATCAGCACACCCTGAAAGGTGAGAACAAAGGTAAAGAACAACAAATTAAGAAAACCTTGCCATTAGTACTCTACACAACATCTCAATATGAGCCAAGATCTAGATTGAAATTAATAACATAATCCTCATCAGTGGAAAACAGAAGACAAGTATCCTGCTTTCGAGGATAGTGTGGAAGTGTTCTGCTGTTTCTTTTTACCACTCCACTGGAGTCAGAACCACAAAAGCCAGTAACTGCTGCTGCACCTAACAGCTAGGAAATGGACAAGAGATTTACAGCCTTGCTCAGAATCAGAGTCTAGACTTGAACTTAGGCCTTTCCTAGCTCACAAGGGGCTACACAGGCAGATGAAGACAGTAAATTCTTTTTTTGAAACAAAGGCCCGTACACAAAGAAAGTTTCACAGAAACTAAAATACTTTTGCAGTAAGTCATGTTCCCTCAGTAGAGCAACTTTCTACAGAAAAACATTTTCCCGAAACATCGTGACGATATGTATGAATCTGGTTGATGTTTCCATTTGCATGAGAGCATTCACTGAATACATCAGTTAGTTTTTTGCTTAATCTCCCTATCTCAATATTCCTATGACCACACTACTTCATTTTAGCAATTCCTGGGTGAAACACCACCCTCATCAAGCTGGTGGATGACAGGACTGCACTGCTATTCTATTTTACAGATAAGCAACTGTGGCTCATGTGGACTACTGCTTAGCCCCACAAAAGCCTAATCTCAACTTCAGTGATTATTCAGAAAGCTTTAAACTAGAAACAATTGTTAAGTCCCAGGCTGGTGTCCACATCATCAGACTCTCTTTCCTTCTGTGGTCTCTGAAAGAAAGGAGCACACGTCTGCAGCTCAGCACATTTACCCATCATTACACAAACAGGTTTTTGGCTTTACACCCAGCTCTCAGAACCCATGTTAAGATCGTATCACTGAGATGTGGTAATCGCCCTCAATAATACCACTAAATACAGCCATCTTCATGGGTAGTCTTTCCAACCCTTTCAGCAGCAGCGCTGGAGAAGGACAAAACCATGTTCTGTTCCATGTTCTGCATAGTACTAGAATAGGGCTCTGCGATTTTAAGTAAATCAGTGAAAATGTAGTGCTCAAGCTGCTTGGGGCTTTTTTCCCCTCCCAACTGCAAGATCTTATTACATGCTAACAAGAGTTTCCTAAAACTGTACTGTATTGCAAGGGTAATCAAATTAGCTAGAGTTAGAATTGCACATCATAATGTGCTTCGCAATTAATAACTTACATAAAATGCCACAGCAATAAAGTATCTGTTAAATGCAAGCCATATAGCAAATTAGATTTCATCTGTTCCTCACAAAAATTTACTTCAAAAAGCACAAAGAATGACATGGAAGAGATCTATAAAAACAAATCAACCGGGAACGCAATTATTCAAAAATGTACCATTCAAAAGCAATAGCCTCTCTGTACTCCATTTTCCATTAACTCTTAATACCTTTATTGCCATTTAATACTTAGCTAATGCAAGCTCAACATACATTCATCGGTAAATTAAGTCAGAAATGTTCACATGCCATATCTACGTCTAGCAGTCCAAAGTCACTCCTCAGGCTGCTCAAGGTTTCCTAAGCTCCAGAGCAGCAAGCATAAAAAGTAAATGGACTCTCTTTTCTCCCCATGAATACTCAGACATTCAGATTTGAGATGCTGCACAGTTATACTGATATTATAACAATATTGCAAATACAACCCTGGAGTGACTGGGTGAAAATTACTCAGCCTGTAGCATGCAGGTCAGAGATGACTTAGTGTTCTCTCTGAGCTTCAAACATGTTACTTTAATATTTTTAAAAAAGCTTCACTTCAATTCAAATAATATTCAAAGTATGTGTTTGATAAACTGTGTTTAGTGCAGGACCTGGTGATAGAGGGAAGTAATGACATTTTTTGGATATTGGTTCAATTCTCCATTATTCTGGAAAGTCAAATCCTGGCTTAAGGTACACATGCTGTTCACCGCCAAAATTGAAGCCCATCACTTTGCACCTCCTGCTAAGTATTACAAGAAGCGTTACCTTGCAGGTGATACTGGTGGCATTACACATGTGCATAACACAGGTGCAAAGCAGCCACACCAGGTGTAAAGCCAAGGGAAAATCAAGCTCTCTGGGGATAGAGACAATAGAAAGATCAGTTAAAAGAAAAAACAACAAAACTTGAGTTCGCAGCAAACCAAGACGCGCACGGCTGCAAACAGAAACACATAGGATCAAGTTGCTCTTTCTGCGAACTCGGAGGCTACCACTTACTATTTAAAATCCTTGACAAACACAAAGACTTCTTTCTTCTTCCTCTAAGGCTCTGTTAATCCAAAGTATTCCAATAAGAAGCTGAAATGCACCGCAGGGAGTAAGTGTTTTGATGAAATCACTGCAGGGTTACTTCTTGTTGTTGTAACAATCACTAGCAGAGCAGTGGGAAGCACAGTGAGCAACCAGGCTTTCTTGGCACAAAACATTTCAGAGAAACAGAAAGAGCAAACCCATGGACACTCAGAAACCCGTGGCTGCAACTACACAGCACCTGTGTTGAATCAGGGAAGACAGCTGGCTCCTTCAGGCAAGGCACCGTCCTCTGAATACAGGCACAAACTGTGAGGGCTGTCTTGGGAATTGTTCTCAGGGGAGTCTGAACATCCAAAACCAGCTTCGGATTAATTATTGTCCTGAATTCCTAGGCTCAACAAATGCCTGCTGCTACACTGATTACTGCAAGAAACAGCCTTCCCTTCAATACTTCTCATCCTTATAGCACAGTCAGAGGTCAACAGTAGGGAAAATACATGCTGTTCTGTGTGAAAAATAAATTCATGAGAGTTACAGCTTCACAAGTCACCAGGGAAAAGGCTAACAATGAAGACTCTTCATAGCCTTGTCAGAAATCAATTTGCATTTCAGACTGAAGAGAGGAAATAATCATAGAATTTTTTTCCATGTCTACAAGCACCTGGTTTTCAGAGGTGACACTGCTCAGTAGGAAAAGGTAGTCTCACACAAAGAGATGGAGATCGTAACTCTTTAAGGACCAAGCTGTTGCTCCTTTATCCATTGCCACAACACTTGGAGACAAGGCCAGTGGCAATTTTCACATTTTCTGGAGTCTGCTGAGATACCTGCCTAAAAGATAGATGGCCACTACATCCTCTATGCATGGTAACAGGTGAAAAAAAACCAGAGCAGATCTTTATTCCATTCTAAGTTTTTGAACACTAGACAGATGGGGCTCCCATAGTCTGTAATAAGAGTAGGGATCAACTTCCTCTAAGCCAAGAAGAGAAGAGAGAGATTCAGCTGTTCAAAATACACTACAATCTCACCCTGCACTTGTAACCCACAACATCTAGGCTCTGTCCAAGATGATAGTTCAGTTAAGGCTAACCACAAGGCCAATGATACGACCACAAGCACTCTAAACTCCAAAGGCCCAATAGCCTGGGGCTAGGTTTGCACTGACAATGTTTGGGTTCCCTCCCTGCAACTCACTAAAACCTCCATGAACAGCTCTCAAGCAGCAATCTCCCAGCTCCTGCTGGGTCCGACCAAAGTATAAGCCGGGGAAGCACAAGGACCAATCAGGAAAAGACAGGACAAGTGTTAGTAGAACAAGATCACACACATGCTGCTGAACCTGCGTACTGAACAGGAAACTACTCACGTACAGAGCATTGCCTACACATGCCACCGCCTTCCACACTCAGAATAACAGACAATTTGCAGTAGTCTCTTTTCCCCAGCAATGCTTCTCAGTAACCAAACAGGCCTTGTGTTGTGACTAGTTATTCCCCAAACAAGCGTCAATCCATCCCACATCAGAAGCAAGATAATTTTGTTTGCTTTTTACAGAAATGCTTGCCAAACTCCTCCCTCCTCTTCCTTCTTAGCTTTAAGCAAGGCCCAGATTGGACTCACTTCTGGTCAATCAGCCTAGTTCAGTCCTATATCCTTCCTGTTGCCTGGTTTGCAACTCCTCCTCCTACTCAGAACTTCTCACTCCAGCTGCAACTATGCCCAGCTGCAAACATAACTGCAAAGCTGAATCACCAGACTGGCCCCCTCTTTCCTTGCTTCCTTGTACCAACAAGGCTGCAGTTTGCCATCTGAGCGAGAGATAGTTGAAACATTTGGAACAAAACAGTCCAAGGACTGCCTTCTTCTGGGAAGTGATGGCAACTGGCCACCATAATCCTATGCAGAGCTGTCTATTAAGTGTTTCTGCTTCAGTCAATATAACCTGTGTGCTCACATCTACAGGCTGGCATACAGGAAATATTAAAATATCGACAAGCTATAAGTGAGTAAATAAATAGAAAATACTGTTAAATGTAAGAGCCACATACACTTCCAGCTGTTTCTTTCAGTGCTTTTTACATGAATCATTATGAGAGGATTTAATGAACAAATTCACTATCTTTCCCATTTACCTTTTTCGCCTTCTGCTGCAGGCATCCACACATTACAGTAGGAGACACATAGCTTGCCATTTACTAAAACACCACTTAAATTCTCACCTTCCAAGGTCTTCTGATCCCTTTGAAAAAATCAGGCATCCACATTGGAAGAACAACGGCTTCTCTTAATAATTTCTTGGCTTCTTCCAAATCTGCGATATCATCCCTGCACAAGATGAAGAAACTTGTATAAGATTCTCATACAAGTATATTTCTTCTATTTTTATACAAAAAAAATAGAAAAGCTTTTCACTTAGTACCATTTCTTTTCGCATGCAAGCATATGCCTCATGAGAGCACTCCTATCATACTGTGACCTAAAATTGAATCCACTTTTGGAAGACAGGGAAAAAAATATTTTCAACTCAAGTTACCCAGAGCTGCTTAATTAAAAATTGTTTTGGACAATGTGAACACCAAAGCAGTATCTTTAAAGATCTCTGGAGCATATGTTCATTTCAGCAGTACCTGTAATGAATGTACTGCACACAATATCAATTAGCAACAAAAGCTTAACTTTAATCAAATTAATAAACTGTTAAAGCAAATTATCTCATTTTTGCCTATTTGTAGAAGATTATGTTGTCTCCCTATTTGAGGAGTTTGAAGACGGTAAGTTCGCTCCTTTTCCACACTAGCAAAAACACTTGAGTTGAGAAAATCCTCATACCAATGAATGCTTGGATTCCTTGATACAATGTCTCTTTCAAGAGCTTCGATCAGGTCTTTGTCGTAACCTGCTCCATCAAATTTTGGAATTTCCCCATCACCAAATTCCTGGGGTATTTTCTTTCCCTAGAAGTGAAAATCATACAGGCTCATAAGAACATTACACAACTGAGACACTTCCTCACCAACCGAAGGCATGAATGCAGGAACAGCCTCACAAAGGTGGCTGTGTCACGACTTAAAGCTACATTGTCCTAGCTGAAGACCAGAGCATCCAAAGCGCATTTTGAAGATGCTACACTTGCCACCCTACCTGTCAGAAGTCAACATCCGACACTATAACCACCAAAAAGGAACAGGGAAGCCGTCACACACAGTCTTTGATGGAGGAAAACCAAGATTCTCTCCCCTTGTTTCATTGAAGTCTTCCTGCTCAGCAATACCTGCTTTCCTCAACCACAAACTACCTATGTCTCGCCTCTCATTTGCAGGCCAGCTCCATAAACAATTAAAATGCTTTCAAAAGGTCGTATTTATTTAAGGGCTGCACCAAAAGCCCTAAAGAAGCTCCAAAGACACCCAGGCTTCTTAGACTACAATCATTTTTGCAGCACACCAAAGCTACTTCAGTGACCAAGCCACACTCTGCCTCTGCCCCAAATGGCCCAGAGTTTCTGGTTAATACTTCCACAGTGCTGCTCAGCTTATGGGGGTGAAGTAACATTTTCCCTTTGAAGCATCAGGGCTCACGCTCCTCCTCTCTGAGTTCTGAAGGAAACCGCTTCCCTCCCAGCGTTCAGGGTGCCTGAAAAGCAGCTGCGCTGGTTTAACGGAGGTGGCTGAGTAGGGAGCTACTTTAGGACTCTTAACTCAGCTTCTAAACAGTATCAGCAGCAAGTTAAAGAATCCCAGCTGGCTGGACAAAAGCATCCTAGACGAAGGCGGGCTGAGAGGCAGCTGGAGACACACAAATAACCTCGCAGTGGAAAAACAAAAAGGTAGCGATTACACCCCTCCCAGTTGCCGTTTGCCCACGACGACTATGAGGGAGTAGTTTATCTTCCCACTACTTTTATTTCTTGCTTCCAAGCGAATTCTTGAGTTGTTTAGTACTCCTAACTCAGCTTTTTGGAATGGAAACGAAGCTTAGAGTGGTGTCTAAGGAAAAAGCTGGTGTAAAAAAAAAAGTAATGGTCTGGTGTAAAAAAGAAATGGAGAAAGACGCCCTGTAGAGTGTTCAAGATTCCAGGAGAGATTAAATAGAATCCAAATGTAACCATAGAAAGCAGGAAAAGGGAAGGAAGGACGGATGGACAGAAGGAAGAAAAGAAAGAAAGAGAAAGAAAGAAAGAAAGAAAGAAAGGAGGGAAGAAAGGAAGAAAGGAAGAAAGGAAGAAGTAAACAGGACAATGAAATGAAAGGTATTTGCTGTCTGTTACACACTCCTCTTGTTCTGCAATGGGCTGGCTTTCCTAGTAGAAAAATATTTCCACACATCCCAAAACAACTGAGTTATTTTGTTGGGGTTGGGTTTGGTTTTGTTTTTTTCCTGAGTGAAAACGAGTTAAGGCAGGCCTGCAGGAGGAGGAGGAGGAGGAGCAGGAGCAGGGAGGGAGGCTCGCTGCAGCACGCTGGGGCGCAGGCAGCCCCTCGAGCCCCCGAGCCCGGCCGGCAGATCGCGCACCGCCCGCTCGCCGCGCCCGTGACGCAGCTCCGCCAAGCGGAGCGGAACAAAAATAAAAGGGGGAAGGAACGCCCGGGGCCGGAGGGCGCCGGCAGCCCCGGCACAGCCGCGGGGCGGCAGCACGGCCCCGATCCCGGCCCTGCTGCCTGCTCCTGCGGGACGTGCTGTGCCAGCGACTGCTGCTTCTCTTGCCCCGGCGGCGCGTCTCGCCAGCGGAAGGATGGAGAAGGGCGGCCAGCGGGGAGACGTGCTCTGAGTATCACCTCGGCTGTCATTGTAGCGACACTGAATTATTCTTTTCTGCTTTGTTTTGGGGTGGTTTTGTTGTTGTTGTTGTTTTTTTTGTTGGTTTTTTTTTTCTTTTTTTTCCCCCAGTTCCAGAATGAAACCAAGATTTAAAGTAGTTGCAGTTTTCACAAGTAATAAGATTATTCATGCTGGTCCCAAACTGGTCCAACCTGCAATCCTCAGTCAGCAGGTAAGTGAGCATAGACTAGAAATAATGATTTTTAAAAAAATGTCACCTGAAACTAGGCAGCAGGAGTAAGCATAATTTTTCCAGTCATCTCTTCTTCGGGTATTTCTTTCACGAAACAGCCTTAAATAAAGTTGCTGCAATGGCTTCTCTCTAAGAAGGTATGCCAACAGATAAATATACAGGGCTGCAAAAGACTACTCCCACCCTTGGCACTCCCATCACATAATTTCAGGCAACTAGTATCTGTCTTAAACATTTAGAAATCTGCTGTGCTTTCTATCTGGAAGAGCTATTAGACCTGCACTAACTCACTGGATCCAAAACCTTATTTCCCAAACTGAAATTTCTGCTCTTGTACTAAGTTTGTGCAATAATTTCAGCAGTTTGCTCCTTGGTGTGTCCACCAGCCTCATATACTTGTATCATGCTTGTGCTCTCCATTCATTTACCAAACCACGTAAGTCTCCTTTTGGAACATAAGCTGAACATAATTACCTATTCACTTTGGCAACCCTTTTTTCTCTCTCCCTCCTAATGTTAACATATCTTTCTTGAGCGTGGTTGTACACAAAGTACTTCAGCTGTTTTCTCACAAGTCCTCCTATAATGGTACAAGTATCTCTTCTCTCTGCTGGTAACACCTCAATGAACTGGGCCTGCATTTTTGTTTACATTCACATCCATAGCATTATCATACTGCCCCCTTAAAAGCAACCTCAGGCAGATTAATCACATAGAATAACCCTGAGGGCTGTAATGACCAGCACTGGACCCTGAAGACACCTTGCTTCCCTGCAGGTTCTTCCCACTGCATACAAATGCTGGATAACAACTGCCACATGCACTCTCCACCCCTCGCTGCCAGGCCAAAGGTGGCACCTGACTGGGCCTCACCCCGGCAGCCAGCCCTTCCCATCAGCACAAGGAAAACATAGTGTGCCTAATGGAAGTTCAGCCTGGTCCAGTTTCTGCTGATACATCCAAATCCTTCTTCTCCTCTACTGCTGAGCTCCCAGCTTCTAGACGAAATTCTTTTTATAGTCTCCAAGTACACAGCCTGCTGCTCTGCACCACTGAACATTATCCCATTTCCATGACTCCAGCACAGAGTCATCCAATTCTTCCTGTACAACAGCCTCATTTGCCTCTTCTGGTGATGGTACTTCCCAACTTGGTGTCATCAGCAAATTCGGTTAGTGCATGCCTCTTTTTTTGCCAAGTTAAATTGGCACAAAAATATTAATCTAAATATAAAACAAGAGTCAAAAATGATTTGCCGGTTGACTGCTACTTCTTTCAGTATCACTTGTTTACTTTCCCCTTGCTGCCTAATCCCACTTTACAATTCCTCTACACCACACACTAGATTAACAAATTGCTTCCCATGTGGCATCCAGGTAGAACCATTTCTTTCTATGAGACATTAACTAGAACTCTAAAGAAAGTCCTGGCAGAGGCAACACCTTTGCTTAAGAAACCATATTTCACTCTAGTCCACTTTTCAGTTAATTCCAAGTCGTTAGCTTTTCATCCACTCTAAATGTGCTGTAAAACATAGTGTACTGTTCAGACAAAATTACACAACTCCAGTTGCCTGGATCACTTTTTCTTTCCCCTTCTCAATAGAGGCATTGTCAACACAACTCACCATTCATATGAGACAGCAGCAGACCAAGTAAATTTTACTGTAAATCTGTGCTCCCAGCCCTGCAGCCCCATTTCACCTACCAGTTCTTTCAGCATTTTCAGATGGAGATTATGCAGCCTTCTACTCCCGATATATGGAGGTCTATGCTTTCACCTAAATGCAACTATCTCATCTCATCTCACCTCACATTTGGCAATGCACAGCAGAATAATCAAGCAAAAATAATTTTTTAAGTCATAGCTTCATTGATGTTAATATTCACTGATATGGCTGCACAGCAGCCCTTGGCTGTTTCATATCCTTCATAATATTTACTGTCCTTATCCACTGACAATCTAAAATAATCTGAAGAGTACTCCTAAAAAAGTGTTCCAGTGCTTAGATATGGTATTATGCAATTTCTAAAAGACATACAGGTAGCATTCATGCTGCCTCTTTAAACTTAACTATTAAACAGAAGCTCCAGCAGAAGGTACCCTGAGAACAAGCCTAATAATTTCCAGTGGAGCTAAGAAGGAAGAAACACTTGAAAGCAGTATTTTCGAAAAGAAAGGACACGTAAGGATTTAGTGGATAGACACCATCCGGTGAGTTTAGTTAAAAATTATTTTAGATATCACGAAAAAAGGTAATTTTATTGGCATAGTCAGGTTAAAATTACTTATCCCAAGATGGCTACTGTCACAATGAAAAGATGTTATGGTCTAGAGAGGAGAAACAGTGAAAGAAGGCATTTGTTTCAAATGAGGCAAAGCACTTCTAAAACAAACATACTATACTTATATTTACCTTGAAAAAAAAAAATTCATTACATTGTGGTATTATAGCGCCAGGCCAGCATGCAGCCTATTACACTGCAGTCAACATCTTAGGAAATGGATAGTTCCTTACATGTCCTAAGTAGTCCTATCCAAGCACCCAAACCCAAAAACTACAGCGCTGAAACATTTAGTCAGAGAAAGGATACCTGGTTACTTAATTTGAAGCTTCAGTTTTGCCCTGTTGTTTTCAACTGAGAATGATGAGTTACCAAATCTCTTTGATTCGACACACCAGGCTACAGAGGAAAGCTGCTTGATGGTTCAAACTCAGAAACTGAAGAACAAACATTCGTAAACTAAGGAAGGATAAAACTGAAAGGAAAGGTAAACCTGTTTTCATGCCTGTGTGCTAAATATAGGAAGTTGCATTAATTTCTTTCACTTCCCACACCTGGCTACTTCCTCTTTCATTCAAAATCTTTCTCAAAAGCAAATAATGGATCCCTTACAAGAACCATTATATAGCACATGAGGATTTGTTACATACCCCAGACAAAGGAACTAGAATGACCACCAAGTAGCTAGACAAAGGGGAATACAAGAGCACATGTACTGGAATTTTTTGAGGAGTAGACGTATTTTCCTTCTGCCACCTAGTGACCAATTTATTAAGATAAGAGCAGTGTTTAAAAAATGGACCATATTAAACGGAACACCTTCATGACTTTTCCTGCACCTCACAGCAGTAGTGTTGCTAATCACATTATTCCCAGAGACAAGTATTATACAAGTCATGTTGTTGTAGGCTCCTTATAGTAAAGCCCTATAATGCTCATCACCGGAAAGCTTGGAGAGCAGAGTTCACCCTCATTAGAGCTAAGACTTTGAAGACTGCCTTACACAAGCACATCTGGTGAACCTGTCACACACCATGACTCCAATTCCCCATATAGCTGGCAAAACTTTAAATAATTTCACAGATCTTCACGAGATTTTTATAGCTTGCAGGAGGCACACTTGTTATTTTAAATCTTACTGATCCAGGGTAGAGAGATTTCTAAAATGCTTGATCTGTACAGTCACTCAGTGCCACTGCTGAAAATGTGCCTGGCCCTACCTTCTGGTGGTAATAAGGGCTAGGATTACTTAATACTTTTCCTGCGTATCAGAAAACAATCTATGATGGAAAAAGCATATCTTTGCGTTATTCCTAAGCTGTCAAGAGTGGTAATAGAGAGGTCACGAAGCGACTAACCCAATCTATTTGGAAGGAAGCTGGCCTAAATATTTTCTTATTCATCTCTCAAGATCTATACAATACTGTGTGCCCCCATGGGAAGGTGTGTCCTTTACCTTTGTCTGTCAGGAAAGTAATGCCACTTCAGTACAGTCTCAACTTGTATAATTAATACCACAGAGTCCTTGGGTTCCTGACACTAACTCCACAGTTAAATTTAAAAACACAAGTGTCTCAGAAACAGCGATTTGCTCACTGTCGTTTTTTCCAGCCACAAAACAGTCCTGTCTTTGACATCACCACTTTATAGTGAATCACTGTTTCTCCTTGTGACTTCAGCACTGCTTCTTTTTCATGGATCTTCAGAAAAAAGTATCTCCACCTTAGTGTAACTTAATTCATTGCATTTACTTTTAAAACAAAACAGTTCCAAGAAGCTTCTTTCTAAACACTGTAATAAATACAAAACCCTTTTCATAAACCAAAGAAAATGGAAATTGCTAAGAGTTTGCTTTAAGTACATCTCCCTCATATCATTTTCAAATATATAACTTCAAATAATATGGCACAGATTTACCTAGCATCAATGCATTTACAGAACTGTTCTGGTCTCCTAGGCATGCCTAAATTACACTATGGTATGGTAGAGGCAATGGTACTGTGGAACCCCATTCATAATGCTTAAAGTCTAGAGAAGAGCACTGGTCTCACTTTTGCACATTTTACATTAATATCTGTACAAAAGACCTGAATTGGATTCCTTTAAGGAAAAAAAACACGACCAAACATGGGGGGGAAAGGAGGAGAAGGGACTTTATGCCTGAATGACACTTAGAGATGAGAGACAGGCCCATGGTTTCACTCAAAGAGCAAGAAATGCTCAGCAACAGAATACTATGCTTCCCTCCCTCAAAAAATCTCACACCAAGACAGAGCAAACAGAACTTTTCTTAATTTGATGTAATTATTAATAAATATCACCACAATACATGCTTTAATCATGGGGGGGAAAAAAAGCACTAAGTTTTCCTGCATGGGATTATTGTGACTTTTTATCATCTGTATTAAATGACTAAAACTGCTTCCCTTTGCCACATGGTGCATCACAACACCTCCCTGCCAAGCCCTTTCCCACTACTTACCTTGTCGTCTCTTGCTCTAGCTCTGGATTCCCTTTCGCGGCTGCCTGAAGACTTCTCCCCCTTGGACACCACGTGTGCTCTGCCCGCGGGCCCACGGGGCTGCAGGCCTGGGGAGTCTTTCTTCAGGGATTTTCCATCTCGGTTGGGACGTTTGATCTGAGGTGGAGCCCTAACAATAAGAAACCACAACAAAAACATGCTAAAAACTGAAAAAAAGAACAACATTAAGAAGGAAGGATTCTAATATTTCAGTAATTGCCTTAGTATATTATTACTAAAGCTGCCTAAGCCTTATTTCCCTGTATCTGCAAATCCAAAACCATATTTCTGGTTCTGACACCCAAAGAAAGAAGAAAAAATGCAAAAGAAAAAGTTAACAACATTATCAGATCAGCACTCCTAATCAATCTTACAGCAAGCCAACACCCATGTAACAAAAGAGGAAACAATTTAGTAAAAGTCTTCAAACTGAAGTTTCCTCTAACACCAAACCAGGAGATTATATTAGGCTACATTCACATGCACAAATTCTACACAAACAGATGACATTCCTGGTAAAATAAAAAATTTTTAAATGGAGAAAAAAAAAGGTGGCTAAAAGCTTTGACAGGCCCCAAAACAAAAGAGGGAGGATTTTAAACAATCCGCCTACCTCTGACTTCATTCCCCTGTGTGAAAATGTCAAAACATAAAAACTGCCTTGAAAGCAAAAGCAAACAGAACCGAACTGCAACCACCTATATTTGTGTACATCACCCACAATGTCAAAGAGTACTCAGCAGTAGAATGAGGAGAAAAAATTTGGTTTTAAGACAAGGTATCATTGTCATTTTTCTCTAGGGGTTGAATTTGAAATACAGGACTAAAATAAACAGCCAGGAATGTCACCCAAATTTAGTAAGTGTCCACTATTAAATCTTGTACCGATTCTTGTTTTGAATAACTCAGAATTTTTTAACTCAAAAAACATTTTCCTGGAATATGGCTTAAAAAGAGTATATTCTTAAACACACTGCTGGATAGAATGGCAACATTTTGCTTTTCATGCATTTTCTTCAAACTTAACAGCATAGAACAGTGGCTAAGTTTCCTTACTTACTTGCACAAGATTTAACTTTCAGCTTAAAAGAAGCAGATGAACTATTGGGGCCTTACCACTAAGGAAAATACAAGAATAAATACATCTTGAACTTTACATAACATAACCATAGAAAATCTGACTTATTCTACCACTCACAAAAGTAATCAGCATTAATATTATTTTACCCTTACATTCTTAGGTGGTTTTTTTTTGAAAAGCAAAGGTATTTTTGATAATCATAAAGCACAGAAAGTTATCAATAAATTTGGCATTTCTTTCCATTAACCAAGATCTCTCTTTTTACTTTGCTCCTTTGCTTATGTGAGTATACACACATTAAAATTCTGTCTTCTTATGTTAGAAAAACGTTGGCATGATAAATGTTATTCTTGTCTGTAAACTGGATCTTTTTCCAACAAATTCTGTTAGGTTGAAAATAGGAATTTCAGAAAATGCACAAGCATCTATTTTAAGAAATCTATTAGCTAACTGAAGTTACCTTAAATATGGCTACAGAAGAGATATACCATGTGTAACAGAACATGTTTAGCAATTAAACTAACCAATAGATTAAACATAGGTTGAAATAGCTGTAGCTAGGGAGTGATTTCTAACCACCATGTCCTTCAAGATCCTTCAGTTCTAGCTCCTTCCAGACTCCCCAGGCATCAATTAATTCTTTTGCCTAAATATACTGAAATGGAAAAGTCTTCTCCTTGCACATGAGAACATCAGCTGTCACCAAAAGCCCACTTACCTGTGCAGCAGACTCTGGTTCCAGGCACTTACTTACTTCTACCAGCATAAAGGAGAGACTCTCTTTAGAATGTCAGCAATAAATCTGACTGTAGTTTAAATACTTTTTCCCCAATGAATTAGATTTACTCCTTATTACAAGTGACTAAATTAAATGTAGTAAATGTGTAAATTAAATGTGATTTTCATGTTACAAAAGCATTCAAAAACAAATACAAAATTATGGTGACCCAACTTTATTCCACCCACTCTGCTTGAGCCTCTCATTACCTGTGTTCAGCTGGAACAGGAGGAGGCCAAACAGCTGGATCTCTAAAAGGCTCATCTTGACAGGATACAGAGATATCTGGAGGTCTGTCCATTTTAAAACTCTCTAAAGTGTTGACAATGCTCTTAACTTGTTCATATTCTTCAACTAATTCTTGTCGGACCTTGAGAAATACGTATGTTATTTTAAAAGTGTTACAATTAAGTTTAAAAAGAACCAAACAAACATAGAAAGTACCTCTAGAACATACGCTACCCTCAAAGGCAGGGACTCCCAAGCCTCTCTGTGCTCAAACCCCAGACCTATCAGGCTGAAAATAGACCTTTAACAGCAGAATAAACAATTGAATTTCTGTTGATTTCATTTTCCTGCTTGTTAATGTCCCCACCAGACATGACTGCTAATGCAGGGATCATTCTTCCATAACATGTGCTGATGCTTGGATTTATGTGTGCATGTTGACATGTATGCACACATACTCTCATACCAGTAAGGGTGTGGTTGGCAGATATATAGTAATTTGGTACTATTCTGGCATAAAGGATCTCTGATTACAGTCTCTGATGTCCTAGTTATAAAACTGGCCAAATCATTGAGATGGATACTGCTGTGAGGAGCAGGGCATTGAACTCCATGATCCTTTTGAGTTCCTTCCAACTTAAGGGTTTCCATGATTTTATTAATATATGTGACTGTCATCAGCAAGATACTGATATGAACAGAGGGAACGAGAAGGGTAAATCCCCAAGGCCCTGAACAGATCTTGCAACACTGCATTTACTTTACCAGAAGCTTTATGTACACCTGTACAAAAAGAGCCTTGAGTGCAGGAAGATCTTGATCATTTCACAGGGCAAAGCAGCCTTCTTGCTCATTCCAGATGGGGTAACTATGTCTTTCCAGAGACACGAGACATCCAGCTCAGGCAGGATTATTCCTGCCCTGCTTTGCTCTCTTTGCTTTCTCATCACACAATCAGTGGACACATTCCCCAATGTGAGAGCTTCCAGCTGAGTTACAAATGTGATTGATTACTAACTTGGTTCCTTCAAACTGTCTTCACACACATACCTCCTGTCCAAAAATAAATCCAGCCAAACAGCTGCTGTGAGATACAAAGGAATGATACAGCATAAATCCTCTAGGGCACCACTCCACAAGAGACAGCCACTTCCTATTTCAGTGCTCCAAGAGTACTGACAGCATTTCTTCTATCAGCCTTCCAACACATGCAGAGAAATTGGTGGGAAACAAGCTTCTAGCACTGACAGCCAGCATGCTGTCATTCACCTCACTGGACCAGCAAGGAGGAGGGTATCTGAAAACTGAGGGAAAGTGACCATTTGATGCTTTGGAAGGCGAAAGCAGACTAACATCTGCCAGCCACCTCTTAGCCAGACCTGAGCAGACCAAACTCTTAAATACACATTCTATTTCTCACTCAATACCTGGCAAATCAACCAACAAGGAATCCTCAATGTGTGGACCACAAAGGAAAACCAAAATAAATTCCTAGAGGCCTTAAAGAAACCAAGTCAGATGAAACAGGTGCAGAAAGACTTTATTGCAGTTGAGAAACAATGCAGACATGAGCCAAAAAAAGGCAGTTCTATAATTACGGGGTTGACTGAGCAGTGTCTTTGAGTGATCAGTGCTACTCTGAAGCAACCTAGGAAGGCTGCAAATGGAAAAATCACTGGTTTAGACTCATCCAGTCTCTTTGCCCGCCATCAAACACACCCTCCCTTATGTGCCAGAACCCTCAGGAGGCTCCAGATCAGGTTTTAGAGAGCCTGAAGAAAGCTTTTAGGTTACTTATGTTTAAGCAGTTCCAAGAGATAGTGTGGGCCAAGTTAGCTGCTCACCACTGCCAAACAGGAGGAACTCCCTTCACTTCTCCCCAGCCACACTCTGCCCCTGCTCTTCTGGATTCAATTCTGGCATTTCAATACAGTAAGACAGGTTGGTAAAATGGCAAAAAAAATTGGCCAAGGAGGGTAAAAAGAAAATAAAGGACACTTCTGCTGGGTTTTTTTAAGAAAAGTGGGTTAGAAAGCTGCACATGCACACCATCCTGTGATCAGGTGAATCTCAGGAAAAAAAAGTGACAGGGGACAGAGGAGGGAGAGAAGCTGGCACAAATGGAAGGAAGACAAGGTAGGGAAGAGCTTGGCCTCTCTAGACATGGCAGGATGTTAGCTGGATTCAGCTACTGTGTGAAGCTGCCTGGTCCCCAGAACCAGGCTCTGGTACAGCAGCCGTCCTTACCAGCCACATCACCTCCTCCACAGAAGCAGCATCATGGGCACTGGTGATGTTGGAAGGCCCAATAAAAAGCCTTTCAGCCCACGGGATGGCTCCACTGCTTTGTTTTGACATATTAACCCCAAGAATTTCCAGTAACCAAGCAGAAAACACATCCTATCATATGGTATAAAACACAGTAAACAAGAATCGAGTTCACTCTTTCTTAGTGGTAGTTAAAAAAACCATTTCAGGGAATACCTCTGTATTTCATCATCTGGCAACTGTTGTACCTTTTCCATCACCAGCCTTTATTTGCTATGCTAGAGCTTGTACTTCTATACCCATGGCAATAAGGGTGGGTATTTGTACCATTGTAAATACAAATAATATATGGGGGTTTTTTTCATTCTGTCATGCTGAAGAAAAACTTAGCAAGTTTATCTAAAAGTGTTTTCCAAACCTAAAATTACTGCCTGCAATTAGTGTTAGTTATTCAACAAGCTCCATTTTTTAAAAAGTGAAAATAACTTTTTAAATAAAAATAAAAATGTCCCTAAACCATATCCAAAATAGATGCCCTGCAACCCTGTCTGATCCCATGAAGGTATAGCTCCTATAATGACATCTACTCAGGAGTTACCCACAGAATGTTTCTTAATTAATCACAAAGTAACCTACTAAATGTCAGTGAAACAGGCATGAAGCAAAAGCAACAAAAGCATAAATTGACGGAAATGTGTTTGAAATAATAAAAAGAAGAATTCATCCATTATTCTTTAAGCAGGAATACAGTGCACCTAATCACCTGCACCAGTGACCGTAGTCAGTCAGGGTGCCTTGCTGGCTGCTCCAAGCGCTCAGGGAATCACTGAACTCCTGCTTGAGCTCCAGCGGAGGCCCCTGTGCTCTCAGCTCTTGTGCAACACAGAGCACATGGTTCTAACATGCAGCAGGTTTTGCTCAACAGCCGCTGCCCTCGTCGTAAGCCAGTACTATCTCCCGGGGGCACGCTCTGCTGTCATTCTGCAGCTGCTGAACTGTCACTGAAGCAGCTCTTTCCTACAAGCCAGCTGTCTAGTAAAAACACTGCAACGGCCAAGAAACTCTCTCAGAATAAACAGGGAGAATGTCAACACAAGTAAAGTTCACAGTAGCGGTCATGAGACTAAACCTAGCTTTTAGTTTTGGTAAGGATGCGTTGCTTCTGATTTTTAATCTTTTCCAGTCCCAGCCTGCGTTTACATGAATGAATATGCCCACCTGTCAACCAAACCTCAAAGCACAATAAAGTAACTTTTTATTTTTCAAGTGATCTCAGAAGGCCTAGAAATGAAGATAAGAATGGAGCTGCACTCAGCCAACCCAAGAGCAAGCTGGGAACTCCCTGGATGCAAAACAAGGACGGGTCTCAAGAGCGGGTCACCCTTGATACCCCACAAGACAAGCCAGTCAAGAGATGATCAATGGCTGTGAATTTTCCATGAAGTCACAGGAATGCTTACGCTGTCATGTCTCTGTTTTGGTGGATCCTCAGCACACATCTTCTGCCGTGTTTAAGTTCTGCAGGGTGTCCCCTGCAGAGTAGTAACAAAATCCCTCTTCCCTGGTCAGCACTGATTTTGAATTCCCACTGGAAGTATTGCATCAAATGTAACTGAGCCAGTCAATTGTTCCCAGGGGAGAAGGTGTTAACATGTTCATATTCCTCCTCATCCTAACCATCAGCTCCAAGCAAGAGGAATCCTTGTCATCAAGATGTCCAGTTGCAAAGCTGAAGCTCTCTGTCTGTGTGACATGAAATACAGCCCAATGAATACTTGCACAGAACACCATTCTGTCTAGACCAACCTGTAGAAATTTGAAAACAATGACACCTAAGCAAAGAGAGGTACATCAAGAGCATTTGGGAATCTGACCCAAAATCTCAGCTCCTTCTGGTTCACCCATGCTTCTACATTGCTCAATAAACTGCTGAAAAAATCCTCTGTCATACACAAGGCAACAAAGCAGATCCAACAGGCATGAGGTAACTATTCAGGATGGAGCATCCACTGCTAAGAAGAGACCAAATAGGAAGAACAATGCTGCATGTAAGAGATGTGAGTTGGTCAGCTGCACAGCCCCAGCCGGAACTGTTGAGATGTTCCTCAAATGAAAATTTTTGTTTTACAAGGGAACACGTCCACTAACACACGAAACTGAGTTCACTGCCTCAGAAGTACCAGCAGGACAAACACCCCGTTAGTGAGCTGCACACATACAGAAAGGAAAGGGATGCTTCATACTGACAACTCAGCATTCCAGGAATCCTTCAGAAGGTGCAAGTTTGTGAATGTGTATGCAGACAGTATATCCCAGAGAAGAACTGGTTTAAGTAACAATCTTCTCCTTTGAGCACTTACCTACATGGACATTCAAGAGTAAAAGCTCTAACCATACAGTGTTAGTGACTGCTAAACTCCACCTCCAGAAGGTACCAGTGGTATTATCCTCTCCAGATTCCTCAGATGATGGAGAAGCTGAAGAACCTGAAGAACAGGCTAGTTCCATATGCTAGAGGAGACAGAATTTCAGGTAAAAATCAACTGCATTAACCCCTCAACCACGACCTAAGGGTTGTTTTGCTTCTCAAGCCACTTGCAAGAACCACACTGGCATGGGAATATTTTGCTTCTGCGCATTACTGGTACCAAGTGGGTTTGACCTGAATTTTGCTAAACTTACATAATGTGTATAGCATAACTCTTATATGAGAAAGATCTAAATAATCTAGATACTATCAAGTAACCTAAAGTAATCTAGATAGTACTTTATTATTGTGAATGAATGTTACTTGTGATCCAACTTCTTGGTTAATTTTTTTTCAGAACAGGTTGTCTGTCAAGACAGCTCCTTGACTGTGACTGACAGTTTGGATGTAGCTGCTGTTGGAGCTGGGAAGTAGTGTTAACATCCACATCTTCAGACTCTCTCTTAGTCTGTCTCAAGGAGTGAGAAAGCACAACAATTATTTAAAAAGAGTGGGTAAGAAAGCAGGTCTATCTCTATAGGTCTCACCAATACATTCAGGTTCTGGTATGGAAAAGCTAGCAGTTCCAGGGCTGCATTTTTTGCTCTTGGGCTGTATCATTTTGCTCCCATAAACAAATGAAAAGGCAAACAACCTAGGGATGAAGCCCTAAATTTTTTTTCAGTCACACTTCTGACTTTTTGGTGTTTGTGTCTGAGCCAAGACTGGCACCAGTAACAGCAAAGCAATATTCTGACAAAGCTCATCTGCCACTACTGTGTTGGGAAGTTTCAGAATTAACATGAGCGCACAGCATGACAGACGCTACCCCACCTGCTGCAGATCTTATTTGGGACAGATCTCTAAAGCATTTATGTGGCATGGTCAGGGGCCATTCTTCTTTTGCCTAAAGGGAGTAATTTCTGAGAAGGTGCCAACTTCAGATCCTCTGCTAGAGAGCCAGCTGCCTTCCCCAAGGAATAATCCTGGGAACTGTGTTAATCGTCCTTTTGTACTTGAGGTTTGTCTCCAATGTGCAGCACACATTCCACACTTCTCTGAAGCCGTTCAAACAACACACAGTAACACGAGACTTGAGTGACCTTCACAACACAAGAGCTGTTAAAAGTTTATTGGAAGAATCAGTGTCATCAGAGGAAACACTAAATACTAGATGGGAAGAGAATGCAGTGGTTCAATGCAGCTGCAGAATGAGGAAAGCGTCATGTTCTACCTTCATATCAGCTACAAGTTTGGCAAGAACTAAGGACATGCACTGGGCATGAACACCTTGTATCAGCACGCCCTGGGGTGGGAAAAAGCTTGAATACAAGTACTTGAATGTGAATATCTCCTATACAACATCCAGCTTACCACATTACCAGGAAAACTAGGTACTGTCTCTGCTGTATGTGCACACAGATGCTTTGCAGACAAGCTCTTCATGAACAGACTGCTACAGTTCTATGATAAACACCTATGAATAGTACTGTTATTACAAAGTGATTGTTAACAGTGTTGTACTTATCAGTACACGAAATGCTCTATGTTAGTGTCAGAAGTTTCAAACACAAGCCCATAAACAAATCATCTGCTGCAATAAAAAGGAAAATTTGCTTCTGTTTTTAAGTGATATCATTTAAACATATGGTATTTAGAAAAACTCTTATTGAAATAATCTCTTTAGCTACCTACTGCAAAATTGTATCTTTTATAGGAGCTATGTTATTCTTCCAAAACGTAGTCTTTATGCAACACAAATTCGTTATTCCAGAAAGCATCTTTATATGGTTTTCCTCCTTTTTTATGTTTATGGAACACATTTTGTACTATGAAAAATGGGACCAGAAAATGTAAGGAACACTTAAATACTGAAAGTAATAAATAGGTGTCCTTGGGGGTTCTTATGTTCCACCTGCAGATTACTTCCATGGATTCAACAGTACTCTGTTTAGCAGGGAGATGGATGTGTGCAAGACTCGGGCTAAGAGTCTGACTTGCAGTTTGAGAAACCTGATCCAAATTTGTACACTATAGTCATATAGTTAGCTGCTACTCAGATAACCATTCTAGAGATGCAACCCACCCACTCACATTTTACCTTACTGGACACTAGATGACCAAAAGATACAAGGGGAAAAGGAAGTCCTTAATTTTTTCAAAAGTATGCAGTCACAGACAGTATGCACACACAAACAGACCAGGAATTAGACAGACATCCTAAGTGAAAACAACAAAAGAATTGATTTGTTTAGAACAAGAGAATTCCTTTTGAACACACCACAAAAAATATTTTACCATGAATACCACCAAAATATTGTACAACAAATGTTGCAAACATCACTGAAATGTATGTCCTCAACATCTTATAAGGTTTGGGAAGTATAGTGTGGTTTTCAAATATCAAGTAATAGAACATGGGCAATGTTATTTCACCCTACCTGTTGCCATTTGCCCTTAATTGCTGGATCTCTGATTGACTGGCAATGTCTCTGGATTTGCTGGATGACACCCTGGTAATATACCATAGAAGAGTCATAGTTCCCAAGGAGTGCATATTCTCTTCCTTTTTTGGCATTATCACAAATCTCTGCTAAATTCATCTTCACTCAGAAATCTACAAGAGAACATAATCACCAGAAAAATGAATTTACATGCTGTAGAATAATTCAGTCAGTGACACTTTAGTTGTGTTATTTCTCTCATAGCTGAATTGTGTCCTTCCAACACCATTCCCATCCAGTCCTGCTCTTCTACAACCATTTATGTCTGGAGTATCTCTTTACTAGCCTACGACTTCAGATCATGAATCATAACTCTTTTATAGTGATTAAAAACAGAACTTCTTTGCTGCCTTTGGCCCCAGTTCTGTTAAATTAATGCAAGAAAATTAAATGCCCTGCCCACACTGAACCTAACAAACTAAACTCCAATTTGTAGATCACCACAATATATTAGCAGCCATCAGCCGTGAATCACAAATCACACGAGGCATTAAATTGCTTTTTATACTGTTGTATTACATACGTGCCTAAATGTGCCAACCAGCATCAGGGATGTCTGCACTTCACACTTCCAAGAGCCCTCACTCTAATGAGATTATGATATGGTTGAATGACTGCTTTACTATAGACGAAGTTGAGAGCCTCATTCTGTTTAAATATTCTTCCAAAGTACTCCAACATCCACATGCTGACTTGAATTTTTTCATTAAATTTAACATGTCACTTTGGGATTTATGGCAGAGTTAACAATCCAAATTTAACATTCCTTAGAACAGTGATTCCCAAAGTACAACCTTCCCCTAGTCCTCCAACTGCAGCATGACTTTAAAGCAAACCCACAGCTCAGCTTTTCCCAGTAACTATTCAAGAAAGCAATAACCCAGACATTGAGACTTAAGCTGTGTTGTACAGCTATGTTTGCATTTAAGGTTCAAGACTGAAGCAGTGCCTGCCCTTTTATCTGAATCTCATGTGACCCAAAGTTTAGGTCCTCACCACACAAAAAGAGCATCAGTTCCTTTCCCTTGTTCTCTGACTTAAGTGTGTGTGGGGTCCCTGACATTCACCCAGATACAAACATGTGGAAATGAAAAACAAAAAATTGCAATTCATAGCTGTGCAATGCAGAGTTGCAGTGACCAAGAGGGAGGAGGTCAGCTCTGGAGGGTGGTCCACTAGCTGCATCGTGGGTTTAGCAAGACCAAGGAGGTCTTGCCTCCTTGGCAAGCGAGAAAGAGAAAGAAGAAATCGGGAAGGAGGGATACAAACACAGTTCAGGCTGCACAGCTGAAAACAGCCCGTGGTATAGCGGTGCACACGGAAGGAACAGGTGGTAGCAGACAGAAGCCAGAACAGGGAAAAGCAACATTTTATGTCCTAGTGGGTTATAACAATGCTAGTAGGTTTTATAAGCAGACAAGACAAGAGCAAGATGGCATTAAGGAGGATATCTTATGCCTTTGTATCCCCTTGTGCTTAGCAAAATTCAACCCCCTGACAATTGAAACAGACACCCACATGACATTCATTCTGCCCTGGGCAAACAAACCCTCCACCTCCCAAAGGAGCCAAACTGATGGTCCTAACTGCTGCCTGCAGCTGCACACCAGGTCTGCTCCACCACCCTGTGACTCCTGCTCCCCGCAACAAAGCCACGGAAACCTGCCACCCTCACTTAAACCCACAGGTCACACAGCTTGCACGTGACTGAAGACTTTGATGGCAAGAACATGCTGCTACCCCACAGCTGACACTCCACCAAGCACAGCAGGACATACTGGGGCTTTACTTGTCCTCATGCTGTGCTGCACATTTCAGCTTGCACATCATTCCCACTGGCTGTCGTAAACTACTGGGCAGGAGAAAATCTAAGATGGAAAGGCCGCCAATCCTAATTTTGTTTCCTGACATAGGCAGGATACATCATTACCAAGATCTAGGTTGGCAGCAACTAAGACCATTTAATTTTTAAATACAGAAGATCATAACTAATAGGAAAAAAAAAAGTGATGTCACTCACATTGCACTGGAAATGGATAAAATTATAGGAACTGAAGATAGGTTATAACCCATTTAGATCTCATGAGTCAACTTATACATGAACAGAACACCATCTGGGGCAGAACCCATTACCTGTCTCCAAACACACCCAGGTTAGGTTCTGCTTCACAACCAGCCTGTCACCATTAAGGAAAACAGTCCTCAAATCTCTGGAGGTTTTCCCCATATATAGTGAAAGAGAGAGAGTAAATAAAACCTTTTTATGGAACTGCTGAATTCAATTTCTAGAAATCCATTAAACAGAACACATACTTGCTTTACAACCTCTCGTGCCTCTTCATTACAGCTAGTTCCCACCCTCTGGGCATATTTAACTGCCTTTTGCCTCAAGAGGGCTGATACTCACATCCAACTCCCCCTAATTCCAGAAAAGTCCCCTGCTCACCAATGGAGACAACCTCCTCATCTCTGTCTGTGATGGAAGCTGGGTCAATCCACAGGCAGGAGGCAAGCCATAGGAGCCATGCAAACATGTGCCCAATTCAGGACTGTGGTTAGACAAGGAAGCTGAGAAGCAGGACGCAGAAAAATTTACATGGTTTTAAAACTGCAAAAGCAAACCAAACAAGACTCTCCCATTTCCTCCAGCCACCAAGAGTTTGGGAGCTTCTAGCCTCATGCTGGTGATGCCAAAGCTTAAGCATGAGCTTGATGCCTGGTGTGTCACACCGGAGAGCAAAACACTGGCAGGCACTGAAACTTGGAGCATAGAAGGAGGCTGGTGGATGTACACCTATGTACCTACTGAGCGGTCACTGCCTCCAGAGCTAAGCTGACAAAAGCCCTTTTTCATGGATTAAGGCACTTCAGTTTTTACTTATCACCTACCCTAGACACCAAAGCAGGTCATGCAGCTTGAAAAGGTGAATATAACATCACCCATGTACCTGAGCCATATTTGAAACAGCAGCTGTAGGCCTCAGTCCTAAATCAGTGCTTTCCTGGAATCCCAGGCAGTTCTCTGAGATTCTACTGCTGTTTAAAACTAATGCTAAAAATGGTTTAAACAAACTACAAGCCTTGCACACCAGTGATGGTAATGTTACTTCAGAATAACCAAAGGAAATCAAAACAAATAAGGGCAAAATCAAGGAAAAATTATTTTTAGGAAGGAACTACTTCCTGTGTTGTTTTTTGGACATCGCACTCTTCAGTGTCAGGGATGGGGAGGGAGGGAGAAGTAACTAGAACTAGATGAGGGGTTTTTTGTGTTATGTACTTGCTCTTTATTATCTGTTCTACATTGTATTATAGAGTTCATACAACATCAGAAACATCCAAGGAACCAGAAAATGTAAATAGAGCATTTTGGTGTTTATTACTCAGGGCTTTGTTTAGATATTTAGTTTTCCTACCATACCACAGCCACATCTTTTAAAGTAAATATACAGCCAGGGACAACTGTTGTCAAGTACATTTAGAAAAACTTACACATTACTTGTGACACCAGCTTTTCATTCTATCATTGTGTGGTTCTCTCCTGCACTAGACCGTAACAGCTCCACTGCACATCAAGATATCCTTGGAGATTCCTTAGTTCACGGATCATTGACAAGAAGAGACATTACAGACATTCATGTCGGTGTAGCTGCCACACATGGGGTCTTAAGCCCACTTGTTAAAAACCCTGCAGCAGCTAGGCTAAAAGGTCACAGGGGATATTAATCTCTATTCTTTGGAGCATAAGCTGAGCTGATCCCTATCGGGGGTCGGAAAAGAATTTTTCTCCCAGAACTAAAGCAACGCACAATTGAGCAAGATCCAAAAGACAGTCTCTACTTTAACATTAAAGCATTACACATACAAAATATATCCATGGGCAGATGCAGCGACTGTGTGAATGACAGGCAAAGGGGGACAGCTTGCTTAGCACACTATTCCAAACTTGTGTGCAACACTAGTGGGAATGGATACAGGACTGACCCCCTTCAACCCTTCTCTCTCATCGTTACCTCACCACAGTGTTACCAGAGGCAGCAAATGCCCTCCCCTTACAGACGGGGTCTGCAGCAGGGCTTTTCCTCTTGCAAGGAGGCAAGTGCCAAAATGGAAGGCATATCCTATCGTTAAATGTCTCTTTTATGCATGTATTTTGACGCACTCAGTGACACAACTGCATCACATTTTCTCCACAAGTCCTTGACTCTTGCACAGGATGGATGACTCTTATTAAATGAGCTGTTACACACTAGTCACATCAAGCCTTATTTAATACCTACTAATCAGTCTTTTCTCCAAATCAGCTGTTAATTCCTCACTGAGAGGGCTGTAGCATACCCGGATTTTTCTGGACATGTGTCTTTCTCTGATCAAAATTTTACCCAGGCAAAACAAAAACATTCCACAGCTCCCTGAGATTGCTGGACGTATGCTCTCACATCATAGCGGCCCTGCAGTACTGCTGACTGGACAGCTGAACATCTGGAAAGGCCTGGACATAGGCTGATGAAGATTGGTTACTAATTCTGTTTCTCGTTTTCTGTAAATCAGCCGTGCATGATGTCGGGCATCCCAAAATGCGATGTAAGAGTTACAATTAGTGTCACAAGACAGAGAGTCACACTGTTAGGCACCATCTTCTGAATACAGTGCTTATGACTGAGGTATGACTGTACAGTTTCCACTTCTACAAGGCAGAGCCAGGATGACTCTCTGCCACCATATAATCCCAGAACAGGTCAATTGCCACACAGAGCAAAGCAAGGAAGAGAATTCTAGTATTAAAAGGTTTTGATTTTTGGATTTATCCACTTTACATGTGCACCCATTTCCATTATCAGAGTCTAAGGAATAAACTGAAGTTGTTCTTTCCTCAGATTCCTCTTACTGCTTGGAAGCTTTTCGTTACAGTTAATTGAAACCTGCCCTTCTTAGGTTAAGGCCATATTGGTTTTGTAAGGCAGCTTTGACCAGTTTCAAACAGCTCTCTCTGCCTCAATTATGTCTTCACTTAAAATAGCACAATGATCTGATTTGCAGTCTTCTCTTCAAACTTAAAAGTTGTTAAAACAGAGACATGTAACAATATGACAATGCTTTATCTGAAAAAGCATAAACAGCAACACTAACTGGAACACTGTCAGAGGAACAAAAAAGTGTTTTTCCCCGCATGACATATGATTCCTGCTAGAAGCCTACAGAAGTCTATTTCTGACTGAAATACAGACTATATTTTTTTCATGTGCTTGATGCATTTTATTTTATTTTTCAGAATAAGTTATTTAAAAATGAAATAGCTAAAAGAAATTAAACAAGTCTTTCCTGCTTTATTACAAAGATCATCTCTTTTGTTTTGTTGTTAGGTGCAGAACAACTGATCTTCATTTCTAGTAATTAAGTGTCCCTGTTCAGAAGCAATTGCTGATGCTGCAGACAGTTATCAGGCATTACGTTTGCATGACAAAAACAACATTTTAACTGATCATTGTCAGATAAAATACAAACAAACAAAAGGCTTGCCAAGTTCCATAGCCAAATCCATCTTTCCCTGTTAACATGGCTTTGTTTAAACATGCAGCTGTGGTCGCATGGACTGGTGTGGAAACCAACAATCATGACCTCACAGAATCACAACGCCAGCTACAAACATATCTGTGCGTAAGGACATGGCTCAGTTCCAGCAGATTTGAATTTAAACTACATGTAAATGAATCAAAGAGGAGAAATGTGCTATGCCAGGGCTTTTTTTTCCTTTTGCTGTGTGCATTAGCAGTGACAAGACTGGCTACAATGGCAGCAGCAGCAGCACTGGGGTTGCAGCAGGTAATGTCATTCTTCAAAGCAGCACACACGCCAGATAAAACATACACACACACACACACCATGGTCCAGGAAACCCGGCACCAAGGGATCTCTCAATTCAGGCAACTGCTTTCTGCTAACTGGTTTTTGGCCTCTTTGCACTGAAACTCTGTTTTGCAATAGCAGACGTGGAGTTAATGGAGAAATGTGTATGGAAGTGGGAAGGAGAAGAAGCATGCATGCAGGCCTCAAACTATTTTTGTGTGCATTCTTCTGAGACTTAACTTGAAACAGAGAGTTACTTTGAATGCAAGTGAAAAAAAAAATCTTCAAATGAATTAAAGACATTCACCACAAGCTAAAAGTAAACACATAAGAAAGCACTAAATAGGTGGTCAGTGTTTTAATTAAAGATTAATTTAGAGATTTAAATTAGAGATTTCATTAGTTTGGTGAACGAAACAGAAAGCATCCTGGAGAATTAAATGGCCATTTGCAGAGCCTTTGAAGTAGTTTTCTGAAGAAGTAGAAAGAATCAGAGATGGCTGTGCTATCCCTAAAACTGACTGTGAACCGTATCCTTCTCCAGGCACCTCGTACACCAGCTTCAGACACATCCACATGGTCACATCACCATTATTTGGGGTAACGAGGTGTTCGTCAGCAAGGCTGGGTAACGAAAAGAGCTCAAACAAATGCTGTGGGGCACTCTGGGGAGCGTAACCATACACACACAGGTCAGGCAGTGAGAGGCTTGCCAGTTTCTGTTTCATCTTAGCCCGGCTGGACCAGGCTGGCTCCACACATCTCTTTCCTCTCCAGCACAGCCTCCAGGGCTTCTGGCATTAGTATCAAATCAAACCCAAGCCCGTGTTCAGGTGGGACCAGCCCTGAGGTGGATCGGTCAACCCCTCCTCTGACAGGATGCAGAGCCCAGATACCTGAAGGATTCTGCAGGGTCTGTCTGGAGCTCAACGAAGTGGAACCCAGCCCAAGTCAATAACCCCTCTGGTCCTTTGTGGAGTCACTTGCTTCTCTGCATATCATGTATGTAAGCACTTCTGGTAGAGCAAACATGCCACCCAAGACTCCCAAGATGGCTCTGCAGCCAGCCTGGGTTCAGAGAGTCTCTTAGGTCGGGCTCTGTGCCAAGAAAGGCAGTGAAAACTGCTCCTGCACCCTGGATACAGCACACCCATGTTCCCCCTGTGCTGCAGCCCATGAGCCCTAGCAGACCGCAGTCAGCTCCACAAAGACTCAGTGCTGCTGCTGCCACATTCCCAGCTCAGCCAATCTGCAACCCAGATAAGCCTTCCATGAATAATTGCAGGTTTAATACACTTACACACATGTTTATAACCCTGACCCATAAGGTCACAAGCTTGGGCTGAATACTTTTCCACCTTTCAAACCCATTCTGAATTTCAAAGAATTGGCTCTTTGCAACTAAAAATACGTATTATTTAAGTAGAACAGTATATATTTTTTGAAATATACATTTATATGCATATTGCTGTTAGTGCTACAGACATCAAGTCTTCAGAATTCTCAGCTCATCCCCAAAAGAATCAGCTACTTTTTTTTTTTAATTAATTACACCGAAAACCAGATAAAGGCCTATTATTGTTTTCATGTACTCCATTTATTTTTTTGTCTTTTGATTGGGATTAAGTCAGGGCAGGATCCATTTCTCCCCATTACCTGCTCAAAACCCAAAATCTCCAAGAGCCAAGCATCCTGGAAGCATGCTGCAGCTGCAATGTTCACTTCTGCAGTCTGGCAAGTACCAGGAGCTGCAAGAAGCCAAAGCCTGTCTAGGATATAGCTGCCATAGTGGTGGGGGGGAAAAGGAAGAAAAAAGAAACTGCTCAGCAATCTGCAGCTGCAATAAAAATCAAGCATCCATTTAAAAGAAACCCATCTCTGTGAAACGTGAAACTGTAGTAGGAATAGACATTCAGTATTCGTATACAAGAGAGTATTAATGCACTGATGCTTTTAAGATACAGATTTTCAGGAGGAAAAAATGACACTCCCTTGTATACCAATCATAAACATGTGCATTTTAAGTATGATATGTAGAGAAACTGTACTTTTATTCCCCCTCATGGCTGTTAGAGAATAAAAGATAAAGAATAACACTAGAACTGTCAGCAAAGGAAGTGGAAAGAGAAAAGGGACAAATGCCAATACTGACACCATGACAGAAAATTGGGGGGAAAAAATAGAAATGTAGCAGAGTAATTTTTAAAAAGTAACACTGTGACTAGACCACCTAGTGCAACAAGCTCAACACAACCTAAGCGTGGCTGGAGACGTGAAACTGGAAACTATAAACGCAAACTGGTTGGGGAAACTTTCCAGAGCTACCTCTGACCATTGCCTCCTTCGTATCCATTCCCAGCCTCCGGTCTGCTCTGCCTTCTGCTCAGCCCTCTCCGTCCATCTGCTCCTCCTCCAGCACATCTCACCCCTTCCATCCATCCACCTATGTTCCCATGTGCCCGTTTCCTTGTGTTCTTTCTCTCCCCCACTGGCATCCAGACGCCCCCCAGCCCATCCTCCCCTCACCGCACTCACCCGTGTTTCTCCCGCCCCCACCCCCAATTGACTCCCCTGCCCGCGCCTCCCCTCTGCCGCCGCACCG
>VZRQ01001910.1:32504-84358 GCA_013397975.1 Machaerirhynchus nigripectus | reverse complement strand
CCGGCCGCGCCGTGCCGTGCCGCCCCTCCCTCCAGCCCCTCCCGCCCCGGCAGCGGCACAGGGGCTTCTCTCCCTCGCTGTTCCGGAGGGAAGAGCCGCCTCGGTACCCTCGTTCAGACTGAGCCTCCCGTCCCCACAGGGGTCCCCTCCGCAGCACCCATCTCCCTNCGACGGGCGGTTGCCATGGCGGCGGCGGCGGGCGCGGGGAGGGGACGGCACCGCCACTCCGGCCTCCGGAGCGCCTCCGCCTTGTCCTGGCGGCGGGGGAAAGGGATTTTCCTAAAGGAAAACCCCGCGGCACCGCCGGCGATGGCTGCGGGCGCCGCCGTCCAGCCCGCGTTTGGCAGCCCTCGGCAGGGCTCCGCGCTGAGCATCCCGGGCGGAGGCGGGCGGTGAGCATCCCGCTCGCTGCGGGAGCTGGAGCGGCGCAGTGCCCGGCCGGGTAGCAGGGAGGGAGTGCCGGAGCCAAGCGCCCGGGCTGGCTGCTGAGCGCCGGCCGTGCTCTGCGCTGTGCTGCGCCACTGCTCGGGTGGGGGAGGCTGAAAACACAGAGTCACAGGATGCGTCAGGCTGGAAGGGACCACAGGGGGTCATCTGGTCCAAACTCCCTGCTCAAAGCAGGGCCGTCCTGGAGCGCATGGCGCAGGATTGCGTCCAGACACTGCTTGAATAGCTCCAGTGAGGGAGGTTCCACAACCTCTCTGGACAATCTGTTCCAGTGCACGGTCATTGCACAGTAAAAGAAGTTCTTCCTCATGTTCAGCTGGAACTTCCTGTGCATCAGTTTCTGCCCTTGCGTCGTGTCGTTGTTGCTGGAACCACCGAGAAGAGCTCTGAATTCACATCAGAGCTCATTCACACTGAAAGCAAACCTCATCTGCTTCCACCTCGGCTGTGGGAGTGTCTAGGAAATGCAGAGCATACGTTTGTCTGCATGGGCATGCAGAAGGGCACTGGACCTTATTTGCTATAGCAGTTTAATACGCTTTTATAGTATAGTAAAGGAACATTTTTAGGGATTTGCCCTGTTCCTGGACCAAAGTGGTATTAGGTGATCACAGGCAGCCTCACAGGGTGGCACCACCCAGTTCGTGTCACGTCCTGAGGGTGGGTGAATGTCACCTAGCGTTTCTGAAGCATGCAGCTCACGGTTAATACGAGCAGCCTGGTGTCCTGCGAGGGGAGCCATCCAGTTATAAACCTTTCAAGGATGTAATTTCACAGATAATGCGAGCCAGCCTGTGTCTGTATTGCCACCAAAAGGGGCAGTCCTGCATTCCTCTCTGATCATGGCCATGCCTTCCTGTTTGTTATTTACACTGCAGTAATACTGATGATGCCATCTGGCAAGGCAAGCCTGGGATCTGATCTGGTGGAGAGCCAGTTATGCTCCTCCAAAAAATTAACCGAGTTCAGCTGGACAAATTTCCCGAATTAGCTGAGTCTGTAGAGCTGCCACAGGCACAAGGAAGGCAGAGGAGATGTGGAGGCAGGAGCAGTCCATTGAAATCCCAGCGGATCCGAGCTGTATTTTTGTGTGCAGCTGCACCACTGCAGTGAGCCCCTACTGCTGGAACTGCCTTGTGACAGCTCTGAGAGTGTCCCAGTGACGATGATCTTGTGATCACACCTGATAGTAGTACGTGATTTCTCCTGAAAATTTCTGTGGTAGTTACTTTAAGGTAGCATGAGGTTGTATCTCACAATAAGGTTCTCAGAAATGCTAACTGACACAAGTGAAAGAGCAGAGATTGAAACTAAAAGCTCAGTATGCCTCTTAAACAATACAGCATGCAAGAATGTGTCACTCACATATCTACAGATTTCGCTTCCCTCAAAATCATGTGGAGATTCTTATGTCTTTGTGAGGATTTTGGAACCGGGGCCAAAATCGTGATGAATTCGTAACAGCTGCAACTCTGGCTTTCCCCTTTTCCAGATTTCTTCAAACTTGCCTGCCCATGACATAAGTTCCTGCTGTTTTTTCACATACCCGAAAACATAGATGCTATGCAGACCTTAGAGAGTTCAGTGTTTCTAGGGGAGAGCAGATGATAAGCAGCCTTGTCCTAGCACTTCCGTAATACCCTTCCCACGAGACTATACCTCTTATCACATTAGGCAACACGTTAACTGCTTTGTCTGAGGATTGTATCCCCCAGCTAGGAAACTGTGACACAGAGAAGCTTGGTTATTTGGGCATAATCTCTCTTTGTCTGGTTGGGGGCTTTTTTCCCCCCATCCCTTTTTTTTTAGTAACGACTGAGTCGAGCAGGGCTGCTTCCTGGTGTCAGAGGGTCCCCGTACTACAGCTGACCTCCCTTTTGAAAGCAGTTGCTCAACACCAGAACAATACCAGTGTCAACCTATTTTGACCCCTCTGAGGGAAAGTTTGGTAAGCATGGGTCTCCACAGTTTACCAAGATATGCTAAGTGACTGTGTCAGCAGGGAGAACCATCTCTTCAGGTTCCTGGCCATGCACGTTAGGTATATAGGGGTATATCATGTTGGAGGGGACCTCAGAAGGTCATCTAGTCCAGCCAGACAATCAGAAGTTCATAAGCCTGTTAATAAGGCAGAAGAATGATAACTGTAAGTGTGAAATGTCATAGTTTTTCCTAATGCTGGGGCAAGTTTGAGCAAATCTGGCTGGACTGCTGCAAAACATACTGCTTTCCCTGACCTCCTTACTGAAGGTTCCTGCCTCCACAGCAGTCCCTGGATTGGAAAACACTAATGTTTCTAAGCCATTTTAATGCAAAATATGATGTTAAAGTCATTTTACCAGCAGTTTAGGCTAATTTGCTGGACCTTGTGTTGAAGCAGCTGGGACTAGTGTGTATATCTCATTCCACCGACTCTGCTGCAAGGCTGTGATCTCAGGCAAAGAGGAGGTAGGAAATTGCTGGGTGGGGAGGTGACACCTTAAGCTACTGAAGCTTTTTCTACTCTGAGTATATTCTCAGGGATTACAACTTTTTTATTTTTGATAGAGGCTATAAACCTTGCAGTTCTGGATAAGACGTGATGTTGGTGGGTGTCAGCGACTGTGGTTAGGCAGGATCCAGCTGTGTTGGTGGAGGAGAGCATTACTCACAGCCAGGCCCCAGAGACTTATCATGCCCCTTTCCAGCAATCTGCAAATCTGCCAGCAGACCTGATTGTGTGCCCGCTCGCTCTGATTTATTCCAGTCAGTTCAATCAGGAGCTGATATAAATTAATGTAACTCTTTTGCCATGAACATTAGATTTGGTTCAGAAGTGTCTCTTCAGCTAGAGTAATTGCAGACACTGTCAGAGAAGTTTAAAGCTGTGCACTCTTAGGGTCTGTCAGATTAACAAAACTGGTTTCTGAATTGATTTGGTTATCATTACATAAATTCCATTGACTAGAGGGCTGGCACAGGCTTTTAGCACAAAGTAGCAGAGAGCTTCATTTGTAACCTCCTCCCACCCACAAAGTTCTGCAAGGAGAAGGCTGAAATCATGTGAGAAGTCTATGAATTATGAACTGCCCTTTGCTTCTGTCTTCCCTTCCCCTTGCAATTATATTTAACTAGACTACAGGAATTATTGTGCCTTCATAATAAGCTTTAATGCTCACATGCAAACATAACTCTTTACCAAAGGTCTTACAGGCTGTATGGAGAAATGCTGTAACAATGAAAAGTGAAAAACAATAGGGAAGCAGTAGGGAGAGGAAGGTGCATGTTACATATTCATGGCCATTAACCTTCCAAGGGAAGCTATGCACAAGTCAGTAAAGGAATCAGTAGACTGTTAATTTTCATACGCACATAGTAGTTGTTCTTCTGCGTAGATATTTCTTTTTTTGAATGATATTTACCAGTATGACACATCCACCAATTTCTCTCCTAGGAAAGAACCTCAGAGTCTGAACCTTGAGAAGGATTTAGTCAACATCCTTCCCACAATGCACATCTTGGAGTACTGTGAATTGCTAATAGAAAACAGTGTAAAGGAAAGCAGTTAATTTTCAAATGGGATTTCACTTAAGCCAGAAGGTGAGAGGAAGAATAGGCAAGAGTATTTTTATTTATCTGGTAAATGTAGATATCTATCTTGTAGACCTTTGCCTCTGAGGTAAGACATTGGGGATACAATTCCTGCTTTGACCAAGGTGGATTGTGCCCTGAATGGGCTTAATTTTTTTCCATGCGTATAGCAGACTTATCTGATCAACATAAATGTAACTGTTTGCACTGTAGATGTCTAAAGGTAGGTGACAGGAGTCCCACCCAATGTGTTGCATTGTTAGAGCCACAGAGAGGGAAAGCTGTCGTGGCCATTTTGAGTAGCTGGATTAAAATGATGAAGAATGGGCCAGGGTCACATTAATGGAAAGCACAGGTGGAAGAGAGGACAGATCTTTGAGATGGGTAAAAGCAAGCCCACAGTACACTGAAGAAAAACCCCACCTGTTCTGCTTTGGGTCTGTGGAAGAAATTAGAAAAATAAACAGGAACTAGGATGCTGTGTTCCTTTTATGTGTATACTTAACATGCAGAAGCATTTTGCATATGTTGGAGTTACTACTTTTTGGAGAAGGAATAAGGAAGTAGCTTACAGCAGTCAAAACAATGAGAGAGGAAGACTTGGACAGGAACCTCAGAGAAAGTAAAGTCACCCCCAAGGAGCTGTGTGTCAGCAACTGGTAAGTGAAAACCTGGACCAGGAAAGAAAGTTTATTTATACCATCTCAGTCTTGTGGCAGACCACTAGACACTATGAAGTGGCTAAGTTCCCTTGATCTGTCTGCTGGAGTTGACAGTTGAGAGAAACTCTCTCATGATGTGCTTTTGTTTGGTGGTACAACTCTTTCGTGGTAGAGTGTGAATTATAAGGTGTTTTTCTAAAGGTGCGGCATTCTGGGGTTGCACTGTCTGTCCCACTGCAGTAAGTTTGAACCTCACTGGCCAGTTTCTACTACATTTGCAAAAGGATGGAGGTCTAACCAAGTTCCTTTTGGTTTTGTAGTAAGTAGCACAGTAGAAAAGGTACACTCAGCTGGTGCTTCTGCTGAGCACAAGGCAGGCAGAACTTGGCTGTTGTAGATTTCATCTGGCAAAAAGCTGCCCAGTGTGCCTGTGTAAAATGACCAGCAGCTCCCCGCTTAAGGATACCCGCAGCACCTACTTCTGTGCACAAGTTGCAATACCGTGTATGATCCACTGGCAGGTTTCTTGAAGGGACGAGGGCTAAGTGGAAATGGATACAACACCATAGGATAGTAAGCTTTGATAGTTTGAACCAGTTACATCAGTTGAGCCCATTAACTCAGGCACGGCCATTAATTTTAAGTCATGCTGGTATATATTATTTTCATTTCCCCATGGATGTTTTTCTGACTTAGCAGTGGCGGTTTCAAATAAGGGAGCTGTTGGGCAGCTTTTTGCACACACTGTGTAGATGCCCAAACCACTAGAATAAACAAAGCACAGTCTAATACGTATTAACGGCTTGCCCAGCATTTTTGATTTCTTCGGCATGTTCCAGTTCCACAGTGTGAGACACTAGAAAATGAATTGGTTTTAACAATTGACTCCTGTAAACATATTAATCCAGGAGAGAAGACAGATACATTTACAGAGTATTCCTTCCACAACTGTCTGAAATAGTCCTTTGAGTAGTGCTGTGATCAATGGCAATGAGTTTACACTGGAGAAAGACACACTGAAAATTGGTGTGCTGGTGCATGCCAAAGTATCAAGATTTTGCAGGGCAGGAGGTAAGCCACTCCTCTGCACTGAAAGAACAACTTCACAACTTCTGTAATTTATTGGTAATTTCTGAAATCCCTATCAGCGAATATGTAAAAAGTTGTGAGTAGATAGGAGCAATGTAGACAAGATGTAATTACAGATCAAAGTTCTTAATTAAAAAAAATTTAAAAAAAATGTTTGAGGAGAGCAATAAAGTTAAATATATGCTGGTGATCATTGTGAAGAATCTCTTTTCCCTTTCTGGTCTCCTAAAATGATTACTACTGGGAATTTGCAGTGGTTTCCATGTGAACAACTTAATCTGGTTCATATTTTGAGAGTAAAATTGGGAATCTTTTTTTAACTTCAAAATTTGGACCGTCACTGAACAATGTGCATTCTGTTACTGTTGTTCATTTATCTAATAAATGAGAAACATGGTTGTGTCAGTAGAGCATTGGAGGCACAAAGAACAGTATCTCATAAAAGAACAGACACTGGTATCACAGCTTCGGTGAAACATGTTTTAAACTATTATAACATCCCATTCACATTCTCAGGGGGAATATTCACTGACTACGTTTAAACATCTAACTTAGATGCCTAAATTAGGAGGCTTGTCTCCCTAAATGCCTTGCATAGTTGAAGGAGTGAGAGAGGTTCCTCCAGAGAGCAGTTCAGACTGTTAGTTAGGCTTCTGCTCTGAATTATCATCTAGAGGAGCCTCTTCAACTTTGAATGCCTTTCTGTGCTATTCTTTGCGTCTTTTCCTTGGCAACTAAACTGACTTACCTGGTCTCCACCCCTCAGCCCTTGTTCTTGCCTTCTACTTTACATATCACTCTGTCTCTTGGGCTAGTACAGGGGTTGACATGGTGGTACTGCCAGCTAGGTTGGTGAAATCATCTGCGTTGAAAGGAACCCTGCAAAAGAAGGTGTAACTTTTAACCCAGGTCATGTCTGTGATTTTCGTTATTGCATGACCTTGTAAACAGGTCTGAGGAAGGGATGAGCTTTAGCAAGGGACAGAAATGCACTGTTGACCTCGGGGACCTATTTGCCAAGTGTGCCACCAAGAAAAGATACGTTTAAGATGTAAGTTAAGGAGACTGGATGTTGTATCTAAGCATCGTTCCATTCAAGCACATGATTTTTATACCATTACAGTTTCAAAGGTGTCATGGAAGTTTATTATGGTTTGTGTCACTGTAAGAAAGATATAATCTAGCCATGTATCTCTGTTATCCGTGTAAAAAGCGGCCATAATTTAAACAGAATTATTTATAGGCTTTACAAATATACCATGAAAAGGTATGCCAAGCTTTATAAATAAGCCTAGAAGCATGGTGTTGCCACTAGCATAGAGCAGCTGCAGTCAAGTTGGAGTAGGAGACTGGGTTCCCCACCCATCAGCCAAGGGCTGCTAATGTTCCAACCAAGATGCTGGATGCAATGTACCTGTCTTTAATGGTTTACAGTGCAGGCATCTGTTCGTAAACCAGTTGTCTTAAATTCTTTTCAAAAACAATGGAAAATCTGGCCTTTTAGACGATGCTTTTTATGACCCTAAGAGATACCCAGATATGAAATACCTACATTTGGGCAGCTGAATCCCACCTCCACGCTGAGCAGCTGCTCCTTGTACACAAGCACTGCTGACTACAACAAGCGAGGTTCAACTGCCCTGTGTGCTGACCTCTAAAACCACCCAGGCTCAGCTGCTAGTATGTCACTAAAGCTTCATTTTCTGATTATTAAAACCCATTCCAGTTCAGACAGACTTGATGCTACTGGTGTCCACCACCAGGACACTTTTGCAGTCTCTGGCAGTTAAGGTATTTCATGTTGTTACAGAATTAACTATCCTGTTATAAAACAGTATTCTTTTAAAACAAGCGTGTATTAGGAATGCTAGCCACAAACACAATGAGGTGAGAGAACTATTAGTAGTTTTTAATAGTTTTGCATGGCATCTTGTGCTGCTTTTTTAAAGTTCAGTAGTCATCAGGTAGGCATCTTAATAACCTGTGAAGAGATTGTTTAATTATATTTATCTGTGACCTTCCATAGCTTGACCTACCTAATTACTTCTTTTAGCTGAAGTACGCACCTCTTTCTGGTCCTTCTCCATGCAAGTAAGAATAAAAACATTCCTAAAGAATCACATAAGGAAGAAGCTAAAATCTGCAAGGAAGCACAGCTGATGGTAACTTCTATATGCTAAGCTGGAGTTAAACCTATATATGCTGTTGTCTTCCTGTATGCATTTCCTCATTCAAATAATCTTTCATGTCACCTTAAAAGAAAAAAAAAAAAGGAGGGGAAGTATTGCATTTAATTTTCATGTTTGATGCATTTTTAAATGTAATGAAGGTTCAAAATGAGCCTGTTGTGGCTTAACCCCAGGAGGCAGCTCAGCCCCACACAGCTGCTCACTCACTCCCTGGCCAGTGGGATGAGAGAATCAGAAGGGTAAAAGTGAGAAAACCCATGGGCTGAGATAAAGACAGTCTGATAGGTAATGCACAAGCCACACAAGCAAGCAAAGAAAATTAAGGAATTCATTCACAACTTCCCACAGGCAGGCAGGTGTTCAGCCATCTCCCAGGAAAGCCAGGCTCCATTACACTTAATGATTACTTGGGAAGATCAACATCACTCTGAACAGCTCCCCTTCTTCCTCCAGCTTTATACGCTGAGCATGACACCACATGGTCTGGGATATTCCTTTGGTCAGCTGGGGTCAGCTGTCCCCACTGTGTCCCCTCTCAGCTCCATGTGCACCCCCAGCCCACTCGCTGGTGTGGTGGGGTGAGAGGTGGAAAAGGCCTTGACCCTGTGTAAGCCCTGCTCAGCAGTAACCAAAACATCCCCATGTTATTACTGTTTCCAGTACAAATCCAAAACACAGCCCCACACCAGCTACTGTGAAGAAAATTAACTTTATCCCAGCCAAAATCAATACAAGAGCCTTAAGTCTTCACATCCTTTTACAGTGTAGAAATACATGTATGATGAGGGTACTTAAGCATAAGAAGATAAAAGATTGAGGTTTCCATAATTACAGGTTACAAAAGAAGAACAAAGGTTATTAAAAGTTGTTCCAAGTGCACAGAATAATATTCTGTGGATTTCTCAGAATGGGGAAGGTGATCCTATGCTCTTTCTCCTTGTCACCTTTTATCATTTTTATTCTGGGTTCCTGTTTTGCTGAGATACCAAAAAATCCCCCTGCTACTGAGACAGTCCTTGGGATCTTTCTACCTGATGAAAGCAGTCTCCAGCACCACCATTCAGTGCAGTGCTGGCTGATGCAGGCAGACAACTTATGCCTTTATTTGCAAGTGTCTCCAAAATCTGTATCCACACAAGAGATGGAGCAGTTTTCCATCCCAAGGCTCAGTGGTGCGTGCTGATGCACACCCAGGATGCGTAGGGCTACTCCAGACTGCTCTGTCCACGCCACACAGCCCTGTACCCTGGATCTCATATGTATGTACCCTGTGGTGTCTGTCTCTGCCCACTGCGGAACCTGCAGGAATGGTGCTGGAAGACAACATGGGTCTGAGGGAGCCAAATATAATGTTCTTGGTCTTACTGCCATTTGGGGGGAATCTCGAGAGTGAACTTCTGAAGATCCATGCCTTGTCTTGAATGTGTGGGATGTGCCTGAGGAGGTCCCCAAGGAGAAAGCTACAGTTCAGCAGAGGGGACAGTTGGGTGCTCAGGCTTCCTCCCATGACCTCAGTGTGGGACATAGTGGTGACATGTCCTAAGTGCCCAGTTTTAGTCCAGTGGTGAGATGAGTCCAATATAAACACACACATCCATATAGATTAGCTGACCATATGTTTTTGTATGCAGATTTTGGAAACACAAGTGGTTAATACCATATATTGGAAGCACCTTATTCTTTCATATATACTGCTGAAATAAAGCCACTTACATTCCTACATAGTAGCTCTACCTGCAACTCGGCAGAGCTTTGGCTGGGTCTTAGATCTAAATATAAAATTTTGCTTCCTGAGATAGCCTACACTTCAGTGATAGTAGAAATGCAGTGCAAAAGTGGAATAGATTATATTAATTGTTGTCTAGGAGCTTTCTATCCACTGCATAGGAAGCCTTTATTACATTTTTCATCAGGCCATATGGCATCTAAATAAAATGTGCTAAATTACTAATGCAGGACAATAAATAACATTATGATTATGTGTTATGGGTGCCACCTCATACGTGCACAACAAGTAATTATAGTTGGAATGAGTAATGGAGATTTGAATGTTATATTTAGGAATATATTAGAAAGGACACAATTTGTCATTAAGGATGGTAATTGTCTCATCTCGCTTTGCAGATTCAATAAGTAGGTGTCCATACTAAGCCAGTCATCTGTGACTGCATCTGTGATCAGTGGAGAGGAACAGGGACTTCACATGATAAATGGTCCCTCCTCTCTTAGACAAATATTTTCAGAGGACTGCATCTCAAAATATCACACAAACAGAAAATCTTCAACAACATCTTTCTGGGGATAAAAAGAACATCCAGGAAGACCTGGTCACACAGTGTAACCTTTCTCAGATGACTCTCCAAGTCTTCTCTGCTTCAGTGAATGATCACCCGAAGTGAATCTTTTGATGATGTTTATTTGAGCCTTTTTTAAATGCTCCAGTGATGAAAGTTTCATCATTTCTCTAGGCAGTCTATACCAATGCTTAATTTTCCTTAATCCTGGCCTGTTGTCTAGTGGTTTGTTGTAAATCTCCTTTGCTGCAGTTTATCCCTATTGCTTCTTGTTCTAATAGACATAAACAAGTTTATTTCATCCTTTTTCACAAGTACTTTTCACATAAAGATTCCTCTGCCCTGTTCTCTTTCTTCTTGACATCATTTGTGTCTTGACACTGAACTAAAGTACTAGTAATGTGGTATTAGTAGGATTTATGTAGAGTTAAACTTTCCCTCCCCTACCCCTTGACGGCCCCCAGTAACCTCAACGATGCACAGAGTCCATGATAGCACTGCTCTATCTTGCTGCACTCACGGCTGTGACACTGTAATGCTGGTCTCTCAGCCCTGGCTAATTTCAAGTGAGCACTCCCAGCTCCTTTCTGGTAAACTGGGGAGAAGGTTAAGTGTTTGGTTGTTTATGGACACTAGCTGGTTCACAGCTTTCCAAGGCATGATGTCCACACTCAGAAGTGACAGTTTGGGGGCTTGTTAGCCAGTGTTTACAAGTGTAATGTAGTTTTTGACTCTCATCTGCCTTTTTTTTTTCACTTGCCATTTTCACTGACCTTCCATGCTTTCTAATTTCTTTACAGTGATACCTCCATCATTTCCACAAACAGAAATCCAGCCATTTTGTTTGAGTGTACTAATATGCTTAAGGATCTTGTGAGGTACACTTCACACAGAACATTTCACAGAACTATACATTATACCACAAAATTGTTCTTAACATGCTAATTTAAAACATATTTTTCTTTAGATTAGTTCATAAAGAGAGAGGAAGGAAGATCTTTAGCTCCAGACAGCACTTGCAATAGAAATCAGTTATTTCTGTACAGCATCTTTCCTTTGAAATATCACTAAATGATTTCCAGAGAGAGGAAGAATGTAATTTAATGATCCCTTGCACAGCTCAAACACCTTTCATCAGAGCATCTCAAAGCATTTCAGACAAGCCTCAAAGCTTGTCTGTTTTTCCCCAACTATTTCAGTTGGCCTAATAAAAGATACTGTCTTCCTACACACATTGTATTGTTTAGCACTCAAAGCATTATCATACTTGTTTTACAGATAACTAAAAGGAGCACAAAGAATCCACATAGTTTTATTTGAGACGGTGAATCTAAGGTGAACTCTGTGGGGTCTGGTTTTCACTGAGTCTCCAGAATGTGCAGAATACATGTTCTCAGATTACAGGCAGACATGTAGAGCGGAGTCTTCATTCCACTGACATCAGTGGCAAAGTTCCCACTGATCTGAATAAGGCTAAAATTGCATCCTAGCTTTTCTAGCTGCTGCCTGCCAAAGTCGACTTCAGACCTGTGCATCCTTCCCATCTCCTGTGTCACTGTTAGTAATGGAGGTTCTGTCACACCATCCCTGCCACACCATGCCTGCCATTTCCCCCTCAAGAAGTGAGGAATGAGACCCCAGCAACAGGAGGAGGTGTCCGCACAGTGAGTGTGTGGTGTGTGGTTAACAGTCTCCCTGCAGTCACTGCAGATCCCTGCATCTGCCTGCACGCTCTCTGTGCTGACAAAAGGAGCCCTACGAAGAGTCCTTTGGACAGCCTTGCCCTGACGTGGATGGGTGCTGTCCTTGCTCATGAGTGTCCCAGGTTGCAAATGTGCTGCTGACACCACCACAGAAACCATATCAGGTCTCTGTTATCATGTCTGACCTTTCTAATTAAAGGACAGTCTAACCTCTCTAGATTGAGAAAATCTAGCAATCTTTTTCAGCTTCATTTTCACTTAATTAAGACTGTGGGTTCAGGCACACAGCACCAAATGCATCCAAAGAACCATTAAGTCTCTTTATATAATGTCTGTGGAGTATGCACTTTTGTCAGAAGCCATATTGTACAACAGAAATACAAACACTTTAAAATACAAATTACAAAAAGGAACACAAAGAGAGAAAATGCCATATACAGATGTCTTCTGCTATTGAGGATAGATGAATATGGTCCTGATGAGAAAGAAAGTATGTGTTTATTCTCACTCCCTGTACTGTCCATTTGTTCCTTGCTACAGGGGTCTTCTCAAATTTGATGGGGGTGCAGCCTGGGTGGCTGGTCTTAGTATATTCTTGTGTATTCTCAAGCAAAATGATCACTAAATCCTCTTGCTGTGGCGCTAGACTGAGAACAGAAAGCTCTTGCCCATCTGGCATTTGTTATCTTCAGCTGCCTTTCCTCTTTCATAGGTATTTCAGGTCATGGATAAGCTAGAGGAAAAAAGAAAGTTTTTCATAGCACCAGTTTCAATATGAAGGTAAAGAACACCAAACAGACGAGGTCTGAGAGTAACTACTAGGCTCACAGAAACATTTTCATGTCTTTTTGGGAAAATTAAATGCTGGTTTTTCTATACACATCTTGTATTACAAGCCACTTGCAAATCTTTATATCTGATCGTTCTCTCATTGTGTTGGAAAACAATATGTGGGAGTTTCTTTCCATACTAGATCTTTGTGGGTAACTTGCTAGTAAACTAATTTTACATGACTCAGATTTAAATAATAAAAAGGCTTAACTCCAGTCTGAGAAGAGTTTATTGTCCACAACTGTAGCCTAGAGACAAACTCCAGCACCTTTGGGACTCGGCTGAGGCAGCAATTAGGCAGCATTTTATTGTGATGCAGTGAGTGCGCAAAAGATGAAGCTGGACTACTCTCAAGAGCTTAGAAACAAAATTGGCTTCCTGGAGAGAGAACATAAGAAATCTGGCAACCTAAAAATATTTAAAGAGCTTAGGGCTCCCAGGGGAGAATTTCAAGCTATTGAAGTGGAAAAGACTGAGCATTTGCTAAGATTGAAAAAAAAAAGGGGGGGGGTTACATGAAAAATGACAAAGTGGGTTTTTTTACTGTAGCATTTTTCAAAGGGGAAAATATAATAAACCTGAAATCAATCAGTAACACAGACTTCAATGCAGCGTTCCAAATCAAACAGTCCTGTCTTGAAAACAGGAGTCAAAAGAAATTTTTTTTTCATTTCAGAATTATAATGGATTGAGGCCAAGAAACCATTAAATGAGGTGAAAGGTCTAGGCTAGAGGGCATCTTGAGCAAGTCTAATGAAGTCACGGTTGCTTCAGCAGCCACGTTCCCGAAGGGTTTTGCTGTGTCTGTCACTGTGTTTCTGTTCCTCTGAATCTGGCTCCCTGGCCTCTGCAGTTACGTGCCGGAGCGTGCTCCACTAGGCACCCTACAAAACCCCCTTCTGCAGCCCCGTAACGTGTAGCATCCCTGTGTCAAAACGCGGCTGTACAAAATGCGATTTATCTCGCCCGTCATTTGGTGTGTGTCGCGCAGGCGTTCACCTGGGAGCTGGCTATGCCTGACTCCATGTATTATCAGCGGGGAGCAGCAGCAGCTCACGAAGCACAATTGAGCTCAACTGAGTGTAAATTTCTATCTTATGCCAAAAGTGTCTATTTCTCTCTGACTTAAAACGGCATCCTAAGGTGACTAACTCCCAAATGGACACCTACTGCTTAAACATCTACATTTGTTCAATGAACTCTACCCACAGAACTGGCATCACCCCAGTTCAGACTGTGTTAGAGGTTTCTCTGCTGTTTTCAGGCCCTGCCTTCACGCAACGTGTATCTAGGACTAAGATGAATTAGCTGGAACAGTTCAGTTTATGTCCCAACAGTAACAAGAGGGCTAGAGGGTGCAGTGTTTACCTTGTTGTAGGCTCTTCCCTTTCTTGCCACCATTCCTCTGCATTATGCTGACAGCCCTGTCTTATATCACCCCTCCAGCCAGGTTTGGGGGCTGAGGAATGCCTCTCGGTAAGGAGAGAGGGATGGTGGACACCACAGAATGGAAATGAAGGAGGCTGGTGGAGAGAAGGAAGCAATGCAGTGTGAGGAAGGGCCAGGATGCTTTATATGCAGAGTAACAGCAGCCCAATCTGTCTCTTGGGCATCTGCAGGGCAGTGCAGTTCACAGTCCTGAGCTCTGCATGTGTAAGGCAGCTGAGGAGCAGATCACTCAAGTTCTCCACCTGGATCCTGGGCTGCACTGCAGGTAGAGAGAGCATGCTGTGTGTTATGTCTCTGGCATGAAATGTACCCTGCCACACACTTCCTGCCTGCATCTGTATTACCACCCCACCTGAGCCATACAGCTCCACTCATATGATTTCATGTGTCAGAGGTAAACCCATCAAATGACAAAAGAAACCCCAAGAGATCTCTAAAGGATTTCTGCTCCAAGGGCAGAGCCAGGCAACTGATCAAAAAGGAAAGTCTTGCTCTGCTCTTCTGTACCTGAGTAAATTTCACCTGCACAAACTTTTGACGTCTCTGTTGGCTGACAAACTGTGCATAGGCATAACGAGTCAATGAGTTTTAAATAGTCCCCTGAGGATTACCCATTCTGTGCTGACGGAACTCAGTTTCTTCTCATAGTCCCAAGGCATCCTTTTCAGGTATTTAATGTCATAGGCTTCCCATACTGTTGTTGTGTTGCTAGTTTGGAAGTTTTATTATCTCTGGCTGCAATTTGCAGGGCAGACAAGGTTTGCTGCTGTTACCACTATTCATCAGTCTAAGGGCCTGGTATGAGTGAGCTACCCAGTATTAGAGGGCTTTGTTGAGCCCTACTCACAGGGCTATATATATTGTAAAGCCATCTTGCTCACCCTGTGCTCGATTATTGGTAAATTGCCCAGAATTCATCTCTTTTGTTTGTCAGAAATTAGGGTTACGATAAACAGCAGGGAAAAGGACAGCATTATCTTCTCTGAAATGCACCAGCATAGCAGCCAGTTTCTGGACACACCATTCATAAACCAGGAAGCAGAGTGCTGGCTGGTGTGTAAATGTAACAGCAAACACAGCATTCCCTGTAAAGGCTGAGCTGTAATGTGCAGAGACAACGTGGGGCAGTTCTGGATGAACAGAGGATGTGTATTTCAGTGTGCTGCAGACAGCTAGGGCTCTGCTATGGCATGGTGCAAGGCCAGGTATATATTAAAGGCATTTCCTGCTTCAGCATTGTCTGCTAGGAGCATGATTCATGCTTTCTATATATCCAGAAGACCTAAGATAAAGGCAGTTGCATCTGCAGGGGAGGGGGAATTGGACCTTATGCCCAGGACCCCACATCCAGGACCTGTGTGGAAGTGCTCCACGGTCACTGCCATATCAGTGATAAGGATCAGTGCACACTGCATGGCACCCCATGATGCTGAAGAGGAGACAGTGCTGAGGACCTGTGCAGATACACCCATCCCAGGCCTGACCTGCTTTGTGCTGGAGATCCCGTGATTTTGCTGAAGTGGTGCAGAGGAGAAGGAGCGTGATGGAGGTTGGGTCCAGCTAAACATGGAAAGGCACAGCCTGAACTATGCAGGGAAGTGGGTATATCTTAAAAGAGTTTGTTGCTGACAGGATAATCTGCAGCCCCAGAGTCAGGGCCCTACAGTAGGAATCCAGAGCCATGTGCCCTTTTGCAGTATACCCTTTGTTGCTGGATGAGCATCAACAGACAAAGCATGTATTGCATCAAGGCTTGCAAGAAGAAGGTATAATCCGTTGTCATATAGATGGGTGACAAGAAAATAAATGCTTTCATGCCTACCAAGATGTGACTAGCTTGTCAGTTATGTAACCCACTTGTTCATGCTGTTGTCAGGATCAAACGACCTTACACAGCTTCTTGGCCTTCAGAAGCCCTAAAGATCTGGGCTACATTACACCAACATGATGCATACCTTTAGAAGGGTTGGAGCATCTTCAATGAACTCTTCTTGTGGCCATATATTTGCTTTTCTCAGGTTAGCTCAAATCTGCAGTATGCAGTGATTTTAAAACAAGCAGACCCTTCAAAGTCTTTTAATTTTAAAGTTGCATATTTGATAAACAATTCACCCAAATCATAGCTTGTTTTATAGTAGAGATGTGATAAGGGGATCAGATGTGTGAAGTATCGGGTCAGGAAGGGTTAGTTTAGGACACACATCGCACACTTTAGAAACACCAGTAGCACTTTGTACCCTTGTTTAGATCTCACCAAGCTGCACCTCTCAAAGTGTTCTTCAAACAAGCAGTTGTGCCTCTGTCGTAAGAGATACCAGTGTTACTCCCATTACAGATAGGGAAAGTTAAAAGGGATGTGGATTTGTCTCTTGTCAGTAGCAGAGCTGGGATTGGATTCACTTGTCCTGATTTTTTACTCTAAGCACCAGCATTGTTTCTCAGGTGTTATCTCAGCCAACCCTTCACTGATGAACAGTGGGGTGGGAAGCAGAGTAAAACCTAATGAGGCCAGTGTTCATCTCAAATTAGATCAATACTAATGGAAGTTGAGTAGCTTCTTGGAAATTACTACAGGCTGACACCTCAGTAATGTCAGGAAGATCAAGACCTGTGCATTTTGGTGAGGAAAGAGGTCGTCAGGGCAAAACTCACACCAACTAAAATCAGACTAATATCTGGAGGACTAACTTCTGATTTTGGTATCTGTTTGTCTGCTCTTTGTGGTATAACTGAGTTTGATAAACATCATTACTTTCCTTGGTTTACAGTTATTTTATCTTGTACTTGAAAATCCCAGCTAATCCCAGTGAACTGTTGTTCACTAGGTGCTCTGAACACCCAGTTCATGGCCCTGTGACCTTCCTGAGCAGCAGATGCATTAAACCTAGGCATGGACATGGCAGAGACAAGGGGACTCGCCTCAAAGTGCAGAAAAGAGATGGCACTGCATGGAACATAGCCACCGGTGTCTCTGTAGACACTGACTCACTTTCAGAATTATAGGTTCCAGGGTACGGAGTAGAGGGGGAAGAAACCAAGTGAGATCCCTTCCCAGGCAGAGAAGAGCCCAGATGAAGTCCTTTGAGTGCTGTTTTGGTGAGGAATGCTTTTTTAGCTTCTGTCATGTGCATGAGCAACTTCCTTGGAGCATCCCTCTCTGCCATTCTTCTCATCCTCCGCTATCCCCACTCCTAGGCAGATGCCGATGCTGTCTGGACATGCCCTGTGGAAATGAGCTTCTCTATGGATGGAGGACTGCATGCTGCCTTTGGAGAAAGAGAGGGCCTGGATTACTGCTCCCAGAAGAACTGAAATAGCTATTTACGCACAGCAAGAAAATGTTATTTTTGGGGCAAAAGGGAGCTGTAATGTTTTCCTGTTACAGTAGTTGGCAGTATTTCTCTATAGCCCAAACAGTTCTTTCTTACGGGGATCTTTACTCCTTGCTGTAAGTTTACTAGAGGGAGAGACATATATGAACAATTCTGTAATTCAAACACAATATACTGACAGTAAAACAGGTTTAAACCCTGGGAGACTATCAGGACAGAGTGAAGGAATAGCAGAGTGGGACCCTGAACCAGGAGCCTGAGCTGAGGGGATAATGGTGGCTATGTGCAGAGAAGTGTTGCATGTACAGTGAATTTCAAAGCATAGGCTATTTGGAATAAAGTAAGGACATCTCTTGCAGTTTTTTCTGGGTTCATCCAGATGTTTCAACTTAATACATTTGATTGATAGCTTGGGGAAATGTGAACCAAATGAGTTAGCTAAGACAACTGCACTTTGAGGATGAGGTAGCTGAGTGAGCTGATCTAAGGAGGTGAATTTTGTGGAAATACAGAGGGAAGTTGGATAGCAACTTGCCTCTCCCACTGAACTGATTATAAGCCATCCAATGACCCTGGTTTTCCTCTCCCATTAACATCTTAAACCTCTTTTGCTTCAGGGGAAGGTTAGTGGAGAGGCTGCAGTGGCTTAACCCTGGCAGAACTTGTCTTACGTTGTAGCTTCATCTTACAGGGGCCACACAAACCTGACTCACAAGGGAAGAATGAGTTCTCTCTTCAGGGAATGCCTAGGGGCCCCTTGTTCAGCTGTTTGCCAGTGTTTGCTCCTGTTTTCCCTAATCACTGTGAGCACTAGGTCCTTTTCTGCACAGCTCCCCACACTGCCAGCCACAGCACTGGCACTTCACCAGATGCTCTCCCCGAAGCCAGGGATCTACCAAATACACTCTCCCATCAGCAACAGCCACCAGCCATAAACAACAGAGAAAGACACTTGATTTTGGACATAATTTTGTTCTTTGGAGAGAGTGTTGCCCATGGTGTGGCACTGGCAGCTGATTCAGCCAGGATATAAGCTGCTGTTGTAGCTATAGCCATGGTGCAGCAGGTGTTAAATCTAGTGCATGGGTTGCACTGAACGCATTTGCAGCTTGGGTGCATAGCTGGGTGGTAAAACAGTAAACACCTCAGGCCTAAATACCACAGGAAAACCCCACACTTGCGTGTATATCAGATGTGTTTTCCTCATGGTACCACTCTTTAACAGATGGTTTTTAAACCCCTTTTCTCTGTGTTCAAAGGAGCAGAGGAATGTTTGCATCCCATCCAAAGGCAGTGGCCTCCCGCAGCATTTGGGGTAGTTCTCAGGCACTGCAGAAGCTGCAGTGCACAGCCCTCTGACTCTGGGTGGCTCAGCCCACACTGATGGCAGAAAGGCCAGTCTTGCACTTTCCAGCCCAGCACCCCTGGCCACCTCCTTGTGCCAGCTCCAGTGTCCCAACCCAACCAGTCAGCCAATTCAGCAAACTGAGCCAACTCAAAATTAACCCTACCAAAAGGGAAAAATCAGGAGGGGAGGACTGCACCGAGACCAATCAGCCCGTGGCACCACAGACCCTACAGCCAAAGGAGCACAAGAGTCAGCAGAGGGGGAGAGCTGCCTCTTGGCTGGAGCCCAGCTGTAGGTCAGCTTGGGCCAGTTGTGAAACGGCACAGCCCCCGTGCTGCCGAGAGAGCAGGCGTGCTCACCAACAAACCTCGCTGTGGAGAGCTTCACTGTCAGTGTTTGTGTTAGGGAGCCTGGAACATCCCTAATGGATCCAGCCACTTCCGCAATTCATGGCTGAGGCCTTGAAGATTTAATGCCTGTTTTCCCAAGCAAGACAAGAGCAGATTCTTACTGCACGTGCACTGTGAGTGCCCCGCGAGGGTGATTTTGTGTCATCCCACTAGAGGAAGTGCCTCAGGGCAGAGCTGGGTCTTGTTCTTTTGCAAAGTGCGAGGCATAAATAGTTAACAGAAGAACGAAAGAGGACAGCTATGCCAGGGAAAGTGAGAGCACAAACTAACCTTATGGCTTGCCTTTTGAAGAACCACACAACATTTTGGACGTTTTTACAGTAGTGTAGCAGCAGTGATGGTGTGAGGCTATAAGCATGACAGAATTTATAGAAAGAGATAAGGTCTACCAGCTGACCATGTTGTAGTTAGCAGCCACATAAGCTCTTCTTCAGGCCTGTTTTAGATTTGAAGAACTTAAGTCTCTGAAAGCATGTTTTGCCTAGGAAATAGGTTGGTCTAATAAACCTCTTTTCCACCAGTCTTGACCCACTGCTGATTTAAGGGTACTCTTCAGGCAATAGTTTCAGCAGGAAATTCAGTTCTCACCCTTGAAACATTAACTCCTAGACCCACATTGTTGAAGGCACATCAGAGGCAGGAGTGCAGTGCAGCCAGTTACACACTGAATTAATTCTTCTCCCTTCTCTCCCCCCTGCCAGGCACCACCACACGCCATCTAGTGAAGCAACAAAGAACGCTGCCAGACATATCGTGCACATGTAGGCTACATTTATCGTATTAAACCATGAAACGATGCCTACTGGAGAGAGCAGGCTCTTTTTTTCAAACTCCAGTTATTTGTTTAAGGTAGCTACCCTAAGGAAAGGGCCTTTCCCAGCTTTTGCTGTTATGTAAACTGGGGCACTTTTCAACCACTACTGTGATGGGATTGATATGAACAGAAGACAAAATTTACAGAGAAGTTGCTTAATGCATACTCAGTAAGCTTGAAGAGGCCTGTAAGGTATCTGTTGTCTAAAATACTTCCTGGCTTAAAGTTAGATGCTGTTTCAAAACTAACTTTATCACCGTGTAACTGCGGCCCAGAGTGAACTAAACTCCTTGGCCCTTGAAAGCCACATTCCTCCCGCTGGTGTGGCTGCAGCCTGCGCTGTGGAGCTGAGGAATCCCTGTGTCCTTCCTGCTTCGGGCCGTCTGTCGTGCTGTAGGCAGCAGCCGGAGCTACAGGAAGTTATGCCGAGCACACACCCTCCCTTTGTGCTTTAGGAACCTTAAAAAGGCAGCAAACACTTGTCTTTTATCAGCGAATAAAGCACAGAGTGTAAGACACAGAAGATTTATAGGTGTACTGTCCCAGCACTGCGTGCTTGGATTTACCCTCACTCAGATCCCATTTACTTTAATAGGGATGTTGCTGCTAAAACCCGGCACGATGTCTAAAATATTTACCCCATAGAGAGCAGATAATCTGGGAAGTAACAAGGTGTCATTTCCTACCAAATGTGCTCTCTGACTATAACCACATGTTAATGGTACTATTTAGGGCCACGCTAGAGCAAAGAGCCAATTCACCACTTACCAGCACTGCTAAGCTGTGCCGCCATGTGAACTAGAAGGGTTCTGTTTGCTGTCATGCTGGTATTTGTCAGATAGGAAAAAGAAGAAAAATTGTAATACCAAAGCTGGAACATCAGGCTTCCTTGTGTGTGACTTATTTCTCTTTTAATCCTCAGGACAAAATAATTTTTTTCTTGCAGTCCAACTCTGAAGTTTATTAGATTTCTGTGAGTGTTTCAATGGTGCTCCTCACAAGTGACCACCACAGATGACATGGTGGTTCTAGAGACGATGTTAAGCATGGCAGAAGGATGCTTAAAGTCAGGAATACTGCCTTCCTTTTCAAGAATGTCAAAATACTATGTAGCCTTTCATTTTGCCAGGATTCTGCCCATCCTAGTGTTGACATCAGCAGATTTTACTATGTCATTTGCGACAGGAAGCAAAGATAGAAGCTGAGTTCTCCCATCACATCACCTACCCCTTGCTCAGTTCTGAATGAAAGCACATCAGCACAGCACAGCACAGCACAGCACAACTTAAAACCTCTGAAGAAGCCATAAAACCCAGCAGTCCCCATGAAACTGTAGCCTTTCTCCTGCCCAGACTAAAGTGGTGCTGGATGGATTCTCCTTGTCGGTGGACAAGGAGACTTGTTATGAGATGTATTAATGAGTGTGTTGGGAGGGATTAACTACGGTCCCTCACCTTGAAATGGCTTAAGCTTGATTTCTTATGGAAATGAGGGCAGCTGTATACATATATCTGAGTCTCTGCTTTTCTGCATATCTGCCCTTCCCCCAGTAATTTGTGAATTCACTGACCAATGTCAGCAATCTGTAACAGAGGAGTAGCAGTCTTAAAGATAATTAAGTTGCTAAATGCTGATTAAAGTTGGCCGTGAACTACAGGAGAAAGAACCTATTGTCATTTAAAATAACAATGTGGCTCAACACTAACTTGTCCCAAAGAATCCCTGCCAGGAGGATATTATGCAAACCCTTTTTTTACTCCCTACACATGTGTTTGGTAGAGCAGGATCCAGCCCTAAAAACTGCAGTTTCTTTCTAGATTATTTCGAAGGTGGAAACCCAGATATGTTATTGCATAGATAATTAACCATCAAACACTAATGAACTCCTTCAAATATGGTACAAGGCATCACGGACAGTGTGCTGTAACATCCTGCCAAATTAAGCAATCTACTCGAAACTGTAATGGGATCACTAGCAGGGTTGCCCAAAACACAAGAAATAATCTAGTGGGATTAGAAAAGTTCACTTTGATGTGGGGTACGTGGTAGCATCCAAATGGTTTTCATCAGGTCCTAGCGTGGAGCTTGTTGGGCTCGTTGAGCTTGCTCACGTGTTGCTGTTCACCCATTTTGTACTCTAGCCCCATCCATTTTGTGCGCGCTGGCGTGTCAGCAGCAGCAGCAGCATCTCTGTCTCAGGCAGTTCGCAGGGAGAAATCGCCTCACTTTGCAGCCCTGCCCCACAAATACAAGAGAGCAGAGTCTCGAAGCACAGATTGAGCAAGGAGCTGACATCGCTTCATCAGGAGCCCAAACCCCCTTGTGCTGTGACACAGAGAAGGGGTGGGAGTGACAGGCGTTCCCTGCTCATCCCTGAGCCCTGAGCTACCACTTAAAACAGATGCCTGTGTGAAAAAGGCCTCACACCTGCCAAACCACCAGCCTCAAGCTTCCTTCCTTGTTTCTTCAGGCCTCAGAATAATACCAGCATTTGTGCAATATGTACTGTGGCCTGTGGTTTTCTCTTGTCCCTGTACACATGCTATGGAACCTCCCTGGAGCAAAAAATCAGACAGCAAAGCCTTACAAAATGGGAGAAAAGAGGTGAACAGTGAAGCAATGTGCACTCTGCTCAGTGGGGTTCACTTTTCAACACCAAAAAAAAAGGAGGAAAAGCATGGGTCAGTGTGGCAAACCACACTGGAGAGCCATTCGAATCTGATAAATACTACAAGCACCTCATTTGCACATATACTGCAGAGCAGTAAACTAGAAAATAATCCGTTAACAGAAAAGTCATCTTGAATCGGAAACTTTCAAGATTTCATTTTTAACTGCGGTGACAATTTAGCATTTTATTGCTGCTTTGGTTTTGGTTCCTGTTTTTGCTAGCATTGAGAAATGAGGTGCCTTAGGAAGCCGCATGGTGTGTAACAGGCAGGAGCAGCCTGTATACAAAGGAAGGAAGATGATGTGGCAGAACATTGTTGAGGAAAGATCCTGTTTGTACACGGAGCTGGAGAACAGTAAGCCAGAACAGAGCACGGATGCAGAATTGAAAGGAAATCAACCCAAAATGCTCCTGTTTGTGTGCAAGAGCCCACTAGAGCCACCAAAACAATTTAAAAATCAGGCTTGTATTTTCTTCGATTTCTTATTCTGTAGTGGAGTGTAGAAGAGAGGAGAAGAGAGGAGAAGAGAGGGCAGACATGCTAGCTTGAATTCCCTTGCCAGTCTTACCTCCCACTGCAGTCCTGCAGCAGTGACTCCAGCAGCAGTCAGGTTCACATCAAAACTGCCAGAGCTGACCAAACGTTTCTTAACAGTAATTCGTAGCTGTGTTTTATCCCAGGGACACTTGTTTCAGGAACAACTTCTGAAAAGGTCGTGACTACCTTTGTGATTTTTTGAGATATATTAAAAAAAAATCTCTTCGTTTATATTTTGAAACAATTAACTAATTTGAAACAATTAACTAATTTGATGAGCTTCAGATCCTGATAAATATTTGCCCGTTCTGCAGATGCTGTATGTGTAGCAGAGGGAAGCAACTTCCCTGCAATATATGCCCATTTCAGGTCACATACTGTTTTGTTAGCACTTTCAAAGCACAGCCACTTAAGGTCATTACATTCTCAAAATAAGTCTCTAATATGATTTTCAATAAATTCATCTTTTGAAAGTCATATCAAACATCTTGCTAGCAGGGCATCTTGTCCGTGCAACCAGGAGGATTAGCCTGTGAGTAATCTGGGTGGTGCTGCAGCAAGTGTTTGGGGTTTTTTTAATTGTTTCAAGTGGTTTATGCTCAAATTTAGAGACCAATACATGCAAATCTTGCATCCAAACCCAGGCATTTGTAGTTACTTTTTGGCTGTATGTAACCTTCTTGCTTTGGCGTCAGCAACTTTGATCTTTGATACACTGACCAGCTTCCTGCAGTAGGCGGAAGAGACATTCTAACAGTGTCTGCAAGCTGCGTCAAGAGTTTATCAAAGCTGCTGACTCCTAAAATTCAGGCGAGCAGTGCCACAGCACATACTATAAATGACCTTTTTTGCCTGGCCTGCTGGCTGTAAACAAGCTTGATACAAACCTAGGCAAGGAAAGCACCATGCTAAGGTGTTTATTGATTTCCTTCTGTTGTTGATCTGGTGGTTTGGGTGGACCCTGCTGAAGTCCCCTCTAAAAAAGGCAGTGCATGAAAACGCCTCTCCCATGAAATTTGGAATGATCTTAATTGTAACAAGCCAGAGATATTCTAGCACGTACCCGAGGTGTCCTGGACCCAAGCAAAGAATGACATGGTTCTTATCCCAAGGCACACAAATTGCAGTCAGCCAGTGCTGAGTGGGGAGTGAATCACTGATTCAATGAGCTTCAGTGCCTGATAAAATGTCTGGGAAAGAAGTAACTGGTCAGGGATGTTTTTCTAGGCATTGAGAGCCTAGAAAGCCTGTTTGCTCAGGAAATTTCCGTGGGGAATTTGCCTGGTTTGTGCTTTTCTATGGGTGATGAACGATGTCACTGGATCATTTTGGTCATTCTAAATGCAGGTGAAATACAGTTGGGAAAAAGGGAGAGCAAAGGGGGTAGAAACTCCTCCCTTGTTTTAGATACATCATCTCTTGCTCCTCACAATGTGGCTGACACCTCTTACTCTCTGATGGGGTGAGGCAAAGACTCACTGGAGACAACCAAACCTCTTGTGCAAAGCTGCAGCAAGGTGGGACAGTGCCATAGGCTCCATCAGCTCTCCCTGCCAGGCATGGTGAGGTGCTGTATGCTAGGAGATCCCCGGACATAGTGAGGTGCCATGTGGCCGAGGGGTCGCATGGCTGGGGGGCTTGTGGGCAGGTATGGGCTCCAGGCAGCAAGTCCTGCCTTCCCACGTGGCCTACATATGAAATCAGGGATGTGTTTGGTATATATATACCCAAGTGATGTCTCCTAGAGGTCCCATCCCATGCTGGGGACACATGGGATGTATGCCACCCCGGCATGCACACACATGTATGCCATCCCCTTCACTACTACCAGTAAATGACCCAACTCTCAGGGAGCAGCAGTGCTGCAAGTTAGATTTAAAAAATGCCCCAGCATGCTTCCCAGTCCCTAAGTTCTGATGTCTGAGTATTCCAGGATGGGAGCTTGGACATGGACTTCAGGTAGCCATCAGCACCAAGATGATCTGGCATCTGCAGGATGTGGGTATGGGAAGTGCCTGCCCAGGTCTGCCTCTGCTGCTTCAGTGTTGACTAGGCACACTAAAAGCTTCACTGTGGTAAGGAATGTCCTCTCTTCAAACCGCTTTGGTACATTTGTGCAGCTTCTCTGGGTTTGTATGATGCATGTCTGAAAAGGAAACAGGAAGGAGCTGCAAAATGGAAATTTCAAGCTGTCAGCAACAAAGCAAACCCCAACCAACTTCCCATAGCATGGGCGTAAAACCCAGGCTGTGCACTTTAGCTTCAAGTGACAGAAGATGCTGAATTTTACACAGAGTCTTCTGAAATCAGCAAGTGCTGGAGACAGAGTGAGAGAAATTACTTTGTCTTGGCTGTATCTGCCCCAGGAGAGGGCTCAGGTTCCAGCATCTCTACCTGTTGCCTCTGAGCCCTCCCTGAGATGCTGTTCCTTAGGCTGGCCACCCTTCTTTTCCTTGGAGGTGGCTGTGGGAGAGGAGCTTGCCATGTATAAAAGCTCTGCTGTGCCACTTGCTGATGGGGGAGAGAACATGCCCTGGTCTGTTTTGTTCACAGCATAAATCACAGTGTCACATTGGTCTTTGGCTTCACTAGAAATGTAAAACTAAAGAGTTTTAGCCCATAGCTGTGTAATGTATGTCCAGCTGCCATGAAAATGCACATGAATAGAGCAGGGGAAAAGATCTATGTTATGAGAGCCTAATACCTGTATTGTCAAATATTTGTGTGTACACCATCACCCCAGTCCAGAAATGGTCACCGTGAACAGTGCATGGAGGAGTACAGAATTTATGCTGATCTCCAGTTAATTAGTTTCTCACCCAAGGACTGATGAGTGTGTGACCTCGTCCTAGGAAAGAGCCACTCCCACCAGCTATATAATTTCATGAATCCACAAAACAAACAAGTTGCCATTCTGCAAACCCCTCATACCTATGGAATTCTCATTTCCTGCCAGGTGTGGTTTTCAGGTGGGCAGTGCTGGATTCTTGGGTTACTTTGCAAGGCTGAAGGAGCATACACAATACATGCACAGCTCTAAGTTGATACAAATCCATTTGAGAACAAAAAAATCAGTGGTGAAAGTGTGCAAGTTTTGCAGACTTACAGTGTCCCACACTGGCGATGTTGTGCTGGTCTGCATTCATACAGGTAAAGGCTTCCTTCTGTGCATGTGCGAGGGTGAGTGAAAATGTGATTGTCCCATAGTACTGACAGTTTGAAAACATAATTTTCTACAGTGCACTCTAGACTTGGTAGAATGGACAGAGAGAGGATAATTTTCCTTGAAAAGACTGGGTAGATGATTAGGGGTTCTTTTAGATTGGATGAAAGTAAGAGAGCAAGGGGTGCTAATCATCAGAGTGCTTCACAGTTGGAAAAAAAAGTGTGAGCATTTTCAGTCCACAGGGAGATGAATGGAGACAGAGAGCAAGTCCAGAATATGTGAAGGTAGAATCTTCATATGGCATTGCTGCAGGGCTTGTTTTCTGTGCTAGTGGTTCAGGGAACTGGTAAAACTGGACTGGGACAGTAAAGGCTGTAATCCCAGTTCATCATTTATAGCCTGCTCCAGTCCAGGCAGACATGTCCATCCCAGCCTTCTCAGATACAGCGAACTGCTGCATTTCACAATCATGGGAAGGGCTTCCCAGCTGCACGATCCGAACGTTTTGAAGTGACACATGGTGCATTATATTAACTTGGTTCAGACAATCAGCTTTAAACATCTGAATCTGATTTCTTGATGCTAATTCCTCTTGCTCAATCTTTATTTCAGCTGTGTGGAATTCTCAGACCTTTCTGACCCTGACTTATCGTTTCCTGGTGTTTTATTGCTAAGTCATTGAGGTTTCAGGGAGGCTGATGTTTCTAAATGTGCACACCTTTGACTGTACGCATGGCTGGCGTGTCAGACCGAACTTTTCATATGCTCTGTATATATCACTGTCTGCAGTGCTGTGTGCTCTGCAGTTGCACTGTTTGGCACGCTTATCTGCATGCCCCATTAGTGCAGTCCTCCTTAAAATGTGGTTGTTATTTAAGGCTTTTCAAAAGCTCAGCCTCTGCACAGTACAAAACTTGATCTGAGCCTACGTCCGCTCTTGTCACTCATGTACAGGTTCCATCTGTTCCCCTTTTCCTCTCCCGTTGCTGCTTGCCACATCCAGACCACATGCTGCTTATACATTGTACAATAGACATTTCTGCACACACACTTTTGAAAATGTGGCTCTTAGTGCTTTATTGTTCACATGTGTCTTGTTGCTTAAGGCAAGTTTTATCAGTAACAATTTTGTTGTTTACTGACACGTAGAATAAAATAGGGTACTGTTAAAATGTTACTGGAGGAGAGTAAAAAGACCTTTGATACACCAATTACACAATTTCTGCCAGCTTTCTGATCATTCTCCCCTGCCACCACTTCCCCAAATTCTGTAGTTACCCAAGGATAAAGCAAGATCCTAACCTCACTCACAGCAATGTAAGGGCTGCTCGGCTCTGCATAAAGCTGCTCTGTGTTGGTGAAGATTCACCAGCCCCTCCCATGTTCCTGTGTCTGGTGAGGAGAGAGGATGGGACCATCTAGCACTCCCTTCCAGCAAGGCAGCCCTGGCTTCTGCTTTAGATCTCCTTCACAGATCCCCGGTGGCACCTTGCAAAATGGCTACATTCTTCCATTTGGGGAAAGAAAATTCCCTACAGAAACTAGTTCTGGAAGTGGAATCAGTGCTAGGAGAGTCTATGAAGATGCTTCTCTTGCTGGAGCTGAGCTGAGCTCTAGCAGCTCCCCCAGTGTGCAGACTGGAGCAGACCCAGAGGTATGCGATGACAAGGGAATTAACGCAGGCAGATCCCCTGGGAGCCTTCTTAGGCCCTTCCCATCACACCTCGCTCCATACCTGTGGTGAGACTGGAGTACCTGCAAACAGACCGCACTGGGTGCAACTCCCAGTAATGTTCCTGGGTGTCTGCAGCAGGGATGGCACACAGCCCAATACACTGGATTATTGCCACCCAGGGATTTCCCACACCAGGAAAACCTCCAACTGCCCAAAACCTCCAGTTTCCCACCTGGAGAAACCCAAGACCTGCCTATGGTGATGATAATTTCTCTTACTGAGGAAACCCACAATTGTAGGAATAGACCCGGTTTCTATCAGAGACTTGTTCTGATGAAAGCTCCCCTGCCAAAGACAGTGTGTGCTTCTGACACAGACACAGCCTGCTACTCCCCTTCCAAGAAGAGAGGCGAGCAGCCACACAGCTCCGCTTGCATCCTGCATGTTCAACCAGACGCTGAAAAAACACCTCAGAACAGGATCATAAAGACCCTTCCATTCCTCTCCATGGACTACAGCCATGGTTCACAGGGTGTCGCATGGCTTCTGTTCCACCCTGTGTCTCCCATCCCACCAGTCCCCTCTGCAGGTCAGCAAAAGCAGTGAGGAGATCCAAGGTCTCTTCTCCCTGAGAAGGGGTGGGCAGGATGAGCCAGCTTTGGTTTGCACCAAAATACTCATCATTTTCAGGTACAATTCACTGAATATTTTGTGTACTGCCCTGTACCAAGTTTGAGGCCATTCATTGGTAAGAGAGGAGGCATGAAGGATACAAAAGAAGAGAATGGAGCAGAGCTCTTGGCAAGCTGTTGTAGATTAGAAAGGAGGCAGGTAGGAAGAGAGATGAAGCAAGTGCTTAAAAGAGTTATTCAGGAGAAACAAGGGCTTTAAGTGACATTTGAGTATTGGAAAGAAATCAGGATCCGTAGTTTCCACTAGTGTTTGGAGTGCTAAAAGCAGAAGTGGTTGCTGAAGTCTAAACAGGAATGTGAGGCTGAGCTCTCAGCTTCCTCCCAAATTGTATGATTTACAGGCTCACATGCAGAGGAGGTCTTATTTTATGGAATTTCATGACTTTTTGAAACAAATTGCTTTGTGAGCCATGGAACTAATGGCTCTTGGTTTCCTGTGGGTCTCTGACCACTGCTTCATAGTAACCTCCCTTCTCTCCCCTCCTCCTAAAATAAAATGGCTGCAACAAACCCCGCTCTTGCCTCACTATACCCTCCAAGACCCTTTTCAGGTCCATATATGCTGGCTGACCAGCTAATGTGTACATGGCCAGCTAGTGTGCACATACTCACTAGCCAGGTGACTGCTGATGCATTTCTTTAACTGAGCATACAGCATTCAGTTTGCAGAAAATTTAGAGAGGAAATCAGTAGCTTTTGAAATTTCTACCTTTCAGTCCTATGTGAAATCAGGTTCAAATTATTGATGGAGCTGGACAGACAGATGGAATCTGAGCTAAAAAGGTTCTGTTGTATCAGCTTTGGATGCACATATAGGATATTAGTCCATGTTCTGGAATTCACTTCTCTCTCTCTCTCTTTTCCAGCTATTTTTAACCTGGATGTGTTCTGTGATTTGTTTCCCACACAGGATAGAAACTGGCACAGCTGAGGGGTGAGTGAGTGGTGGGAGAGGGGAAGGGGAAATCAGGGGATGCTTATGTTGGTGCTGCTGCTGCTGAAAGAAGTGCTCATCAAACGATAGCCTCTCAGATCTGTATAATGTGGAGTCCCACACCACCCCACGGAAGAATTGTGACTATAAATACATTCACAGTCTTAAAGTGCTCAGATACATGGCAAAAGGAGCTAGAGAAATTAAGGGAAACTGTAAAAATAACCAGCAGAAACAGCAGCCAGTTTTGAAATGTAATGTTTTCTGTCATGGCTCAACATCTTGGTACTGCCCACACTGCTGTGTGTACATCTCAAGACATCCCTCTGCACAGGATCTCATAAGGAAAATCCTGTTCCTGGCAGCTCAGCCTCTGCACAGAGTGCACATCAACTCAGAAACCCTTTATCTGAGTTACTATACATACAAACCTCGAGCTTGAAAGAACAGAGGTTTTATCTGGAAAAACATAGGAAAAAGCTTCTTAAGCATTACTTTACAAAAGGAGACCTCTAATTGTGAAGCATTTCTTCAGTTAACTATAGACAATTATAATGTGTGAGATCTGCTTTTTCCCCCGTGTTCTGTTTAACACTCTTTGTTAGACATGAAAGGAAAAGAGGATTAAAAGGGAGAGATGGTATTGTAAACAACCCTTCAGGGGAGGTGGGAAAACAACAGTAACTCTCTCAAACAGAACACAAAGATGCCCTTAGGAAAAGGTTTTCAGTGTCCTGCATTTGAAAGTTAATGAGTAAATTTATGTCAAATATTGCTTTAAGGACTGACAGTGCCATCTTTAAGATCTCAAGCATGCACCACAACTGAGAAGAGACAAAGGGAATTTTTAATGGGCAATAAATGGACTAATATTTTTGGATGGAAAGCCACAAGCAGGTTAGTTCTCATGGGATGTGGATTTGGTCTGTACTGGCACTGCAACTTTATTTTGTTCATTTGCTTTACACTGTCTTTTGATGAAGCACTGATTTTTTTTCTTTTAAAAAGGAAAAAAAAGTGGTCTTGGTAAATAATCCTCCTTTGAATTACTGTAAGTCCCTTGAGGAATATGGAGTTGGCTGGTTTGGGGTTGTGGTAGGCATGTGCCAGACCATCTCCCCACTATCCTGTTATGCCTCACTTCACTACAAGCTCAGGTTGCTTGGTCATCTCTGCCTCTGCAGTATTGCAAGACCACCTTGTACAGATGCCTCCTTCACCCAGAGCTACCTGCCAAGAATCTTTCAAGACCCCACTGATGTCCTCCCAACCTTTTACCCACCCAGGGATTCCAAAGCCATAACACCTGTTCCCAGCTGCCTCTTACTTATCCTCACACCTCAGAAATGCATGGGCCACTTCACGCACCTTTCCTACTCCTCGTTTCTCAAAAAACTCCTTTGCCATCACCACAACATTGTGACAGATCTGCTTACACTAGCATAAGTTGCCAGCCTTAAAAAAAAAGAAGAGAGAATCAGCTCCCTAAGTTTAGACACACAAACACAAGAGAGCACATGCCCAGCCTTGAGAGAGTGCATCCATAGCACCTCCACCCCCTTTTAACACTGCTGCTCTCTAGCTCACTTACCCTACTCCCAAGGGTCAGCCACCACCTTCCAGTACTTTCTCAGTGGATAAAAACCACTAGTTTAACTTTTCTGCTCTGCTGTTATGTTCTTGCTCTGCCAGAGCAACTGGAAAACCCTAGTCTGCTCACACTTTCATGCCAGATCCTGCCTCTCAGGGCTACGGGTTGTACTACTCCTTGAAAACCTTCCATCCTTCTCCCATCACTCAGCCACTCTCCATGAGACATCCTGACCTAGTGCAGCATCTGCCCTCTCTGCAGGAGAGGTGCCTGTACTCCAGCACAGATCACATGACTGCCTGTCCTTGCAAGCTGGAGTACTTCAGTGCTTGGACAGAGAGACAGGCTTGGCTCCTCTGTGTCACCTGCCTCTCTTCTCAGAGCATTTCTCAATACATTCCCAGTCTCCTCCCTCTCATTACCTTCTGGGATAGTCTATCCCTATCTAAACGACAGGCTGCCAAACAGGCACATAACCTCTCACTTGGCTTCCACCAGGGAATGCAGCTTTGATCTGCTAAGAGTATAACTGAGGCCAGTTCTCGTGCCCCATCAGTGATGACATCATGTGGGATCAGCTCTGCTGTGCCTTCTCTTGACCCTTTGGAAGTTAACACCAGCAAGAATGCTAGCTTTACACTATCCAAAAGCAAGAACTATGCTTATCCCACCTTTCATACACAGGTACATACACAGACATATATACACTGGCTCTACTGCATCCTGTCCCATTTCCGGCATCATTGTGAGCAACTGGAGCCTGAAAGTAGACAAGCAAGAGGATACTGAGGTGCTCTGTGTGTTTATGAGAGAGAGACTGCTTGAACCAGTGGCTGTGATCTGTGCAGTCCCAGCTAACTGGCACAAGGCTCTGGCCAAGCTTGTTGTGACCCTCTTTGGAAAAGCCAGAGTTCAGCTTTCGTCTGGCTGATAAAGTTGGTATTGTGAAGAAACCCGAAATACAAGTCCTGCTTAAGAGCTATGCTGCGCCCCAGGCAAGAATACGAACACGGGCTTCTCCCTCCAAATTACAGTGAAACAATCAGGTATTCTCAGAGCAGCCCCGGGTGGCAAAGCCCTGCTTGCTGAGGTACATGAAGTGTGTACCTCCAAGGGCTACAATGCGAGACAGAGGACAGCTGGAGCAGGGGAACACAAACCCATTTGGATAAAGGGTTTTCCCATGGTGCAGAGCCAAAGAAGAGTTTCAGCACCATGCTTTCCCCAGGCACAAGTCAGATCATCTCAATGTCTCGTTGGATTTGACTCACCAAGAACAGCATCACATTCAGCTCAGGGTGAAGCACAGAGGAATTGCATGGGCAGGTGTTTGCAGAGAAGCAGATGGAAAAGCTCAGTGCTCCACTACTATTATGGCAAGCATTGAAGAAAGAGGAAGAGTTTCAAGAGGCCTAGGAAAAAACCTCAAAATTATCCTTACCATGAATGAGATCAATTGTACAGCAAGGTTAAGTCTGGGTCTTTTCAGTGGGAGGAGGAAACCTCCCAAGCTGAAAACGGTGCTCCCATTCCCTGTCCTCATCCAATGCCCAAAGACTCATGGCAAGTATCAATATTGTGTGAAACACCAACCCTAATAGATATAAATGTAAAAAAATTCTTACATTCTAGAAAATGACAAATTCCATCACAGTGCAGGGGATGCCCAGTTTCCCAGCTTGTTTCCTGCTCCTTCTGTGCCTTGATTCATGCTCGACATGGATTTATTCTTCAAAAAAAAGATACTCGGACTGAACAAAACAGTCCTGTTACCACTCCTGAAAAACCACACTCCAATATCCCTTCTCTCCCATTCCCTTGCTGCAAGTGCAGTGCTGGGCATAAGTCATCTCTCCAAGTGCAGGTGTCAAACTCAGAATGAAAAAACCAAACAAACTCCCGGGACTCCAGTTAGTGAACTGACTGAATCTCCACTGACTGTAAAGGGCAAGCTATACCCCAGAACTCACTGATGCTTCCCAGAAACCCTGAGGATGCACAGCTGGAGACCCAAAGCCAGACCTATAACATGCTGTAGAAAAATAACAGCTGCTGTGAGGTCCCATGGCCTGCCATAGCAGGGACTCTTTGGCAGGTATTTCAGAGTGAACACATCTAGACCCTGAACACTATTCCTATCCAGTACTGGTGTGTATTTTAACTTGGACAGTGCCCAATCTGCACAGTTAGTGTTTTCCACACAAAAATGCCTGGTTGGTAAACTTCCAAGAAGTTCTATTTTAGATTCAATGAAGAATGGCAGCTTTCCATGGAACTTACTTCTCTTCTTTCCTCCTCTCTTTCCCCTCACCCCAAAATAAGATTCCTAAAAATCCTAAAATTTTCATTTGGAAATGCTGCCTGGGGTGCCTCCTCATGGATGTCACAGTGCATTTGTTCTGTCCTTCAGGAGGTGGGATAGTTTCATTAGAAGTCCGTTTGTACCTTGAAAAATACTTGGAGGGACAAGAAGGGTTACGGAGTGTCCCATCATTACCTTTTCACTGAACTGCTTTTCCCTCCTCTTGAAGAGAGTGCAGCAGAGGCTCTGCTGTAGACTTCTGAAAACTCACAGTTTTTAACACTGTGCTGCTGCTCCTGAGGCTGTATGGTCACTCATGGCCATGAAGGACGAGGAGCAGAATCACAGCCGTGGAGAAGCCACCCCTCCATTTCCAGAATACAGATCGGGTGATGTGAGATTTCTTCAGAGTGGGAGATACACACAGATCTTACTGAAAACCTCTCATTCTGCATCCAGGTTCACCTACTTCTGCGTAAGAGTTGTCCTACAGCCTGCAGACCATGTCCTAAATAGCTGAAATTTGCAGAAGCATGCCATCTCCTTATCAGCTCCCACACTGTGATACATTTCTGCTTGTTTTGTCCCATTCTATGTCTCCAGAGTTCTCACCGAGCAAGAACTGAGCTCCTTCCAAGTTGTAATGATCCTCACTTGTTCACTCCCTCACAAACAGAAATCACTTTGGCCAAAAGCCAGGACTGCAATAAGGGCCAGGCACATACACAGGCAGCTTAAAAGCACCTCAGCTTTGGGAAATCCTGCTGGGCTGTAAAAGCTGCCACAAACCCAAATCATATCAAGCAAGGCCTGTCTGATAATTCTTTGGCACAATCCCCAAACTGGCTGAACTGCTTTTCCAAACAAAGTATTTCCAGGTGGGTTATTAGGTCCTGTATCCCTTCCATCTTGTATTCTCTCATGGTTGAAAAAGACATTCCTTAGAACAAGCTATTTTTAAAAGAAAAGCAAGCAAATATTCTCCTTTATATTTCTGGCTCCTCTAAACCAGAAGGATACTTTGCAAGACACAAACTGTTCCCACTGAGTAGCACATGGGTCTTATCTGCCCACAGTGTCTGTGCCTGTGCAGGACTTTCAGCTGGGGATGTAATTTACATTTTCACAAGGAGACTGATGCTGGTACAACTACCAGTGTGAACAGTTATGCAAGTATGAAGGGTCACGCTCTGTTAAATCTAGTTTCCCTTCCTGTGTTTTTATAGCAGCATCACTGCAGCCACATTTGAGTCTGTGCTGCTTTAATTGTACCAGAGGAGTTAAAAGGAAAGAACTAAGCCAAGCATGTCCCACAGCTGGTTGCTGGCCAAGCTGTGTGAGTCGCAGTGTGAGGAGGCAGAAGCCTGGCTCCCTGCAGCTCTCCCGGCTTCAAGTATGCACACTTGGGCTGTTTTACATGTGTGCACACGAGATTCATCAGTAAAGCTTTGTCAAAATAGCTGCACCTCCATAAAGCCCGCATGGTGTGAGACAGCAGAGCTCTGGGAGGGCTGGTTTGCTGCAGTGCCTGTGGCGGATGGGGCAGGTTGACCACTGGCTGACCTGCTGCTACTTTGGCCCACTGCAAAAATCCATGCCCAGTGTGAACAGGATTGTTGGGAATCGACCACAAGTGTGAGACCTGCAGATCTGAAATTAGATATTGCATGACATGAGTAGGTAAAGAAAAGACAGGGTTTTCATTTGAAAAATGTTAAAAAAAAAAAAGTGGTTCGTTGGTTGATTTGAGTCTCTGGGGTCTCTCAAGCGAGGTGGAGACAGAACAATATGAAACCCAAAGGTTTCCATGAGTTAAAACAAACTGTTTCACTTTGAGACACTTTCAGACAAGATGATTTTGACGTGTGTCTCCGGAAAAAAAATAAGCCCCAGTGACCAGTGAAATCTGAGCAGGCGGGAAGCGTCCGGGCCTGACGCAGAACTGCGGGTGAGAGGCTTGTCCCCAGGAAGGCCCGTCCCCAGGAAGGCCTGCCTGCGGCACACGCGTGCCAGCCAGGATCTGTCTCCCAGCGCTGCTGGGAAGAGGCAAGTGTCGATGGGAGCCCTGTCAGCTGCGTGCCGCCCCGGCAGGCCTCTGCTCCCGGCTGCAGCCGGCCCCGCAGGCCTGCACCACTGCACAGGCGCGCTGCATCCCCATGACTCAGGTTCCCGGGCGCGCAGCTGCCCTGCACAGCCTTCCTCCCCGCGTCCCTCCCCGGGCCGTGATCCTGACATCGCCCACTCTGGATACCGTCATCCCTTTCCAAAGACAGCGCTGCCAAGCACTGCTGCCAGCCGCTCACGGCTGTGCCAGGCACTCAGCCAAAGCTCCTGCCCTTAGCCCACGCTAGCTCGGCTCAGTCGATGAGTCCTAGTCAGACAGTATGAGGGCTCCTCTGGGCCGCAGAACAACCTTGGGCCCGAGAGTCCTGGAAAAACTGCGGTATTACCAGCCTGGCAGAGCCTGCAGAGCCCCGTGCTCTTGAGGGAGAGCAAAACAAGGCAGGAGCTGTTGCAAACACGTTCTGTTTCCTCCCAGTGAATAGTAGAAAGCCCCACCCAAATTTCACTCCTCACTCCCACTTGATGTTAAAAAACAAACACACTCCAAAAAAAAACAAAAAAGAAAAAAGTCAACAGTTGCTACTGCGTGTTGTCCTTGCTTCCATGTGACCCAGGCATGTGATTAAGTTGTTGATACTTGTTTTTTTATAAGATCAAATTCATAGCTGCTGTAGAAGCCTGTGTAACTTGTCAGAGCAATTCTCTACCGTGGCAAGTTACACAAGCTGAGGAGCTTCTCTCTGCCACAGGGTATCCTGCCTGTGTCAGCCTTCTCCCTGCACGTGTGGCTCCTTCTCGCTGTCCTTTTGCAAAGGCACCAGTTGTACACATTTTTAGGAAAACAGGCAAAATCCCTCTTAGCTGCACTGCAGATCTTTGTGAGAGGCCCCCATGGCAAGTCAGTAGTTTCTTTCAGCCTCTCTTCCTCTTGGAAGTGTTACTAAATACAAAAGAAGGATAAGACTCCACAAAAAGAAAAAAAAAGAAAAAAAAGAAAAAAAAAAGCCCAGCTTGCCAGCCTGCTGCATGCTGTGTGTTTGGTTTCCGCTAACAGCCTGCACAGCCCTGCCTGTGTGGATCTGTTGAGTCATGTTGTGTGGCTGGATGGGATGGGGCTGTTTGCTTCAAGCCTAGTTTTTGTTCCCAGCTCTCCTGACTGATCAAATGTTACCCATTGCTAGGGAGCCACAGTGTTGTCATTGGGTCCCTCTCCCTCCTTGGCAGGCAGGAACTCTGGGGGATCCATGGGGCCATGCAGAGCCTGTGTAAGGGAAGCATGGGGACACCCTTTTCCTGAGGGAGTAGGAATAACTGTGGCCCTGCTCGTGGTGTCTCCCTGTGACCAGTGTGCAATGCACTGGGCCACGTCCCAGGCGCTTCTCAGGTCTCAGTAGTTCCTGTGAATAATGGGGGGAGCGTCTGCGTCAGTGACTGCCTTTGAGCAAGCCTTTGAGATAGCTATGCAGTGCTCTGCTGCTAGAGTTGGCCGGGGACCAGGCCAGCACCTGATCTCAGGTGTCATATTTACAATCCTGGAGTCCAACCACAGGTCCGTGGTTACACAGAGTGGGAACCAGTGCTGCACTCTTGGTCCTCAACACCCTGTCAAGGAAGCACAGCAGGTGTGAAATGCCCGTGTCTACCTCAGTGGTAATTCCTGATTACCACAGGATCACAGGATGGGTCAGGCTGGAAGGGACCACAGTGGGGCATCTGGTCCAACTTCCCTGCTCAAACAGGGGTATCCTAGAGCACATGGCACAGGATTGTGTTTAGATACCTATCTGGTGTACTGAGGCAGAAGACACAAGATACAAGTGTCAACATTAGAGATCTCCCCAATTTGTCTCAAATTCCTGTGGGCTTCCAACTGATGCAACACACTCTTCTTGGGATTTGCTTTTACTTACAAGGGAGCTTTTTGTTCCCAGTAGTAGGTACTAACCTTCTTTATGGGCTTTAACTGCTCATGCAATTGTTCCTGCAGCCTGGGGTGTCCCCTCCACTCTTTCCCCAGGGCTCACTGGTGTTAAATTGCTGTAGGTGCTTCTACCTGCTGTCATCACCAAGCAGTGGAGACACTGCATGGTTCTTGAAGTAGGAATCGGATGTAACAGTCATATAGTCTCCCCGATACAGAAAAACATTCTGTTTTCCTATAGGTGTCTTGCTTTGTTTCTTTCAAACATAAAGCCTGAAGGCAGCGCTGGACACATGCTTGCTTTTCCCCTTTCCCAGTGTTTCCCCTCTTCAGTACTTTGCCACTCTATCTTCCCTCTTGTTGGAAAGGTAAATCTTTGAACATAACAATTTATCATCCCCTCTTTTCATATTGCCTGGATTTGAATAAGAAAGTCATCGTCTCTAAAACTCATTTGAAACTCCTTGAGTTGCCCCATTCTTTGTGCAAAAAAAAAAAAAAAAGAGATGTTAGTGCTCTTCTGTTTGAAAAAAATGGTATTTGGAAAAGGCACATTTTTAATGGTAGTTCAGACTGTCAGAACCGCAAAATTTTAGGCTTTCTGTGCTGAAGTAAGAAATCATAAAAATAATTATTTTGTTTGGGTTGCAAGAGACCTTCAAAGATATCTGGTCCACCCCCACTGCTGTGGGCAGGGACATCTTTCGCTGGATCATCCAACCTGACTTTTAGCATTTCCATTGATGGACATCCACTTCTCTGGGCAAGCTGTTCCAGGGTTTGGGTGCCGGTCAGCATACATCATCCCCCCCCAAATGTGTCTATTTCTAGCTAGTTTAGTTTTTCTGTATTCTGGTCCTTTTGGGCATGGCTTGTGTGAGCACCCAGTTGCTTCTCTGGGCTCTAGGACTCTCTCTTGTGGCATGATAGTCTGAAATTCCTTCTTCACTCCCAAGGATCTCAGGCAGCTCATGTCTGGTTTGCATCAGACCTCTTGTGTCTCTGACGTAGGCTGAGGTCTCTGTGCACTACTGGTTTCTTTTTGCTGAACAGGAGCCTCTTACTAGTTTTTTTATAATTTTATTCCCATGGTTGGGGAAGGTCCTCTTTTGCCAGATCACCAAACCGTCAGCATGGAGATTCCAGTTATCCATAGGTCCCTGAGCAATTAGTTGGATAGGGTTCAATGTGTGGTATTCAGGAGAAGTCAGTATAATTTTTTTGTTTTTTCCAGATCGGTATAGCTTGTTGTTTCTTGTTGAAAATTACTTTCTGCTATTAACAACCACCTCTCTTCTCAAAACTCTTTTTTTTTCTTAGTGATGCCAGCAGGAAACACATTTCTGATGGCAGATATTTATAGGAATAATAGACCTTCAGTTTTCCTTTCCAGATTTCAACTAAAATTTCAACTTTTCTCATTTAAAAAAAAAAAAAAGTCTGAAATACTTTGAGAAGGTCTGTAATTTTCTGAGAAACTCTGTTCAAAAATAATTTTCAGTTCCTTCCTTTTCTCCCTGCCAATATTCTCTGGACGATGGGTGTTTTTTCTGACCAGGAGCAGGGCCCATACATTTCTGTTTTCTTCATAGCCTGGCAAGGCCTGTAGGTCAGGGATTGCCCCTGTACTTGTACAGCTGCTGAGGGCAATAGGCTGGAGCTCTTCACAAAAACGAGTTCAGCTGATTTCATTCTTCCAAATCAACAACTACTTGCAAAACCAGAGAGGAGTATTTTTGCCAGTCTCAGATCTCTCTTATTTCCCCATCAAAAGTTACAGAGACTTCTATCCCAGCCAAGGGAGAAGCATCAAGACTCTCCTCAGTGGTCACCACGATTAACCTGAAGCTGTGAGCCAGAGCTGCATTTCATGAGCCCAGAGCTTTGCCATGCAGGAGCTTCAGCTGCAGTGAGGGGTGCCACGTTAGAGATGAGCTTCCAGACTCTCAGCAGCAAGTCTGTTGCAATAACTCTGTTGATCAAATAAAGTTTCTGTTCACAGCACAGAGCCAAAAACTGGTTTTGATTGCAGCCTTGAGGGGTATTTCTTGGCTCATAGTCAATGTTTTAAGCAATGTGCTGCTCTACGAGTCATTACCAATGTTTGAAATCTCTTCCTTCTTACTATTATCCTCAGAGATGTGGAATGAAGACTATTTACCTTCCCCTCATAGTTCATTATGATTATTAAGCCAGGTATGAGGACATGTGCATGGGAGTTGAATATAGTAGGCCTGTTCTGGCTGTGACATTCTTTTCAGAAGAAGAGAGTGTATTCAGAAATATGGCCAAGTTTTCCTTTTTTTCTTCTTGTAACTGTATTTGTGTACAAAGATTTCAAGATTTCACAATACCGTGTTGTATACGCACTCTTTGCTGAAAGCAGTAATAACAAGGTTTCTCACTGCCACATTACCAGGACACTTAAACAAGCCTTGTCATTAATGATCTGCTGCCTATACCTTCAGATTCCAGTGTCTGATCTCACCGCTGCAAGTTCTCTTACCTGTCTTTCCACCCCGCCACTGAATTCAAAGCTATTTTGGGTGTCCCACCTGCCCTTTGGGTCCTATCAGCTCCTGTGTAAGAGATCCTGAGGCCACCTCTGAGAAGTGAGGAGTGACCGAGGTCCCAGCGTAGATGGGGGATGTGAGCACTTGCAGATGTGTCCACCCCACACCCACAGCAGCTGTTTCCAGCTGGTACTACTGTGTGCTGCTGTGCAGTGCCATGCCAGGGGTGCTGCAAGGGTAGGAAGGAGGGTATATGTGCATTAGCCCTGGGTTACCTGGCAGCAAAACAGCACAGCTTGTTCAGCCAGGCTTTGACCAACCTGGCGATGCTGATTCTAGCCCTGAGGGCACCTTGGGCTCTGCAGACCACCTCCTTGGGCTCTGCAGACCGCCTTCTCCTGGTGCAGTGGAGGTATATCTTGAAGTCCTCAAAGTTGTGGCTTTCTAGCTACATAGTTGAGCCCTGTTTTCAAAACAGGCTCATTTACATGAGACTTCCACACATTAACAATCACGTTCAGGCTCTGCCATGCCAAAATCTCTTTGGAAAATGCAAGTTGCTGTTATAAATCACTGCAGACAGTGGGTGGATTTATTGTCACATCTGAAGTCTGCAAGTATTAGTCCTCTTAGCCCCTTTTTCCGAGGATGGGGAGATGGCAGTGGTGAAGATCCTGCTGTTGATGAAAGTGGGAACACAGAGAGCAAGCTGTGATGGGTAGAGAGCCTGAACTGTCCTCTTCTTCCCAGATCTTTTTAAATTTAGGCTTGGCAGGTCACTGTGGAACAACCTGATATATTTGTTCTCTAGATGGAGAGGATTGAAATTTCTCAGGCTTTTTATTTGTCTCATTTCATAAGCACTACACCCACCCTTAAATGTAAATGAGATATCTGCATAGCCCATGTGCACTTTCACACTGTACAATTTTCTCCTGAAAAGCGAATTTTTTCCTGCTCCGAAGAATGTGGTTTTTTGCTGGACACATCAATTTGCACATTCTCCCTGTTGGCAATGTCCTTTATCCTCCTGCTTCCAGGCCACTGTGGCACTGCATTGGCGTCTGCAGGAACAGGGGCTGTTTCATGACTTGTTCATGTAGTTCAGCCTCATACAAAAGTGAGGTTTTAATCTAAACATGCATCCCCAGTACATAAATCCAATAAATTGGTGTAATGAAAATGGATAAACTGGGAGTGCATTTCATTGTGGAAATAGTACCTAATATGGGAATAATTCCTAACTCCTCAGAGTTTCAGCGCTCCTTTCTGCTTTGCTTTGAGCACTCAAAAGCATGCTCACCACAAGATGGTTTGTGTTAGGAATGATGACATTTGCTTAATCAAATTTCAAAAATATCTAAGTGGCAGCCATACCGGGCCAGAGTCAAGAACTTTTCCATGTTTTCTGGTGCTCAGGCAATGGTGACTACTGAGTTTTCAATTTACACTCTCAACAACACCAGTGCTACTGGTGACAGATGGGGCACACCTGTCTCAGAGGGGGAAAAGGATCTTTGCACTGAATACTTGAAAAAATTTGTTAACCAAAGGGGTTGTCAAGCACTGGAACAGGCTGCCTAGGGAAGTGGTGGAGTCACCATCCCTGGAGGTATTTAAAAGACATGTAGTTGTGACACTGAGGGACATAGTTTAGTGGTGCACTTGGAACTGCTGGGTAAATAGTTGAACAAAATGCTGTTATAACTCTTTTCCAACATAAATGATTCTATGATTCTATGATTGCATTCCAGCCTATCCATGTGCCTTTAAAATCAGTACCCAAGATCCTCTCTTTAGGTACGTCAGAACTGGGTTTTAAGCTTTTAAGCAGTAGCAAATGTTCAGATACCAGTAAGACCGTGTAAAGCTGTGTGTACATATAAAATGTTGTCAGTTCCCAGCACTTACCAGATACTCCTTCAGCTCCAGAGCATGCATACAGCCCCACACATGTAGCAGCTTGCCCCAGACCTTGTGCCAGTCTCCCTGAAACTTCAAAATGTGATACATGCAGGTGGACTTTCTAATGGCAGCACATTTCAGCAAGGTGCAGTGTTTGGTGCTAGTGCAGCTCTGAGGGAATTGTAGCTGTGCTGTGTTAGCTTTCTGTGATGCCGTCTTTGCCTTTGATTCTGTCTCCATTCAATCTGTTTTAACTAGGGTCAGCATAGCCACCATATACTGCTGCTGCAGAGCTCCCCAGACTGTCTGGCCGTGTCTGTACCTGGCACAGTGAGCAGAGGTTGTGGTCACCTGTGCTCTCTGCCAGGTGAGGAGAACTAACGGAGCTGCTGGGAGCAAGTCACCATCGGCTGAATACAGTTTGGGGTGAAAAGGCTAGCACAGGCACTCGGCTGCCGGAACACTCGTGGGTGGAGAGAAACCCTGAGGCAGTACTTTTGTGCCATGTCTTCACTTTGAGGTTTGGATCTGGCTTTGAGGGCATCTCAGAGCCCTGGGAGGCATTGAGGGTGGTATTGGAGCTGTGTATGTGTGTGCTATTGATTCGTTATGGAATTCAGAAGGCAAAAGTAAAGCTTGGTCAAAGAAACAGCAGTTAGTGAGGAGGTGTTCAAAACTGAAGAGAACAGACAGAACAAGTAACCCAGTTGTATCCAACTGGACAAAACAAGTTGTATATAAACAGTCTCTAAAACTGTTTACAAAGTCCAAAAGGAAGAGGAAGACAAAAGATTATTTTTCTGTCTGAGAGCAGAGGACACAGATGCTGGTTCTTTGTCCCTCCACCAGTGTTGGATAGCTTGTTGCTGGTGATGACACAATCTGTGCCTGTGGTGTTTTGGGGTGTGGGGCTCCCCATATTACACAAGCACTTCCATTAGTCACCCAGCCATTTCTGCAGTCCCTGCCAGATACATCAGGAGAAGCGTAACAACTACAGGCACCTGCTCATTTGACTTCTTTCTCTTCTGCCCTTCTCCCTGTATCAGAGCACCAAATCATCCCTTGCCCTGCAGCAATCAGTCATTAACAAGAACCTTGCTACTGCCAGGGTGCTTCTCAAGCCACTGCAGTCAAGATTACTTCTGGGAAAGAAAAAGCAAGTTCGATTTTCATCTGCTGCAAAAAGGAAGGAATGACCATTTTAAATCCCTGTGCTTTTATTTTTACCCACTACCCATGCAGGACAGCACTGTAGGGTTGCAGCACTGCAGAGAGATGGCTTGTCAGAAGCTTGACTGCCATGATGAGTAAATAAAAACTCTGCAAATAGATCCCCTTTTCCCTCTCCAAGAGAGGGGAACTTGGCAGAGGACATCCAGAGGATTCAAAGGGCTAGCCAGCATTGCAAAGATTGGGGCATGGAGTTGGAGGTCTCTGGCTAGAGAGAAAAATTTCTTCAGGCAGCCAGAGGATGCCTCATGATCCCTCTGTTAGCAGAAAAGGAGCCTGATGAAGTGTCTCTGGTGTGCATGGGTGGAAGCAGCAATAGAGGAACTATGCCAGGATCCTCAAGTGAACAGAACCTGCTGCAAGGAGACATGGTCTGGGTTAGTTGAAGCAGAAATCCCAGCAGCAATTTCCTCCTGCCCTGGGATATCTCTTTTCCTACCATTTAGTTCTGAGTGAAGCAACTGGACTGTCAGCACTCATGGCCAGATCATGTTCACAGGACCACAAGCCATGTTTCTGCAGCAAAGTGGAGACTGGAGGTGGGCACAACACACTGCTGCCTGTGGGAGAAGGAGGGGTGGAGAGGGGCTAGGATTTCTTAACGTTTACTGTTAGCTTCTTGGAAGGAAGACTGCAGGACCAGCTCCTTAGTTAGCATAAAGGACATGTATCCATGGAGCTGAAGATTGTTCATGTCCTTCACTAGGAAAAGAAAAGAAACACAGAAAAGTTGGTTGGAAGAGTCCTCTGAAGGCCAAAGGTCATCCAGGCTGCTGCTTAGCACAGGACTATCACACTACATCAAACCAGCTTTGGCATTGTCTAGCCAAGTCTTGAAAGCCTCCAAGGATGGAGAGTGCAGTGTCTCCCTCTCTGGGCATGTTTTCCCCTAATGTCCATTCTCTTCTCCCAAGCTCCAGCCTGGGTTTGTTGCCCCTCATTTGTCCATCTGTTGCTTGCAGGATGGCTTGGGGTCTGTCAGTCTGCCCCTGAGGGAGGTGTGATTTGCAATAGCATGCTGTTGGATTGGCCTTCCATCTCCCTGTCACTGGACTAAACCCACCCAGCTCCCTCAGACTCTGCTCCTAGCTCGTATGCTCTGCCCCAGCCATCTCAGTACCCCTCTAACTGGGCCTGCTCACACTGAGGGGTCCCAAGCAACACAGTAGGTCACCAGTGGCCTCTGTGGAACAGAGGCTTCCCTCTCCCTGCCAGCTACGTGCCTCCTCCTGCAGCCTGCCAGGTACTTTGTCCCGCCTGCGATGCCAGCACACGCTGGGCTCAAACAAGGTGTGACCTGTAATTATAGCAATGTCAAAAGCAGCAGAAGTCTCATTCACTGCACTGGAGATGGTACAATAAGAAAACTGTTTCAAAATCCAATTTCATAGACACAGAGATTACATTAATCTCTTTTAATAGCTAAACAATTCAGTTTTCAAGACAGGACAAAGCATGGGATATTCTTGACAAAACTGGTGCTTCAAAGGTGCCTACATCAGATTTAGAATCCTAACTCCCAAGCTCCTAACGATAAAACCGATCGTATCTTTTCATACAGTAGTGCTACAAAACTTGCATTTAATCTCCTCTTTTTATAACACGCTGTAGCTGCCTGGGCTTGCCTGTGGGAAGCAAATGTAGATTGTCTTTGCCTTCAAATACCATATGAGGAAACTTACCCAGCCCTCACCAACTGCTCTTGGGGGCCTGTGGAATGATAAAAGCTCAAGTTATCAAAGTATCTGTAAACTGCCTTCTGATTTCTAGCTGGAGCACCTCCCTGAATCTGGACCCTTTGATTTAAGGTAGCTGCTTTCTTTCACCATGTCTCAACAGGCAGGAAAGGGCATAGCTTTAATTCCTGTTGGCTCAGTCGCATTAGCTCAACATGACTGAAAACCCCTCTTCACCTCCAGAAATGCAAAAGTGAGTATGGATCTACATTGGAAGCTTCTGCCCTTGTAGTAAGTACCTTGTTATATACAGGGATGTTTCTATACTGCCAAAAATATTGGTGTAAAATGCTTTTCTTGTTGACACTGTTTTGCTTGGCCAACCCAAATTATCTGTTCCTGGGGAAGGCACTATTTATTGAACTAGACTGCACGTTTTTAGAGAATTTTCAGGTCTTGTGGTCTAGCCATATCCATTTTGGGCTGATTTCTAGCGTTCATGTTGTGATTTAGGGCTCTGACAAATGACCTCTACCAAATGTTGGTGAGGTGACTGAAGAGGTGACCCAGGTGAGCAGCTGCTTGTACTGCTCTGCTGGCAAAGATTACGGTCCCTGCAGTGGAGCTGGCAGAAGACAATATATGTCCAGGGCAAAGATGCTCCAAATGGCATTTGAGTTGAAATCTCCAAGGAGGTGGGATTAAACTAAACAGAAGACTGTGAACTAGAGATGTTGTCCATAATGGTTTATGCTCACCTAGGACAGCTCTGCTGCTGTGCCTCAAGTCCTAACAGATCCTGCCTCATGTTTCTGTCCCCTCCTTTACACCAGAACTGGCAGTCATCTGATGCTAATACAAAATTATATAGGGACTTCAAGCCAGCCAAATTTTTTTCTCATTCACCTAGAAGGTGTGTAGGGTACTGAAACACCACCACCTTCTATCAGATTAATCATGACACCTATCTCTGAGGTAATGGTAAAAGTGTTCCTGTGTCTCAGTGCCACTCTACCCTGTTGTGGCAGAGTGGTGTCAAGCAACAGCAGGTGACAGTGTCTTCATCTGCTCATTTGTTTTCCAACCAACCAATAATCTGGGACCAGAGCCTTCCCCTGATGCTCCTGTATGGCCAGCTAGCAAGGCTCTGCTGCTGGGGAAGTCCCTTATCCTTCAGTGTGACCTTTGTTCTGCTACGGGGGTAACCCACCGTCGTGATGGCCTGGCTGTCAGGAATGGAGCTGGCATGAGCAGTTGTCTTTCCTCTCCTGACTCAGAGGGTGTCTGGCCAGAGACTGCCCTTGCACCCTGGTGCAGCAGCAAGCAGGATCCACAGCAGGAGAGAGTCAGGACTGACTTGAGCAGTATTTCCTGGCTAAAACACATGGGAGTTTTCCTCTCCCTGGCCCATTACTAACATGGCAAAAATCAGTGGGAAAATGCCTGGGCCTTAAATATACAATGAGCCTTTCCCCACCCATTACCACCTAACTGATAAGCTGCTCCAGGCTATCCTGTTTATGTTTATGAGTGTTTAATACGTCTTAGCATTTGCGTTTGCCTTGAAGCTACAGGCAGCTATGTGCTGTAGTGTGCGGAATATTCGTGCTGTAAGTACAAGCAGATGTTTGAAGATCTGCTTTGAAGCAAATCTATGCCCTCTACATTCTCTCCCAAGACTCCTCAGGAACAGTATGCATCACTATATTCAGAGCAAAGCCTTGAAGGGCAGTGAGAGAGGAGACACAGAGGAATAGCAGTGGAACGGGAACACATCGTCACATATCTACTGCATAAATCCTTCACAGCAACACTTTGGACATCAGTATGCATAAAAAAATTTGCAGGGCCTCATTCCTGCAAAGAAGCTTCTGCTGCATGCACATCTTCTAGGCTTGCCTAGCCTAAGGACACACACTAGCCCGATCCTTGTTACCTTCAAGAGCTATCTCCTGCAGCCTAAATAATTTCCCTGATACCAAGAATCTCAGAGTGAGCAGAAATAGTAAAACCTGACCAATGTGCACAGATGGCTCTTGCTCACTTCCACTGCTTCTGCCAGCTGCTCCTAGGTGTGGAAAAGCTTCAGAAGGCAGACCCAAGTGACATTAAGTAATTTGACTCTCTCTCAGAAACTCAATTCAGAGTCAAAACCTGTGAGATACCCCATGATACTTCATGCTACATGCAAAATAATGGGGAAGCTTAAACAGCTTCTGCCTCAGGCAGCTCCCTGTTTATGTCAGAACACAACAGAAAGCCTGAGAGAGAAAGGTAAGAAGGCAATGGTGAAAGCAGCCAAGATTGTGTGGTGATTGCTGTGTGGGAGGTTGCACCAGGACTCTCAAATGACTCAAACAACTGTGGTATGGTTTCGGTTTTATTTCTTCTTTTCTCACATTTTGAGGGAGAAGGGGGTGTGTCTGGAAGTTCAGATGCTAGCTTGGAACTTGGGTGATTTACATCCAGGTTTCTGCCTTGCCAGTGACTCCCTTGTGCAAGCTGCTCCGATCCTTCTGCCTTTTGCCCCTCATTCTCCAAGGAAGAACGTACATCCATACCCCAGAGGTGTACGAGATTGATACCTGTGAGGAATTCAGATACAGTAGGAGAGAGAGTTATAGCAGGCCCTGAAGTGGTTTGGTCTGCATTATCTTTCTACCATAGGCCAGCAAAGGGGATCCTTCGGAGCACTCGGTGTAGCTGACTTTCAAATGCAAAGCAGTGTTCGACCTGAGCTGCACAGGGAACTGATACTGTGCTGTAAATCTCTCCAATTCACTCTGCAGAATGCTTTCTCTTAATTCTGCTTCATTTCATACCTCTCGCATTTCTTGCTTAAACATGAAAACTATTCATTTCTTTATTTATAGAACTCTTTTTCTTTTGCTAGTAACCACTCTTTTGTCTTGCCTAGTTCCATTTCATCTGATACTGTTCTTCCTCCCTCCCTCCTCCTCCTCATCCATGAGCTTAGGGAATCACAAAAGCATGTAGCTGGGAGCCTGGAAGCTGCTTGCTGTACCCCTCTTTACCCAGCACCCCTAAAGGGGCCTGAGTGGAAAAAAGAGGCCATTCTGGGGGGACAGCTGACTTCTGGGCCTTCCCCTGGGGATTACACTCTGTACATCAGTACTGAACTAATAAATCCTGTCTGAGGTAGTGATTCCTGCAAGTCATGTACAGCAGATCTCCTTTAAGTAGCAATGAAATTTGTGATTTTTTTTTTTGGACATCTGCAACCTCAGTGGAAAGAAAGTGTGATTCTTGCCTTGTGTTTGCAGCTGAAACCTTATCAAGGACAGAAAAGAAGATGCACCTCTATTTTTTTTAATCTTCTGCAGGTACAAACAGTGTTTTTCTAGTGTAAATTGAGAGGTGTAAGGCTCTGTGGGAGTGATCTCCTTCTAGGACTTTATTTCACGTGGCTGTGAGTGGCTCAGCAAGATAGGATGGGAAAAAAAGAAAGAGGCCCAAAGCTCTAGAGAAATGAAAGAGTGAAAGCACCCAGTGAATGAGTCCTCACATGAAATCTCCTGTTTCTCCAAAAGAAAGGAAACCTTTCCCAGGGAGCTGACACCTACTTACAGTGTTTCGTGTTTTGTTTTTTAGGGAACAGCCAAGTTACACTAGGAAGTGTGACCTGCCCAATCATAAGTCAAAACAAATAAATATTCTTGGGGTTTGCCTTTTGCCTGCTCAGTGCCAGTTTTTCTGTGCCCAAGATGAGTCTTTTAATAAATTCTCTGCAAACATGGAGGCCAGGGAGGCAGCTCCTTGGCCCTGTTACCTCCACAGAGGCTGACAAAACACAGAAGAGCTCAGACAGCCAATGACCCCACATCCCAGTGGGTTGGCATTCCATTTTTGACCTTGCTAACTGTCCTCAGTGTATGGTTTCCTATTCAGTCTTGTCTTTCAAGGACGGACTGTGTCCAGTTCCCTTTTAGAAAAGGCGATTTTTAAAATTGTCCTTGTTAGAAAGAAAATACTGTGTTGGGCAGCAATGAAAACAGAGAGCTGAATGCAGTCTGGTGTGTGCTGTGCTGATGTGATGAGGCTGGGCCATGAGTCCAGCAAGTTTTGCTCATTTCTGCACTGTGTGGTGGTAAGCTGCTGTGTATAGTATTTTTCCTTTACCCTGGAGCTTCCTCCCAGGACCCTGCCAGTAATTTGATCTTGCTTTGATAAACCATCATGCAGACACGACATGGAACTGTAGTCCTAATGACCTGTGTTATTTAAAAATCAAATGACACTTCCTCAAGAGCAAGTTCTTTAGTTCCAGTGTTTTCCTAAGATAATTATACTAAGGCAGCCTATTTGCCTCCCCTGTAGTTTCATTTATTGCTCACTTTGTCTAAACTCCTGCATGCCACTGCACTGCATTATTTTGTCATGTTCCACCCCATAATTTCCAAATAGCTTCCCTGTTTGTTTAAAAGTACAGCAAAAGCTTTAAAGACTTGAGGAAAGTGATGCCATATACTGTGTGTAATGATGTACAGCCTGCCGGCTCAATTTCACTGCCTTATAGCACCAAATGATGAAACTCTTTGCCTCTTCATCTCCCCTGCCTTCTGAGCTAGCAAGAGATAAACAGGAAAAAGGGGAGACACCTTCTGTTTGATACTGTCTGACTCTCAAGTCAGTTCGGGCTCTGATATTAATAACTTCCTGTTTTGCTCTAAGTCTTCTGATAAGTCAAAAGTCTCCACTGCACATTGACTTTTCAGCCCGAACTTAGGCAACTACATGACTAGTGCATTCCCAGACTCTGGGCTGCAAATTCCAGTGTGCTGCTTACCTCCAGGCCAGAATTTTAGAGCTGGAATTCACATCACTGAAAATTGTGAGCCTAAATGCACAGTTAGTTGTTATACAAAATACAAATGACCTGACAGCCGAACACCTGCTGACCCTGTAAGTGTCTTGGGACTTGAGAGGGCAGAATCTATACAAATCAGAGTAATTTTGTGTAGGAACTCAGATAAGGATCCTAATTTGAAATGCTGGGCCCTTGTTCATTGCTCAGGATGTGCTCAGAAGCCAGAAACAGAAAAGAGGATCTGCAAAATAAAGTGTAGAACGGTGCATTTGTGTAATATCACTTGTGCAAGATGCTTGTGAAAGGTAGTGTGTGTTGCATTGCATATTTTTTCACACATGCTTAAAATATTAAGACCATTTCTTTTCCAGCTATCTGTAGCAGGTTGACCTTAGCTGAGTGCCAGGTGCCCACTGAGCTGCTCCATCCCTTTGCCAGTGGGACAGGGGAGAGAATAGGATGGAGAACAACCAGCGGGTGAGATAAAGCAGTTTTATTAAAGTGAAAGGAAAGAAATAATCAAGAGTCTATGCATGCATAAGCAATGGGAAAAGTCAATATCTACTTCCCATCAGCAGTGATGTTTGGACACTTCCTGGGAAGCAGGGCTTCAGCACACATAATGGTTCCTCCAGGAGGCAAACACTGAAGAATCACAAATGCCCCATTTCCTCCTCTCCCCCTTCCTTAGCTTTATGTATCTGAGCTGACGTCATATGGTATCGAATACCCCTTTGGCTAATTTGGGTCATCTGGCCCGGTTGTGTCCCCTCCCAGGATCTTGCCTACTCCCATCCCTTACTGATCGGTGGTATGGGTCTGCAACTTGCCTTGTCCATTTTTTTGTTTTCACCACTGAGGGAATTACTGTGGTTTGAGTCCCTCCCTCAGCCATAGTGTCCTCAAACACAGTTTGGGTCCCTCCCTCAACTACAGTCCCCTGAGCGTATTGAACAGAGGCCAGGTAGGCCCAGGCTGGGCCCCAGTACAGGGCGAGAAGGTGCTCACATTCCTGGGGGTAAACAAGGTACCCTCCTATCAGTCAACGGGCCAGTTTGTTAGGGTTGTTTATCTCTTCGGGAGTAAACTCCCAGGCAATGGGAGGTGTTAACCGCCCTAGGAACCTGCCCAAATCCCTCCACACACCTTTCCACCCAAGAACTGGATGCCTCAGGGCAGATTTTAATAGCTCCTCACCTAAAGGTTGTTTTCTCTTGCACCAGAATGATGACAAATTCCATGAATTCCATAGCATAACAACGGTATTTGCTAATATTATTAACAGTATCAGACAGCTTATATAAGGATTGGCAGTGACCGTGGAAGTCTGCAGTAAAAAAATCATCCACATTCAACAGACAATCTTTGCTTGGAACAACAAAAACACCTAAACCAAACAGAAAGAAAAGAAAAAAATTCCTCACACCAGATCCAAAAATAACGTCATCACAATACAGAACAAAAATGGACGAACTACACAAAATCCACCCCTAGACCCTTCACTACAATTACGATGCAAATTCCCCACTATCATTCTACTTGATAACATGGTTTAATACTTGTTTTGCCCAATATTTCTCCCAATTAATATCCTTATCTCAAAATCCTCATGACTGCCTGCAGTCTCCACCAAAGCTGTCGTGGTTTGACACCGGCCAAATGCCAGTCACCCACAAAAGCCACTCACTCCCCCTCCCCTGCCACAGCTGGGCAGAGAAGAGAAAACTTTAATGAAGGCTTCATGAGTTGAGATAAGGACTGGGAGAAAACATTCCAAGGGCAAAACAGGCTCAACTTAGAAGTACAAGGTGAATTTATTACTAACAAAATCAGAGGAGGGTAATGAGGAGTAACATAAGCCCTTAAAAACACCTTTTTCCCCCTCCCTCCTTCCCACTGACAGTGCAGTGAGGCAGGGCAGGGGGGTTTGGTCAGTCCATCACCAAGATTCTCCTCTGTTGCTCCAGGAGAAGAGTCCTTCCCTGTGAGACCGTGGGGTCCCTCCCA
>VZRQ01001910.1:5957-32358 GCA_013397975.1 Machaerirhynchus nigripectus | reverse complement strand
TGGACCCATGGGCTGCAGGGGCACAGCTGCTTCACCATCGTCTTCACCACAGCCTGCAGAGGGACCTCGGCTCTGGTGCCTGGAGCACCTCCTCCCCCTCCTTCTCCACTGACCTTGGTGTTGCCGTGTTGTTTTCCCTCACATGTTCTCATCTCCTCCTCTTCTCTGGCTGGAATTAAAACTCTGTGCACAGTTTGTTTTGATTTTCTTCTTAAATATGCTATCACAGAGGCGTTAGCATATTCTCTAACTGGCCCAGCCTTGTCCAGCAGCATGTCCATCTTCAGAGCCATCAGGGATTCACTCTTCTGGAGATGGTGGGAGCTTCCAGCCGCTTCTCACAGAAGCCCCCTCTGTGGCCTCCCCGCTACCAAAACCAGGCCATGCAAAACCAACACACTATCCAAATAACTTTCCTTGTGAATTGAACTACTTCCTGTGGATAATACGCTGTTTTGCTACCTGCTGCAGAGGTAGAGTCCCCCTGAATGCCTTATGCCTGTGTACTGCTGCTCTGCATGAGTGAGAACTGTTTCCTAATCACAGTGTGAGACAGGATAGCTTGGACTTAGCAGATTTACAAATCATACCAGATAATCAAGATTTAAAACAGCTCTGGATTGAAAAGGCTATAGCAAGTGGTCCAGCTGTGAGTTAATTCATTAGTTGCAGTAAATATCACTAGAAGAGCTTGTCAAAAGGAAATGTGAAGCAGCTGAAAAGAATGGTCCTTAAAGTGAATGTCAGAGGCTTTTGCAGCTGTCATCCAGTGGACTGGAGACTCTGGGCTTTGGAGAGAAAATGAGGGTGAAAGACATAAAAATTTGAGTACAGAGGATAAAGTACCAGTTCCCACTGAGTGATTATAAAGGAAGCAATCTCACCACTACAGGGACCTAATTAGAGACTGAATCTCACAACCATCTAACGTCTCCTCCAGGACTCTGAGAAACCCAAACCAGCGAACGCAGTGTGCTCAGAGCAGCAGCAGCAGGAGGCTCTGCTGCTTCAGCGGCACGATGGAGTACCACGTTTCTGTAGCTGAGGGCATTTCCAGTGTTCTTGTGTCCTACTCAGAGCTCACTTAGGTCCAGAGGAGCCACATCATTTTCTTGTCTGCCAGCACAGCATTGTCCTGGTCTTACAGAAGGCAACAATGGGTTTCCACTGCCGCATACCTGAGCATCCCAGTGGAAAGGCACCAGGACCATTTTCCTTAGGCAAATATAAGAGTTAATTGTCAACATCAACAGGACAGAATTTCACATTTCTATGACTGATCTGATAAATCACTACTTTTCTTGCTCTCCTAAACGTGCAGATCGATGTGAGTCCTCAGGCCTCCCTGGAGACACCAGTGCTGTCAGTCAGGGGTTGCAGGTATGGTTCACTCAAGCCTTGGTGCAGGGCTCAGCTCCACCTCACTCCAGCTATTGCCTGTCTGAGACACTGTCATCCTTCTCTCCATCTTTGTGGAAATGAGGAAACGCTGGCCTTAGTTTGAAGCTAATCTTTGGCAGCAATGCCCACTCCTGTTCTAGCTGCTCCCTTCTACCTCTGAGTTGCAGTGCATCACCTCATCACTGGTGTGCCAAGCCGGGAATTCCCTGAGTTGGGTCTTTTCTTTGGTGATTTTTTCTAAGCGGCAACAAGTTTGTGCTGGATTTTGTCTATGACTGGTCTCTTCTGGGTGCTGGTCCTTGTCACTTCCCTCCTGGTGCCAGAAAGGGCTACACCCTTTCTGGCACCCTTTCTTACACCCAGCAGGAGCCATGCTCTGGGGTGGGTGAGCAGCAGGGTCAGCAAGAAGGAATTACTGTACCTGGTATTGCCATGAAAGGCACTTTTAATGTAACCCTGTCCCCACAGAGTGATTCTGTGCATGTGAAGCTTCAGGGGACTGCAGGGATGTCTTCCAGTGTCACTACTACTAGCAGTTATGTTGTTCTCCAGCAGGATTTTCCAGGAGTGGGGAAGGAAAGGCTATGCCTTCTGAGACAGCTCAGGGAAGAGGAGGGGTAACTGCTCAGGATGCACAGATGCATCATGTTTGGGGGGCAGTGGTTTATGGGTTTCCTCTGAACCTGGGAGGAGGTAGGTGACCTGCCCAGAGAGAGCTCAGGTAATATCTGACAAGGACATTTTCATAGCCAAGATATACAGATGCCTTTTGTTTTGTTCTAGGGAGAGCAAATTACTAGCCTGAGACCAGGCTAGCCTATATGTTTACCATATGAAACAAGCCTAAACCACTTCATTTAAGGCTGTTATTTATTTGCGTAAATACGAAACATTTCTAGCATATATTCTCCAATTTTTGGCCATCACATGCTGCTGTCTTCACTTCTATGTATATGTTTTCTTCTCTAACATTTCAGATCTCCTCTCTTGTAGTATTTTAAATCCTTATTTGACTGATGCTGCAGATAGAGAGAATTCCATGACCACTCTGGCCACAATGACTTCCTTTGCTTGACAAGCTGATTACTTTGTCAAGGTGAATGTTAAGTCTGTCTGGAGTATCTCTGTGTGTCTCATGCAAGATTGCAGTTGCAAGCTCATTTCTTATTGAGCATGAAGTTTCTCCAGACACAGAACACCTTTGAGGGGATATTTTTTCCCCCACTTTCCTACTCAGAGTGATATTGCTGCAGTTTATACCAATAAGATTTTGATGGCTGTATCTCTGAATTTGACAAGCTAATGGATGGCAAGCAAACCCAACTGATGAAATTCCATTGATAGAGAAAATTCTCATCCTAGCAACTACTCGGAAAAGTCCACAAGTAGAGATTAGGAGTTAATAACAGCTGCACCAAGTCTGCCGAAGCTGCTGGGGATGTGACCAACAGACACTTCAGTGGAGCCAAAGAATCACTGCAGTGCCTGCTCCCTGCTGCCCTTCATCAGCAGGTTTGGAAGAGCAGTGTCTCAAGAGAGCGATGGGGCTGATGGGCTCCCCAAAGTACCAGTTACAGGCAGTAGGGATCAGACAGGATGGTTTTGTGACAGCTTTGCAAAAAAATGGCTTAACAATGCATAGATTCCTTAAAGTAGGAAAGAAACTTCCTGTCCATTGTCACTGGGGTTGGTGTCTCAGATTGCCACTGACACGTGAGTCCACAGCCCTGCTTCACAGAGCCAGTGCAGAGTGCGGGATCCAGGCGTGTCTCTGCTTGCCAAAGTGGCTGTAGGCAGAACCAAACCTTGCCATGCACAAGCCACTCGGGCCGCCAGACACCTTCAAATGGTTGTATCCTGCATGATCCCTGAAAGAGGCCAGACAGCAATTGCAGCAGAGAAGCTGTGGCATCAGTAGTCCTTCAGGTTGTCCATTGGATGTAGTTGAGACAATATAGCAAAACTCAAGTAAATGAAATGGATTTCTTAGCAGTTCCTGAGAGAGAACAGGTTGTGTTGTTTGTGAGCTGCAAGCGAGGTCAAGTGGGCTGGATCTTCCACAGAGAAATTGCTGCCTCTGGCCCCAAAATATCATTGTGAGAAGTTAAGAAAAACATCCAAATTTCTCTTAAATCTTTCTAGATGGCACATTATAAGCAACTGGCAGTCAGACCACTATAGCTATTAAGAATTCAGGAAACATTACTAAGCAACACAAAGAACAGAAAACAGTGAGTGTTTTCTGAGAAGATTGGGAAGAAGTCCTGTGCCACTGCATGCTTTGGGAAAATAAGTCCTAATAGATTCAGTAGCCAAATGTCACCTGGGACCAGAGTGTGAACAATTCTTTTGTAATATTATTTGGCAAATGTCTCAACATCTTGAGCTCATTGCAGAATAGAAAAGAAAAGGTTGGCCAGTGTTATTTTCTGGTGGTACAGTAACATTCATTTCTCTAACCCTGTGTGGTGGTATCTGACCATCCTGGACATGTGAGGGGGCAGGTCAAAGGAAAGCAATATGTAGATGTGGTTTGTAAAGACACCTATTTCCAGTGAGAGTGAACTTCATTTACTGTTAGGAATAATTTTTTTCCTGGTGTATTGTAACAGAAATACTAAAATAAACAAAAGCATGGTATACTTTGTAAGAAGAGGTAAGCATTTGTACAAGGTACCTGTGTAAGATGAACCTCAGGGCTATACTGCCCACAGGCAAAACAGCTCTGGGTGCCATGTGAGCACTGAGGGCAAATGCTGAGCTGCTCCTCTCCCAAGCAGAGACTGTCCTGGGGCTTCTCTCCTCACAGGAGGAAGGAGAAAAAGCACCTTTCACCATCCAAGTGTATGACATTGCTGCTCCTTGCATTGCTGGGTGGAAAGGAAAGGGAGCTGTTCTCCTCCTCTGCCTGTGAGGGAAGCATTGACTATTGGTGTGATGGGCAAGAAGCTGTCTCAGGGCAGACCTTGTTCTCTGCAGGGACCTGCACCCCAGCCATTCCCTGCTCTAGACGAGTGTGCTGGGATGCCCTGGCCTGCCCCTCCCAGGCTCTCCCTCTATCTTGTAGCTCCAGGCTCTGCCACTTTTCTGTCCTTGGAAAGGCAGAGGTGGGGGAGCAGGTTCCCAGCAGCTCCACAGGAGCAGAGGGTCTCCATCGGGGTTATCTCCTTGTAGGATATGAAGAAAGCATCTCTGCCGTAGGGGCTGCAGGCAGGAGCAGTCACCCGCCTCCCTCAGCAGCCGGCAGCACTCTGCTTTTTCCCGTCGTTTATTATCTGACGCCTGTTTTCGTGTTTCCCTCCAGGCTGGGAGCCAGGAGCGCTGGCGCTTGGGACACCTCCTCCTGGTGTGCTGCCATGGACGGTGGCAGTGTCCTCCCGCCGAGGGCACACGGCATCCGTCCCCGCTGCTCGCCTGACCCTCCCCTCGAGACCTACTTCTGCTGGGAGAGGCAAGGTAACCTCGCCACTGAAAATAGCTGGGACGGCGGCCAGCGGAGATTAATGGCGTCATTAACGTCCCCAGTTTATTTATAGGTGTAAAAATGCCTTGGACCTGCAAACTGAGCAGAGTTGCTCCGTGTAAGGCAGGGACTCACAGGTCTCCTGCCTCTGCCTTTCCCCTTCCTGCTATTTCATTCTGATTGCTGGGACTGTAAAACCTCCGGAGCAGGCATTGTGAAGCTACTTTGTAAACCTTCCTAACTGAGGGGATACACAGAGATACTTTTTTTTCCCCACGGATGCTGTATTTGTCTGGTCTCCTTCCTCCTCCTACTTTTTCTGTGCACACTGTGTCCTCTGGTCCTCTTAGAGAAAATTCTTTTTGATGAATTCCTGAGGCAAAGGCTGAGCAGCCATCACAGGAATTAGTGATTTCCCACCTTGGGTTTTAAACTGTGAGCTCTGTGGGAGGAAGACTGAGATTCTCATAGCTGTGGAGAGCACCCAGGACATGTAGGACCCTAATGAGACATGCAATTAGTGATCATGGGGGTCTTCCAACAAAAGCCAGCAGAGCTAGCCCAGCTCCAGGAGCCTCATGGGACTGGTGAGAAAAGAAAAAACCACCCCAAGTGTGTTGGCCCCAGAAGAGAAGTTTTTGGCTCATGACCTGTGGCCACACTACCTGGCCTGTTTTCCAGCAGTCAGTGAAAGGTAAGTGAGAAAGGAGACTTGTTGTCAGCAAGCACAAATCCAAGGGATAGGCTGTGTGACTGGGAGATAGATGTAGGAGAAAAAAGTAAAAATGCCTGTCCTCACACCCAGCAGCATGGATCACCAGTGTGGCAGCTCATGGAAGTGAGGTTGTTTCAGAGGGCAGCCACCCTTCGCTTCACTGTTGCTTTTTTGTTGTATCAACCTGAGATAAACTCCTGTGTCAGTGTCTCCTTGGCCCTCATCTTCTAGGGATGAAATAAAGAAGCAGCAGAGAACCACTCAAACCACTGTTGCCTTTTTTTCCCCTCTGGGCAATGAGAATACTTCAGGGCAGAGTGAAGGAGCCCAAAATGGTAGAGGGAGGGTTTCTCTGCCATGAATGCTACAGGTGAAGCCACAGCCCTGGGATGCCCTCACCCTGCCAACATCTGGTGGGTTTGAGGTATCTTGGGGCCTTGCTTTCTCCTTCCTCTCTTTCCCACTTGGGTTCTTGGCTCCAGATCTCCTCCATGCCATCTTGGCCAGGCCCCAGCTCTCCTGGGATGGGGCTGTGGTGAGGATGGGAATGCCTGCTTGGCGTCTCACTTTCCATGTCTGTTAAATGGGACCATGACACTCAACCAACTTTATACTGAAGTGTTCCAGGCCAGGTTGGATGGGGCTTTGAGCAGCCTGGTGTGGTGGAAGGTGTCCCTGCTCATGGCAGGGGAGTTGGAACTGGATGATCTTTAAGGGCCCTCCCAACCCAAATCGTTCTGTGATTTTATATAGTCCTTTGAAGGACAAAAGCACACATGCAATTGTTCAGCCATCCAAAGATCATAACTGGGAGATTATTTCCATACCTGATATGCATGAGATCCTGTATAATTTTGAAGGCTTCAGGGAAAAGGCAAGTCATACCCAGCACCTGAGACAAAGGCGGGAAGGGGGAAGAGTTATGTTTAACTGTACTCTATTTATTCTAGGAAAGAGACACGTTTTATATAGTTGTGTCTCATCCAAATTCCTGAACGTCTAACCACAAAAGTCAGTGCAGCTTTCTCACTAGACAGATGTCAAACTAGGGGAGTGAGTCTTGTGACAAAAGAGGCCATCTGCATCTCAAACTGATTACCTGCTTTGAAAAGTGAATATAAGAAGTAGAAGTTGGGTTTTTTTAACAAGATGGCTAAACTTCATTTCAGCTCTGGGATACCTATCCCCTGACTGCTGCTGCTGCCCAACTACTGTGACTTTACTCAGCCCTGATAGAGAAAGCAAGAGCTGGGGCTTTTTCCTGTTTCACTGGGCTACACCCAATTGTAACCATATTTAACCTTCCTTTTTCTAGCTGCCAACACTGGGTGGCACTAACTAACTCCTTCTGACATTTTACAAAATTGACTCTAAAAACTTGAATCACACTGACTTGGCTCCACTCTGTCCTGACAGCAAATGGTTTTGTTTGAGAAACTTTCGATCATATGGTTGTTGCATAGAAACATCTGACTTGCATGGCACATTTCATACTTCCCTGGTTTGTTAGGTTGTTAAAACTCTCCTGAAACTCTGGCCTTACAGCCTGGTGAAGGCTCAGTGTGCTGGTGGACTTGAAATTTCCTGTACTGAGTTGAGAATTTATGGAATACTTGAATATATACACCTGAATATCCAATCTGTGCTTTATGCCAGAGGTTTAAATAAGACTCACTGAAAGACTGAGGTTGGAAGGCACCTCTGGAGATCACCTAGGCCAAGTCCTCTACTTGAGCAAGGTCAACCAAAGCAGGGATAACGAGGTGGTTTCCAATGGGTTCCAGGAGCCCGTTGCCAGCCCCAGAGTTTCCTTGTGAGTCTCTAAGCAGAGCCTGGACACTGCCATGTCTGCTGGCCACCACTGCCAGCTGTGCACTGTAAATGTCCTGCTAAAATAAATCAGCTTTAAAAGAAGCACCCCTACGAACATGTGGCTGTCACCCCCACTGGCTGTGCTCACCCTACAAGTGCCACAGCTGCCTTTTCACCAGCCTCTAATGGCTCCAGCAGGCTCTGGGAGATGCTGGTGGTTATGATAATGGAGGTGGCAAAAAATCAGGGCCAAATGGTTTGTCCTCAGAGGACACCCCAAGTCCCTGAGCAGCCTGGTCTAGTGGGTGGCATCCATGCCCACGATGGCAGGTTGGAACTGGATGATCTTTAAGGTCCCTTCCTACTCAGGCCATTCTAGGATGCTGTGGCTTGTGGCCATTCTCAGCTATGCCACCTGTGGAGCCCCCCTGCCACGTCCTGATAACAAACATTAGCATTGCTGTGCCTGTACCTGTCCCCAAGAAGGTGTTTAAAGTGTAACGGACAGCAGATGGCATAACCTGATGGGATCATAAAGATTTGTGTCCTGGAAGGAGGACATAGAAACACCAATGATAGTAGCTAAAAATCCTCAGTACGGAAATTAAGTAGGCAAGTCTTGACATGGCCATTCTGACAGCAGTGGGAGAGGTGCAGCTGAGGAAGAAGCTGCCCAGAGTGAGAGATGATAACTGCTGAAGATCCTTAATGTCTCCAACCAGAAGAGCAGGCAGAGGGTGAGACCATCCAATGGCTACATTAGAGCCAGAGCAGAGATGATCATACTTGAAGCAGGATCTACAGTATCCCTTCCCTCTCCTCTGGCAGTGGGAAGGGGGTACAAGAAGAGCCAATGATTTCTGAAGAACAGCTTACTCACTGAAAGGCGCAGTTTCTGGCTGATCAAAGCTGTCTGCCAATTGGTGTGCAATCATTCATCTGAATTAGCCCCGAAAATTAGAAACATCAAAATGGCTTGCTTTGTTGGTTTGTGGGGTTTTTTTTACTCTTTTTTTGAAGGAGATCTCAAAAGGAAACCTCAGCTGGAGCGAGAATTTACTCGACATGCTGTATCTTCAGACTGTGGCCAAATCACAGGCTGTGGGACAGCCTGCAATGGGGCTCTCCTAATCCTCTTGCTTGGGGTATAATTATTTCCACTCTTAAGTGGACCAGACAGAGCAGGAACACCTGCAGGACTAAACTGCCTGTCCCAAAGAGTGGGCCTGGGATCTGGTCAGTAGTGGATGAGAGCAGTGGTTTCAGAGCAGCGTTGGCTGCTCAGGGCCAGCCAACAAAAAGGAGGTTGACTTTGACAGCACTGCATGGCATTTGACTGCAGCTTAGCCTTGGCCCTGTGTTATGCCTATGGACCTAAGAGCAAACCAGTGTTTTTGTAAGTCTGGTGGTTTTTTTATCCCAGGATAAAATGCCAGGATGATGAAGATGATGCTATAGCTCACCAGTGCTGGGATTCCATAGGGTGTGTAGCATGCCCTGGACTGAGGCATGAGAGCGTTCAGGAGAGCTGAAGGATGGAAAGGCTCCTGTACCTTTGGGTACAGGACCATGCTGGAGGAACATCACAAGGGAAAGGGAGAGAGATCTTGTTCATGTGGCTCTTGGAAGTTGTCCCAGGAGTATCCATGCCCAGGGCAGCGGTGCTTGGTGGCCAGAGGGAGCTGCTTGTCCCAGTCCAGAGGACAGTAGGTGTGTGCTGACCAACACCACGGGAACAATCAAGGATGAGGACCCAGAGTCAGCTGGGGAGCTGTTTCTGGCATTGTAGGCATATCTGACAGGCATAGCTACATCACCAGCAAAGAAGAGATGGACTCCAGCCCTGGATTTGTGCTTGTTGTCTGCTGGGCTCTCTGTTAACTCTGAGGGTCTGGTTTGGATCACTCCAAGTAGCTGTTTCCAAGGTAGATGTTCTCCTTGGGAAGCAAGCTCTAGGCACAGTGCCTGTGAGCCCATCAGTGCCACTCTGCCCTGGCCTTTGCACTGAGCAGTGTAGGCACGGCCAGGTGTAGCCAGTCTCCTACCTCGCTGTGCTCCATTTCAACCTGCCTCTGGTGCTGCTGAGCACCCTGGGTGGGATACTGCTTCCAGGAAACCTTTGAAAAAATATTTTTCTGTATGAGAATCAGAAGGGTTTGAATTTGCGTCCTGTGTGCTCTGAGGCTGTGTCGTAGGCAGTGGACTGTAGTGGGTGATAGCTTCTCTTCATAGGCCTTGTGGCTGAGGACAGAGTCTCCTTAGGAATCTCCCTTTCCATTCTTGTGAGGGTTTTGTGGTTGACCTGGATCATGCTTTTTTAGCCTTTAGTTTGACTGCCAAACAGAAAATCAACTATTGGAAGATCTGCCTTGTCAAATAGACAAAGGCCCAGAGAGGCAGAAGCTCTTTGGAAAGAGGCCTTGGCTTTGCAGGGATCATGAGGATTTGGGCAGAATTCAGGCAGAGGATAAACCCCACTATCCAAGAGAATAACTTGAGGAAAGGGAGTTGCACAGGATTTTTCCACTGCTGTAGGAACCTTTACTGTAATTCAGCTCATGTTGATTAACCCTGGATGCTGGATTCTTAAAAAGTGATTAGTGAGATCACCCTGGAAATAGAAACAGATGTGCCATCTGTTATGCAGTGTACAGGGCTTAGAGGGAGGTTTTGCTGAAGCACACTTGATCCCAACACTGAAATGAGACTTCCCTCCTGTCACCTTCCTGTTTTCCTCCCTGGAAGCTAAACAGCTCTGTGGACATTTGAAGTGAACTGGTGGGATTTGCTGTTGGTGGACTGGTGCTGTAGTTCTGGCCAGTGACTGGGTTGAGAGATGAGCTATGGTGGCAGCTCGGCCTTTAGGGGAAGACGTGGTATAGGACTTGGTGTCAGAGACACTTTCCAAACACCTGAAATCCCAGAGCAGGAAGTCTGGGCTTCAGTCTGAACTTGTGCTGGTCCTGCCTCAGAGCATCTTTTCCCTCAGTGAAATGTAAACTAGAGGTGGTTTTTTTTTAATCCTTCTGCAGAGTTGTTCCCATGCCATATCCCTGTCCCAAAATGCTCTGGCTTCATCCTGTAGTGACTTGCTGCAGGTCTCAAGGATTATCAGAAGCACTAAGCAGCTCCCAGACAGCAATTGCAATTATGCTTCTACAGCTGTGATTGTCCACAGCCGTGCTTTCTGTCTTCCTCCAGAGCAACGGAGGATTTTAAGGAATGGTGCAAGGCTGAAGAAGGCAATACATCCATATGTGCTTTCCTGAATCTAATCTGGCATCCTTCTGGCTGCCCTGGAGAGCAAAGTGCACATTTGCACTGTTCATAGCACTGCTGCCTGATAACCAATATCTGCTCTAATAGGGGAAGCATCGCAGCACCTGGGGAGAACGGGAGCGGGTTCCCTTTGATCTGCAGGGCACCTCTCCCAGCACAGCTGCACAGACAGGTAGAAAGCTGTCAGGATTCTTGTTTTCTTCTTCCTTTTTTTCAGACTAAATCTCGAGTCTCATACTCAAAAAGAGCCTCTGGCAGGCCACCGTGTAAAAATATAACAATATAACTAGTATTTATTATTCATACAGGGACAGAGAAGGGCCATTGCTTTATGACCGTGTAATAAAACAGGTCACCACTCCCCACATGCTTTGAAGTCCAGGACATGATCCAGTGGAGGTAGAAAATGGGACTCCAGGCACGCAAAAGGGATTGCTATAGTGGATCCCTTTGCAAAGACCAGGTTAAATACACAACACACCTACAAAGCACAGCTACAGCTCCACAGCGGAAAAGGAGCCCAGCACCTGACTGCCTCCCTCGAACAGAGGTGTTGCAGGGGAAGCTGAGCGCTGCTCCACCAACACCCTTGGGGATCTCCTGAATGTGGAGCCTGCTGGCATTGCACTGGTTTTGCCTGGGTAAAGCCAGCTGCTCCTTAAAATAAATTACTTTGCTGCCCTCCTTTTGCTCCTCTTGTCCCACCTCTACCTGCTATTACCTGCCCTTGTCCCTGGAGTCTCCACTGGGACCAAGGTGGGGCAGGTGATATGCCACGGGGAGGAGGGTGACCAGATGGATTCAGCACGCAGTTGTTCTTTGCATTTCAAGAATGTCATCTCAACCCCCACCAACGCCCCCAGCTCCAGCATTTCATGGCCATCCCCACAGCTTGTTCCCCAGGATGCTGGGAGGAGCTCAGTTTGGAATGCAGGAGGGTAGAGGGGACAGCCTGGAGAAGGCCACTTGGTAACTCATCTCCTGGAGGCCAGAGCACATCTAGGGGCAGGTACAGACTTCAAGAGCTGAGCCACCACCTCCTCCCCACAGCACCTGTATGGTGAGGAACCTGGGTGCACCTCACCAGCTCCATTCACTCCAACAGGGACTTGGGGAGACAAAAATGTGTGGTGAGCAAGAAGGGCTCAGGTTTGCTCTCTGGTTCCCTATAGAGGCATTTTGACACCTCACAGAGGAGTTAGGGGACAGGCAAGCAGAGCACAGCGGGAAAGCAGGGGGCTGCAGAAGCCTGTGGAGTAGCCAGCAACCCCACCAACATCTCTTTCCCCCCAGCAGTGGCAGCAACCCTCCGCCTCCCATCCCAAATGGAGCTGTCCCCCAGTAAGCCCAGCTGTCCTCAAGGATGACACGGCTCTTCTGGGCTCTCACTTGTTAACTCAGGGCTGATTCAAAAAAGATGTTGGCAGAAGATGTTACAGACCTTTCAAAATCTCTCTTCATACTCTGGCACTTCCTCCTCTCCATCCTCAGACAGGAATCACACAGGTCTGGACCTCATTACCCAGCCCTGGAGCCCCGGCAAGCAGAAGCTGGTGACCAGCAGCAAGTCCTCCCAATTACTCCTTCTAAAAACACTTTCACCAAAGAGTTGATTAACACTACAAAGTGCCCTCCCTGAGCACCGTGTGTCATGCACAAGGATTGTGCACCACCACCCAGGGAGAGGATGGGGTCCAGGTTCCTCCTGTAAGCCCTATTGGGTGAGGGGAGAAGGGGTGTTATCAGGAAGGGCAATGGTGATCCTTGGGAAAAATTCGCATAATATAAATTTTCTTCCCTCTAAATTCCTCATATGCAAGCCATGGAAACAAAAAGACATCCTTACTCTTTATTTCCATCAAGCTTTCACCAGAAAAATAGAAAGCATGTTAAAAAAAAAAGGGAGAAGGATGTAGGCAATCGTAACAAAGGTGACTGAAATCTCTGAGTGCACCTGCCTGGCTGTGCTAGCACTGCTGGACCCCGTGCCCTGGAGCTCAGCGATGCTCAGGGGACAAGGCAATGCACCCACAGGGGCTTTTTCTCCAGTCAGCGTTCACACAGCTGGAGCAAGGACACAGGAGAAAGTGCTGGTGGTCCTAATACTTTGTTTGAGCAGCTGAGAGATGTTTGCTCCCACAGTTTACTGGAAAAGCGGAGTAGTGTGGCTGCCAACACAGCCACAAGATCCCCCCTCGGTGATGAAGGTCTGCACCCAAGGGTGTGCTGGAGGCATGTTTGACATGGCAGCCCAGCCTCCTCTGGGACAGAAACCACTCGGTGCTGGACCTACAACCACCCACGACAGCCCTGACACTGCCCCTTGGGCCTGCCTGCCCAAATAACTCAGTAATAACTCCCCCTCCACACACCCAAGCATAACCACACATTTTTCCCAAGTGTTTAGCAAATGTAACCTCTGTGTTTTATACCTTTCATTCATTGATCAAGCTATTCTGTTTCTCTTTTGGACAAACAGTCATTACATCTGAAAGTTTATGGTTAGGCTTTGAAGTTAATGTTCTCTGAGATGAAGGAGAAAGTTCACACTTCTTCTATTGCTTCCAGCCCTTCTGGCTGCAGACCAGATAAGAGACTGATGCCTTCAATTTACAAGTGATGACTATTTTTGCAGGCAGAAAAGCCAAAAAACTTCTTAAGGTAATAATGGCTTGAATACTGCTATAGTGTTCAGCAAAATGCTGGAAAAGGAGAGTTCAGGAAACCTACGGATGCCTCAGACTGGTTACTTCTCTATTTTCTGTCTCAGTTTCATTTCAGGCTGCATTTCCCTTCCTCCTCTTTTTTGCTGTTGCAGCCACTCTGACTCGGGTTGTCCACAAGCTGTCATTTTCTGCCAGCAGCCTTCCTGTGGGGAAGAAAAGCCTTCACAGCCAAAAAGTTTTCTCCTGGATATTAACAGGAGATATTAATTCTTCCTGAATAGGTAAAGAAAACGCAGTTTTACAGCACACTCCATTAACAGCCAAGACTGAGTGTTTAAGTTGGAGGGTGTTAAGGCATCCAGTTCCTTCACACTCATTTGGAAATTGCAGCTTTGGTGTGACCTTTTCAAGCCTCCTACTTACCCTCCTTCCTACTGCAGCATCAGCTCCTCCGTCCTTTGCTGGGAGAAAGGCTTTAGGAGCTTTTAAGGGCAACCTGCACAGAATGCTTGGAGCCAGACTCACTGCCTGCAGGCTCCAGGGGGAGTAAGCAAGGCTGAAAGGACTTTGGAGAGGGATGGGGTTTTCCAGAGCTCCGCTGAGCCAGCTTTGGGAAGTCTCCAAAGACGGCAGAGCCACCACCTGAGTAGAGGTGCCTGTGCTTGCCCACATCCTGCTCCCCTGCCCACCATATCCCTGTAGGCCTCTTCACTCAGAGGTGGCTTTTCCATTTGACCCCACCAGTCATAGGACTGGACAAAAAAAGAGATGTGGGACAGAAACCTGTGTACCCCTCAGCTGGGGTTATCTGAGCCCATGCTAGAGAGATGTGAAACGTAGTTCTGACAGGAACTCCTGCAGAGCGTGCACAGTATTGCCAGCATTTTGATACTGCTAATGAGTAGATGCTTGTATAAATAAAATACCTTTTGATACGTGATTTACAAAACATCAAGATTTTCAATAATTTATGATTGCATTACACCCTGTTGTAGCACATAAAGGGAAGGATTAGGGCACTGCAGCTTACAGCTGGGCAGCTAAACCCACTTCTCCTGTTCAATCGTCTGCATTTGATTTGTGGGGTTATAAAACTCAGCTGAAATTCAGCTGAAAGGCATCAGCCATGTTCAGATCAGTAAGGTACCACTGGATGAATGCTTGTGCTCTTTGTAAAGTGAAATTTGGCACCTGACTGGAGGGACCACAAGCACCCCAGCAAATCCCGGATCCCTCCCTGTTGTGGGGGCCAAGTGCTGCTGAGGACTGACAGCCGAGCAGCACAAGGCTCTCAAGCCTCCCTGGCACAACCACAAGGACCAGTCTGCAAAAACCCTCCCAGGAGGTGATGAAAAACCCCAGGGTGCCACCAGCATCCCCCACAACAGCCAACAGAGTCCCTCCATCACTACAGACCTGCAGCATCCTTTGCCAAATGCAGCAGTTCCCTGTCATTGATTACCCACGCTGCTCATTTGCCTCTGTCAGCATGACCAAGTGACAGGATGGGCTCTGCAGGATTTCTGTTGATCCTCCTCCATGTCTTGGCATTGGGATCTGGCTTGCTGACCACTCAATAAACTTCCCTTTCCTTTATTTCACTCCATTTCTTCCTTTGCTGTAATGCTAAATAAAATCTACTTATTGTTAACCACACCTCACAACAGCAGTGGTTTTGTTTGCTGCTGGTTTAGTTTCCAAGTAATTTAAATAAACAACTGAGCCATGAGGAGAAACTATTAAACATCCTTTTCCCCTGGACATCATGACATGCCAGGCCATTAATATTTCTTGAGCACAGCAAACTTTGAGGCTTGAAATCCATACCTTGGTTTGTCAAATGGGATCATTATTAACATTTTCAACTATCCAGCTAATGAGTTCCTATGTTCCAGTGAATGTGATGTTGTGCAGTGTTTCTCGCACTAATTTCTTGGGAAATTTGGGCCTGTAATTTGGTGCAGTCCTCACAGCAGGGCTGTGTTTCATCTTCTAAGGTGACGTCAGCCACACTTGTCCTGGCATTAAAAGTCAGGCAATGTCCCTTCCAGCTTTCCCAGGCAATCAGCAGCCAGAAAATCAATGTTGTGCTTGGGAACACCAGCGTCAGGAAGTGTGAAGGTGGCTGTCCTGCCACTGGTGTCGGGGCTCCCCTCTGGGAACCAGCCCCAGTGCAACAGACCCTCTGTTTCAGTGAGTGCCCAGTCTTTCCCTCAAGAGCACCTACAAGCACTTGGCAATGCCACACTGGGGTGACGATGGATAGATCTCCCCACCAGGGGAACTTGGGGATTTAAAGACATTTTAGGGGATTTGATGCATTTCTCTCCTTCCCTGGGGAAAGCAGGGCCAGTGGGAGGGGGGGCTGGGTACCAGCAGCACTGGAGCATCCCTGGGGCAACCAGGGGCACCAGGACATCCCATGCTGTGGTTCTGCTTTGCTTTTAAGGTGCTGCCCGCTCACTCCCATTTTCAGAGGGTGGCATAGCTGAAAGGGAAGCTCTGCACCCCTCAGGGGAGACATTCTGGAGAACAGCAGCCAGTTCCCCAATTCTACCACAGAGCAATATTGTTTCACCACAAAAAAATCTCACTGGCCAACACACAGAAGGTCTGGAGCAGGCCCTGAGATGCGCCAGGCTCTGCATCCCATTAGGGCTGCCCGGAGGAAGCTGGACAGAGTTTTTATTAAATCAAGCTCAGTCAATGCTTAAAGAAGGGCTTTTTTGAACTAGGAGCTGAACCTCATGTTTGGTGCCCTGCCAAGCTCAGGATAGTGCGAGGAAGAAAAGGAGATGTATTTTTGGACTGCATGTCTGCTAACAGGCTGTTAGATAAAATTAAAGAGGCTGTTTATAAAGAATCTGCTGGTGCTGAAGCAGATGTGGAGGCCCGAGTTTATGACAAGATATATTTCTGGTGTTGGCACGAACAATCAATTTCATTCAGGACTTTCCTCATGCTGTAATGATTTGTTGGTTTGGGGCTGATTTATTTTTTATTTATTTCATTATTTTAACTGAAACTGGCACAATGCCCTCATTACTTGTGATAAACTTGTTTGTTTACTTATGTCGTGGTAACCGGAGAGCTGGGCTCAGGCTCTGCTTCCTTGGATGCTGCTTGTTTCCTACCAGAGCACTTGGAGCTGTCTGACACTGGCACTGTGTTTTAAAAATACGCTGCTTTCCTCAGCCTTGCAGGCAGCAAGGGCATCGCCGTGCTTTTACAAGAAAAATCAAGAGCACAAGTGAAGGCAGATTGTCATTAATTATACATGGTTTGGGTTTTTCCTGTCTTGCTGCTCCTCCTTGGACCCTACACTGAGTCCTGACTTCCTTATGGCACAGATATAAACTTGAAAGAAAGAAGCCCAACACAATTGCTGTGATCTATATCTGCAGCAGGGCACTGCATATGGAAAGCATAATATTTGGTGGTAAATTTTTGTTTGACATTATAGTAGAAGTTAAGGGAAAAGGTGTCATCTCTGGCCTAGGGTTTCATAAGTGCCACAGGCAGATGGGCTCTTTTAAACATCTCCTCCTCTTCCAAAAGGAGAAACTCACAATCTGGACTCAAGCAAACCTTAAAGTCATAAAATCCCAGGTTCCAATAAATCTTTGTTTTATAAAAATACATCCAGCATATATCAAAACAGAAACTGTAAAAGAAATTAAACATGTGTGGGTCACATACTCTGCTGGATGCTCCTTAATAGTTTTGCAGAATCAGGGGAATAACGAGGTGCAGTTTTGCTCTGTGAAGTTTTGGCACCTCCCTGCAGCGCTGTTGGCCTGCCTGCGGCGCCCACACAGAACACGAGCAAACATAAGGGGAAGGGGCTGGCAGCTCCACTCCCACGTCCTCCCTCTTCTTTCCCAGTGCACACAAGCTGGGCTGTAGCTGCATCCCCACGGGCCCTGCGCCTGTGCTCAGCCTGGGGCTTTGGGTGCTGGAGCCATGGGTTGCTCTGCGTGGCCCATGGGCATCCCAACATCTCCCCTCTGGGGGCCCAGCAAAGTGGGGACTTGCTCCTCCAGCCCCAGTGAGTGGCAAGGCCATGGCAAACAAAAGTGCTGTAAGTAAGAGGGAGGGAGAAGTAAAATGATATCTGGGGGCAGGATTTGCCTGCCTTCTCCCATAAAGTGGAAGAGCAGAGCAAAAACAAAAGGAGCTGGGACCACATTGCAGAGACACTGATTTTAACAAGCTCCTTTTCAGGGCTTTAAAAGATTATGCATGTGACGCAATCTTGACATTTCCTGGCTCACTGGCGATTTCCTCGGATCAAATACCCGGAATGCTGGGGACTTGTCACCACCTCGTGCAGCTCCTATTACTTGCAGCACCCCAGGGAACACAGAAGGAGAGAGGCACGGGGGTCTGGGTCAGGGGACAACACCCTGCACCCCTCTCCCTGTGCTCCTCCTCACCCCGGCTGGGTGAGACACAGAGCACTTTCCCTTTTAGAAATTCCCCTTAATTATGAGGGTTGAAATTTAAGGCTCCTGGCCATGGGTCCTGCACCCAGAAGCCTTGGCAGAGAGACTAAAGCCTGTGAGAACCCTGGCAGGGACAGACCCTCAGACCTTATAACAATATATAATCTAGTTCTTTCAATCTCTTATAGAATGGCACTTTTTTAAAATTCCAGGCGACTTGTTGGAGTAGTCAAAACCAAGTCCAAAAGCCAGCAAAGCCTTATAAACTTTGGGAACCTTCCTCTCATGAAGATTCATTGAGCTTCTGCTGAAACTAGAAAGCTATGGGGAAAGAGAAAAAAAATTCAGCACAACATTTATTAGCATTTTGTCAAGCACTGGGACAGGCTTCCCCGGGAAGTCGTAGAGTTGCCAGCCCTGGAGGTTGCAATCAGAGAGGGCACCCAGCAAGGCACAGTGGCAAACCCCCATCCTGACTTGAGATCTTCTAACCTGTGCTGTAGTAGGTAGAAGGACAAAAAACACAGACTCTTCCCAGAATTTTTAATCTGGATTTTCAAAGACTGTCTAAATTTGGGTTGGTCAGGAGCTCTCTATTATTAATTACTCTAAAATAGATAAAAGCAAAGGCAAGCAAAGCAGCTCCTATCTGGGAAGCACTCATACCATGGCCAAAGACTCCAGGAAGCTCTTCCCCACCTCCTCTTCCCCACCAGGGAACCACTGGCAAGTCACCTGGAGGTTGCAGGTGCCAGGGAATCAGGGTAGTGGGACCTTCAGGGTTCACTCTTCTGCTCCTGACCAGGCAGGTTCAGGCTGGCAGTGCCTTTGCTGTGTGTAAACAGCAAAGCTGCAGCTGATGCAGGTTAATGCAATTCCCCTCCTAAAAAGTATTTAGAAAGGGCATTTAAAAGAGTATAACCAACTAGTTTAATGCATCACCAGCATGGCTTTAGTAGAATTTTAAAAAAATTAATCCTAATATTAAAAAGAATATGTATTTTGTTGTGATTTCCGTGCAAGCAATGTAAATAATTGATAGAGGATGTTGCAACCCTTTCAGCACAGCCCTGCACAGCAGAAAGAGAAAGTGAAACAAAGTGCAAGCTGGAAAGCCCCCGGAGGGCAGGGAGACAAGGCCAGGAGGAGCCTTTGGCAGGGCTCCTGCCTGCCCAGTGCCTGCCCCAGGCTCCCAGGCCCAGGCAAAGGCTGGGCAGAAGGTTACAGCAGGGATTAGTTGAGCAGCACCACCTCTTTGGTCACCTAGACTTGTATTCACATAACCCTCCAAGTCTTGTGTTAACACACATGGGCTGGGTTTGGGTTTTAAGCTTAAATATATCCTATGCTCTGGCTTTTTATACTCACTTAGAGACGTATGGTGGTATTTTCAGACTCGGGTCACTTCAATTTTATTATTGCAGGTGGTCCAAATAAACTTTCACTAGGTTTTTCATGTATGTTTTCTAAAGAGAACTGTAAAATGAACAGTCAAGAGATTTGGTGGAGCTTTTGAATAAGGATGGGGAGCAGCTTCCCTATCAAGTTTTACAATTATGTGCTCCACTTTGCCTCAACCCTCACATTAAATGCATCATCCCAATGCCAAAAAATCAACAGTACTTACCTGACAGACGCAGATATTCAGATACACAAAACAACTATTTATTACAGGCATTTCAGGGAATTTGAATTGTGCTATGCATCCCTGTTTCCACCTTTCTTTCCTATGTTTTGCTTCACTAAAAGCCTTCACAAACCCGCAAGCATGTAATCTGTCTCACACAAACAACCTCCAAGGTTAATTTATTACCAATTAACTTGAGGAGCTCAACACCTTTGCAAAGGCTGGTGTGAATGCTCAAAATCTATAACTGGAAATCAAATACAGGTAAATCTCTGATTAAAAAAATAAACAAGGAACATGATTAGCAATCCTTTGGTGTTTGGATACCAACCCAAAAGCAAGTGAAAAAGGGAGCAAGGCTAATGACCACATCCCCCCTTCAGGAGTACAGCTACACACTGTGCAGCACAGTAGGTTCTCTCTGAAGCATTATTAAAAGTCTTCTGTGGGACAAAGGAGTTGTCCTGAACTTTTATTGTTTTCAAATTAATGCAGAAAAATAAGAAAATAGGGAGTTTCCTTTGCAAAAGTCACGGAGCAGTGATTTAGCACAGGGGATATCAACTTGAACTCAAGTTTTGAGAGCACTGAAAGCAGAGAAAAGGCTACGTAAAATACTCAAGTTTGCGAGTTTACCTTTGAAAAACCACCTGTGGAGCGTCCTCTGCCTTTTTGGCTTTTTTCATGAAATCCAGGAGGTCTCAGTGATGAGAGATTTCTGCACGCTGTGGGCACGAGCCACTGCTCGGAGCAGCACTCTGGGACGCGCAGTCTCCTTGTTTATATTTCAGTGCTACGCGTGATTAGTCCTCCATTTCATTCATTGTCTTTTTACTTCTCTGCTACTGGGAACAGTAAATAAGAGGGAAGTTGTAACAAGAGCCTCCCTTTTATTCAGAGACCTTCTGTTTCCTGCAGGCTGGCGGCTTCGAAAAGAATCACAGCCCCATTGTGCTCCAGAGTCATACTGAACGATTCAGATGAAAAGAAAAACCCACGTCAGTAGGAGCATGGGACTCAAAGACGAGTGTCGAGGCCAGCAGACCAGGGACATCGATCCCAGGCAGCAGCACATCCTGAGAATGTTGCACCCTGTGACGGCAGCAACATCGCGGTTTATTCCTCTGTGCTGTGGGTCTGCGGAAGGCAAGTGCTGCTCCCGGGATTAGGGGCGTCTCCGAGCACCCCTGACACCACGGGAATGGCACCGATGACCTGCGGGTGGCGGGGCAGCAGGACAACCCTCCTGTCCTACCTGGGGGGCGCAGATCCAGCCCCCAGCAGCTGGGGGAGGTGAACTCACGCCTTCCTCCTGGAGCAGGGCCGCCAGCGGTGGGTGTCAGGCAGGGCAGGAGGAAGGGGCAGGGTCACCAGCGGCAGGGGCAGGGAGGCAGAGCCCGGGTGCTCCCGTGCGGAAGCGGAGCGTGCAGTGGTAAGAGACAGTGTTGCCATCACTGCACATCTGGTACGAACGCTCCCCAAAAATAGATCACGTCCTTCTTCCACCTCAAAGGAAACAGTGTCGGAAGGAGTCTCAGACACAGCAGGGCTGGTGCAAGGAGGGGTCTCGTTCACTGGCAGCCTCCCACTGGAAGCCACTTACACATCCCAGGGTGTGACTCTGGGACCAGCCATCAGTCTCAGGCAGGATCCAAGGGATTAGTCCTGCCAAAAGCCCCGACAACCCACGTGGGTGCCGCGCCTCTCAGCGCCCCTGAGCAGACACCCACCTGCACTTTCCATCAGTGGCTGGTACAGCAAAACCAACCCCTCTGTCCCCAAAAGCTGCTCGGGTGCTGAGAGGCTCAGGCTGTGATCAGCCCTCAGCTGCATTTTCCAGTACCAGTTTTACACGGCAGTGCTGGTTCACAGCATCTTCCTTATTGGCAAGCGTCAGGAGAAATGTGTGTCAACAAACCTGAAGCGAGCGTAAGCGCCGCTGCAGTCAAGTCTGATAACATGAGTCACTGTTATTCAATCATTTACCAGCGCACGTCTTGCAAGAAAGTTCTCTCTTCTAGGAATCACCACCACACAAATTTGAGGTTTTTTAAAGAGCACCCTGATTTTGCTTTTAACTGCGTGGCTGAGTCTTCAGAGGGCTGGTTCCTGCTATCCCTACTTGCAGCCCACCGCCCCGTGCTCCCTCTGCATCTGCGCTTCAAAGCCAGGTGTGAGGCACCCAGCCCCGGCATAACCCATGACCTGACGTTCTCCCCAGCAGTTTTCATGCTCAGTGTATCCCCCAGCACCAGGAGTGAACTGGCAGCAAGGAGACGGCTGCTGAGAATGACCCCCCAGTTGGCATCCGTGCCCCACACCATCTGTAGTGCCACTGGCCTGTGTTAGTTTAGGGGATGCACATTTTTCCCCTGGGTTGGCCTGAGGAAGAGTGTGGTCAACCCCAGCATTTTGGCAAGGGAGACTTTTTCCCATAAAGGTATTATTATCATTGTTTTCTCACATTTCAGTTTAGGAAGGAGCAGGAGGGGGGTCAGGGATGTCTTCCCAGACATTTCTTCAAAACAGTTTTTATTCTTGGTAACAAATGCCCCCACCAAACACAGCAGCACACGGCCTCGGTTTCCCCTCCGAAAGCCTGGTTTTTTGAATGGCTTCTTGGAAAAAGCATTTAAATGGTGACCTCTTGCTGCTCTAAGATGTGCAGGGAGATGGGTCCTTTCCAGGCATTCAAGCTGCAGTGCTTGGTCTTTCCTGTTTTTACTGAGGAATTTTTGGGAGGTCAGAAACACATGAATCGAGCTTTTGCTGCCTTAATAGGTGAAAGGCTGCTGGAAGCACGTGGATAAACTTCCTCTGTGCCAAATGACCGTCATTTAAGTCAAACACTTTTTAACAATAGAAGAAAAATTTTAAAAGGTGTAGTTAAAAAACCCCACATTTGCCTGTCTGTCCTCCTTGCTCCGTGCTGCTCTGCCTCTTGCTGCTTAGCTTGATCTCGAGCACTCCTGCTGCAGGGAAGGCTTGAGCTTCTGATGTGGCAAATAGGTAGACTAAGCTAATTTATCGCTCGAGTCTTTTATTCCATCACAGAGTGGCAAAAGGGAAGGCTCGTCTCTCTTGCGGGTCACCTCTAATAGCAATTGCTTCAGCAAGATGGATTTCAAAATTAGGTGCTCTTGAAGCAGGAGCCACACTGTATTTTTCAACAGCACAAAGCAGCCGTAAGAGGAATCTGACCTTCATTCTTCATAATAAATTCACTGGGGAAAAAAAAAATCCATCTTTGTTTTTCAGCTTGAAGTACTGTCAAAAGAAAATCCAGGGCACAACATACACAAAATAAAAATACAAGACAACTTCAGCAAAATGATAAAAAACTCTGAGAGATTTACTTTTCCTGCTTTTTCTTACTCAAACACTGTAATAAAGTCTGACAGCTTGTCTCCAAGTACATTGTTTTGGAATAAAGGCTGGTGTTAATTTAAAGTGGATCTATTCTAGACTAAATTAAGACCACCTCAAAGCGGTTTTCAGATGTAGGCTGCAATCCAGTAGCAGAGTCTGGGGAAGTTTATCGATACACACCCACATTTAGGCAGTCCATTTCTTAGCATGTTTGTAAAATGCCCCCTAATAATATTTCAGGTGCTAAAATAATGTCTGCTGCAGCCTGCCGAAGGAAAATGTCACACAGTCATCTTCTGCTAAAGCGCCCCAAAAAGATGTGATCTGTAGTCAAGCACAGACTCACAAGCTAAAGAATACAATGGAGGAATGTTTGAAAATATTTGGCATTTTACTGTTATTAATAAAATGATTGGTACATTTGAGTCCTAAAAGCCTGTAGCTGGTCAGCTGCTACGGGCACAGCCTGGAAATGGTGAAAATTAATCGTCTCTTGTATTAAACACTATCTTTGTATTTTGCCATGTCTCGGTTACAGACTCTGTGTTGAATAACGTGTTATAACCCAACGCAGCACATTGCCTTTATTCCTTTAATCTCCTGTCAGGCATAGCTGGGAAGGCAGAATGGGAATGTTTATTCTAACTAGCAGGTCTAACCCTTAGGCTAGCAAGAATTGGGAGAGGTTTTTTCCAAGCTTGGCTTGTCACCCATCTAGAGAACCTAACGCTGTGGCTGCAGTCCGCCTGGCTCCTCTTCTGGAGGAGTCACTCAAATCCAGCTTCCCGCTTTCTAGCAAGCCTAGACCCAGCTATTACTCAGCCTTTTCTCCTTCAGGATGGGCTGGTTACACTGATAAAAGCAGCTGTAAAGAGCCTCAGTGTCAGTAGCGCCCTAATTAAGCTGCAGAAATCAGCCACTTCACACCCCCGATAGTTCGGGTTTCCAGGGGCCCGTTTGCCTGGACAGAAACATTTTGTTAAATAAGCTCAACTTTTTGCTAGAGCTGGTGTGATCACTGAAAGCTCGGCAGAAAGGATGTCCACGCATCTAGTTAAACCAGCTTTTAATTACAGAGCGTATCTAGCATATGTAGGTGGCTGCAACTGCAGCTCCTTTCAGGACCAGCTTGAGATAACCATAAAAATCAGTCTGGCTTCATTTGGCATTCCAGGTATCATAACTACCACGTATTAACATTCAAGTTCTCTCCAGACCAATCAATTTTTTGTTGTTGTTTGTAACAGGAAAAGCCTTCTTTACAAGAAGCATTTATGTGAAGGTTAAAGCCCTAGGAGATGCTTTTTGATAACGATGCCAATGCTGTCAGTTCCCTTGTAAGGGAACCTCTGCCTAAACAGTTGCAATTTCCGCGCTCATTATCCCTCTTTTACAGCAAGCTCCCACTTTTAAAGATCAAGGGGAGGCAGATTCAAGCTGAAGTGTCAGCAGTAACTGACCTCAGATCAAGTAATCTTGGAGTGGCCGAGTCTGACCTATCCCTGCAGACTAGGGGTTTTGACCAAGAGGATTATTTAACTGCTGGAGCTTGCAGGGGAGCACAGCTGCGGAACAGGGGAGTCCTTTCCAGCCAACAACCTCCAGCAGCTCTTCTTTAGAAAGGGGAATTAACCTACCTATGGCATTCCTCCTCACCAAAAAATACTTCCATTGTTTAAAAGCAGTTTTATAGCAAACACAAGTGAAGGCTTCAGCGTGAAATCCTCACGCCAGCTCAGCCGAATTACAGGCACGTTCCAAGTGCTCCCCAGAAAACCACAGCCACTCTGGAGAGCTCGGGAAGCTTTGGTGCATCTCCCACCCAGCACCGGCCTCTGGAGTGAGGTACAGGGGTTCTGTTCCTCGGTAAGCAGCATGGATAAGTACATTACCTACCCTCTTCAGCCTTGAGCACGCTGTTTGTTACCAATGTGCTAAAGTCAAAGGCAAGGCCAAGGCCGTGCCTGGCTGCCGGGGAAGCGCCCGCTACTCATCTTTTAAGTTCAGCTGAATCCTCTAGGTTACCTCTGCCAACATCAAGCACCGAGAACAAAGGCACAAGATTACGGGAACCTCATTAAGTATGCTTGTTCCAAGAACAAGAAATGTGTCTACTTTCCTCTGATGACCTGGGGGAAACAAAAAAACCCTTCAGCACAGAAAATTTATTTGTCAGCAGTTACGAGCATTTGAATGTGTAATATCCAGTTTAAGGAGAAAAAAAATGTCTGTCCTATGCTTTCTATACTGAGACCTTGCAACAGCATCGTTCTTCTGCTTGAAACAGAAAGCAGGGATGTACATATCTGAGAACACCAACACACACAAAAACCCCCAAATCCTTAGGGTATTAAGTGAGCCATTTAACTAAGTATTTAAAACCTCTGCAATTATTAGTTTATTAGTATCATCCAGGATTTCAGATGTTCAATATTTCTCCTGAAGTTATACATAAATGCAAATTGAAATAAGAATCTGAAAGTCAAAATTGTATAACAAAACAATACTCCATCACAAAAGCGTGTAAAATTACAAGAATGCTTTTTTTTTTGTTTGTTTTTAAACACTGGCACTTAAGAGAACCATAATTTTGTAACCACAAAATTGCCGAATTGTCCCCCAAACTGGTAAGCAGGTATATGTGAAAATAGTTACAGCTGCCAGCACTTGAAGTTTCACTAAATATGCAAAAAACCCCTTAGCTTTGGTTTTGGAAGAGAACTGTATTTGACCAAATTAGACATTGTTGGTATACCATAAACATTTAACTTTTTAATGCAAAATTTAATAAAATGTACTTTTCCATACAACTATATTTAACTTAAAAATGGGCAAACATCAAGAGTGCGGTATAAAACCTAACAGGAAAAATACATCTTATCTCATTTTCAATTTGAGACAATATACAACTTTGTTTAAAGGGCTAAAACTAGAATTTCAAGAATACAAATATGAATTTACATAGATTTAACAAATAATAATGGTACCATTTATAGAAATCTTAGAAAGAAAAAATCATTTCTTGTGGGCCCTTTGCTACCAGGAGTCTCATGGTACAAAGCCCGTGGCCATCACCAGACCTGTCACCAAAAAATAATATGGTCATTTCATGCTTTTAACTTTACACATTTTAGGTACGCTCATCGCTCCCAGGTGTTCAGAGATTTACAAATATAACTTCCATTACATGGTAACAGAGTCACACGTGTAAATTTCTCTACACCGGATGGACATACACTCTTCCTATGGGTCCTTCTAGGACAAAATTTAACATTCCCTCCCTCCCCTCCCCCAAAGTATTTAGTTTCTGTAAAATTGAACTCTATACTTCTCAACTCTCCAAGACTGGTAAACTCATGCAACTCAATAGAATATTACATTTCACAAAAATCTGAACAGTTATCTGTTTGCTGAGATTGAATTTTTTTGTTGTTTCCAGTTATGGAAGAATATTTTCATCATACGCCTATATATTTCTTTTCTTACCCTATCATGATAATGCAGGGTATGCAGATCAAAGCTTTGTTTATCAGCTGGTTATATGAAAGATGAAAACTGTAATATTCCCGTGATCCCATACGGGCATTCAATAAAGCAAAAGATGAGTTCCCCTCAAAAGAAAAA
>VZRQ01001908.1:0-11133 GCA_013397975.1 Machaerirhynchus nigripectus | reverse complement strand
TCACTGGATTTGAATTTCAAATATAACAAAACAAATAATGAAGCTTTGATTGGGTTTTTTGCAAATACTCCAGTAAGGGCTTTTGGCTCTTTATATGGACTTTAAGACTTTCAAAGGCTTGACAAGTGAAAATAGAGGAGGTAAGGGAATAAAAGGATTTTTAAAGGAAAAATTAAGAGTTTTAGGCATACAGTACTAAATTTAATTTCAGAAGTGTTTAATTAGCATAAACCTCAAGAGAGCATTTTGTAAAAGTTTCAACACCTCAAAGCATCATAAAACACTTCTGTTTAGATTTCTTCTAAATGCAAATCTAAACCAAACTTCACTGTTTCCCTGGTAACTTCAGTGTTTACTTAATCATACACTACAAATATTAAGATGACTTGGAATGTGCTTTTACTACAGTCAGTTTGACAGTAGGGACTCATTCTGTTTTCTGTTTCATTGGATATGAATGAACAGATTAGTTTTAAAATGTAGCCAAAATATCCATTGCATTGAGGTCAAAGCATTTTAACTAAGGACAGTAAATATTTTCTGATTTTCTCCTTTAAGTGAGAAAGACATATCTATGCAAAACTTGAATTCAAGCTTAAGAAGTGAAATTTCTTAATGTCCCTATCTGAAGATTTAATCAAAGTCACATCTTAATAGTACTACTCCAGTACTTACAAGAACAGATGTAATCTTAGAAGGAAATCTCATTACTTATATTCTGAACTTGAATTAAATCCTTTTTCTTCTGATATTAGCTTTATAGTCAATGCTCAGTTAATTTAGTTCACAAAATAAAAGCTATGAGGTGAAAGAACAAAACCACCTTCTTTCCATATCAATATGTAAGATTGATATTTTAAAGGTACCGTTTCATCAGTATGTTTATTTGTCATTTATGTTTGTGATTAATAGTTCCACTAAACATTTTATCCATGCTTCTGAACTGCATACAAGACAGCTGTATACAGCTATCAGCTTGAAAACCCTACCCATAAAAAGGTCTTACAGAATCAGAATCCCAGATACGTTAAGGTTGAAAAGACCTCGGAGATCATTGAGTCCAACCTTTGACTGATCACCACCTTGTGAACTAGACCATGCCACTAAGTGGCACATCCAGTCGTTTCTTGAACCTCTGGGGATGGTGACTGTATGACCTCCCTGGGCAGTCCATTCCAATGTTTAACAATACCTTCCATGAAGAAATTCCTCCTGATGTCCAGTCTGAAACTCCCCAGGTGCAAATGGAAGCTCTGTCCTCTTGTCCTGTCATTAGCTGCCTGGGAGAAGAGGCCAACCTCCACCTGGCTACAACCTCCTTTCAGGTAGTTGTAGAGNCCAAGTACAGGGCAACAAGCTCTTCTCCCTGGTCCTACTGGCCACACTATTGCTGATACAGGCCAGGATAGCATTGGCTTTCTTGGCCACCTGGGCAAATGCTGGCTCATATACAGCCAGCTCTCGACCAGTACCCCTAGATCCTTTTCTGAAAAGCAGCTGTCCAGCCACTCTTCCCCCAGTCTTCAACGCTGCATGGGGTTATTGTGACCCGAGTGCAGGACCAAGCACTTTGCCTTGTTGAACCTCATACAGTTGGTGTCAGCCCATCAATCCAGCCTGGCCAGATCCCTCTGCAGAGCCTTCCTACCCTCCAATAGATCAACACTTCCACCCGGGCTCCAAGGAGGCAGCAGACTTCCTTGTGAGACGAGTCCGATTGGCATACAGGGTGCTCCCCCTCAGAAGGGAATCACCTGCTACAATTACTCTTCTTTCTTTTTTAACACCCAAAGTTGTGATCCATCTGGTTGACTGATTTGTTCTGGGTAACCCCTCAGATAGACCTTCATCTCCGCTATGATTTGCCTGACATTTCATTTGCCCTACATAAAAAGCATTTAGGCAGTTTTAGCTATTTGCAACCAAGGAGCAAATACGGCAGACTAAACAGCACACAACACAAATCCAAAGCGTGTGCACTTACAGATCATATTCACAAAACTGTCTCAGGCAATTATGGTTTAGCAGCCAAAGAGAAAAAAATAAAAATTCCATCAAGAATACTTATTTGTCAGAAGAACCAGAAAACAAGTATTGCTTTATAACTGATGCAGAGACAAGTCATCCCACTCTTAACAGGCACATGCAAGCAGCTTAATACAAAAAATTAAAACATACATCATACAAAGCCCCACCATTGTACTACCATAAAGAGCAGGTCACTGCCGCATTAGTCTTGCAAAGCAGATAATATTTTTTTTCACTGCAGAAATACTCAATTACACTGACAAGAGGAATGTTGACACAAGCTTCTGTTTACATAATTTTTCATTTCCCATATAAAAATTGGAAAAGCAGGTAGAGTCCACATGATAGAAGCCAACAGTCTCTGCTTGAAAACAAAATAATTTGCAGAGGTTGTATCAATTCATAGCATCAAGCACCAATGTTATATTACCATTTTGAGTATATAGATGCAGTTCTTTAAATTCCATGCGTACATCATAGCTTCATAGTTACACTCAAAACTGGAATTTGTTAGTACATTGAAACACCTTCAGCTTTCTAAGGCCGTGCATGAAATCCATTATACCTTTCAAAATTATTTTCAGTATGATAGACAAGAGGAAAGGGCCACATGATCCAAAGCTTAATGTGATTCTTTACTTGAGCAGGTGCTGGTATCAGCAACAAGGCAGTACATCAGAAAAACTGCTTTCAATAAAATAGCTAAATATTCACAGAATCATATTTTGGACCTCCATTATGGCTCACACTGATCCACCAGTTAAGGATTTCCTAAAGTGGGTAAATAATACTCTGGAGTAAAGCAAAGGCTCACTGAAAAGCTCCCCCACTTAAAAAAAAGGCTCGTATTATTCTGCCACATTTTAAAGGCATTATTTTGATTATGTCTGGATATAGTGCCTGTCAAGCACTTCCATGTATGTTTGTCCACCAAAACAGATATTTTCAGTTAGCATTATAAATTATTTATTATTTTACATAACACAAGCAGCAGGCAGCACCTCCAACACATACAGCTCACCCTAAGAAGGGATAAAACAGACATTAGGGTACAGTGACTCTAATCATGTTTTCTGCGGTATTTGTTAAAAATCTTACTAAAACATCTATGAGATCAAACCACAATATGTTATAAAAAAAATAATGTAGAAAAATGTAGCAACACTAAATGAAAGAGGTGGAAGGTACTATGAAAGACTTGGTGGATACTAAGCGGAAAAGCTCTATCGAACACCTATGTTCCAAGGGCAATTTTTAGACTTGCTGCAGAAGTTTCAAGAAAGAAGATGAGCCACGGAAGGGCTACCTAGGGATTGCTACAGACAGAAAAACAGACACTACAGGTAGGGCAGTGCAGGATGCATTTCTGTGGATTGAAGTTAATTTTATCTTTAACATGCATCTGTAGGTTTTATTTTAACATGCATCTATAGGTTTTATTTTTCCAATTGCTCTAAAGGGTCTGACAATAGATGGTTTCAAAAGTGAGGCAATTATCAGGAAGGTAGAGACAAATTTCACAATCCAGGTCACAACAGATGGATGATGATTTCCCTGCCTACAGCCCTCCCAAACACAGTACAGGAGACTACTTAGAGAGCAAAAAATCTTCTAACCTGACCTCTCTTTGCAACTGCAAGAACAGGTAAAGAAATGTAAACATATTTTTCCGGCAACAGTGATAAATGTTGCAACTCCACAGTAAATAAACATACTACATGCACAGGAGGAAAAAAATAGGAATTCTGAGATGAAAAATAAGACAACTGAAAAATAAAAGCTACAGTGATACAGCACTAAAATTATCATAACTGCTCTACTCACTCATTCAATTCAAGTAACATCTTCTTTTTGGGTGTTTAGTTCTCAAACACCATATATTTTTCCTAAGTCACTGTGTGTTGTCTGCAGACAATAAGCACCTTTAATAGCTGCATGAGCTAGAATGGTACACAGGTTGATAAGCCCTGGAACCACATACTGCTTTATAAAGAAAGGGAAAAGGCCAAGAAGTAGTACAAATAAGACAAAATACCCGAGAGAAGAGAATGCAGATTGACAGAGGCAACCAAAGGCAAATGACTGGCCTTTGATAATCTTTATCCACATAGTTCACACCTTGGTTTAATTACATGGATGTATACTGTTTTTTCCATGAATTCCCTTTAACTGTTAATGTGCACAGGAAAACTATTCACCAAATATTATTTGGTGTCTTTAAATCCTAAGATTACATACAAGTTGAATAGAAAGGGTCAAGCATTCCCTTGAGAGGAAGGAGAATGAAGAAGAGCTAGGACACTGAGCAAAAGAACACTCAAGCCCACAGAGAAAGTTCTGCTTCTCAGGCTCGGGAACTGCTGTGGGAAAGCGTTATTTACAGAATAAAACTCTTTCCTGAGCAAAGGTGCCAAAACCCAGTCTGACAATAACCACTTTGCTCTATATACTAACTTAATAATAAATCTAAGGAAGCTTGTACAACTGGGCCTCCAGACTATAGCAAGACCGGAAGAGGGCTATTTGTCCCTATTGTGAATCTGGGCTGTCAGGAGAAGGACAACCAAAATCTACATAAGAACCAGAAATCTTCATTCTGCTGTTAGACACTATCAGGTGAAGCACTGATGTTCTGGCCTCAGCTACCAATGCGCTAAAGTTCACCTGCTGCACTTAAACATTATCTTGTCACTGCCACATACAGAAATGGGGTGGGGTTTTTTTCCTCTCTACTCAATCCTCAGATATTTATCTAGACATGAGAATAGAAATCCATTAAATGCTCACCATATCCCAGAGTATGCAATAGGTAGCAAGCACTGAAGCATAAAGTCAGAATTGTCAAAGATCAAAAAGTCCATATTATATCTATCTGACAAGATTTAAGAAAAACTGATCTTACACCCTAAGAAAAATTATTAGAACACATAGTTCAGTTTAAACTGCAATTTTACAAGAGTAATTTAGGGGAAAACAAAGGGGAGAGAGAAAAGAGTTTTGCTTTCAACAGTGCTTGTTTTGCATCTCACACCTCATCAAATCTAATGCGTTTTTCTTGGCTTTCAAAATGTATTCACAATTCTTCCTACTTCCTTCCTGCTGTAGTCCTTGTTTTTATCAGGTCTCAACACCCACTTCCCTTAAAACTCCCCAAATACCAAGGAAGACTCACCGCACCAATTAGAGTTGAACAAAAAAGGTTATATTAAATAAGGGACTCACCAGGACATAGAATCCTTAAGGTTGGAAAAGACCTCTAAGACCATCAAGTCCAACCATTAAGCTAACACTACCATCTTTATCACTAAACCATGTCCCCAAGTGCCACATCCACACATTTTTTGAACACTTCCAGGGATGGTAATTTTACCACTTCCCTGGGCAGCCTGTTCCAATGCCTGACCATCCTTTCAGTAAAGAAATTTTTCCTAATACCCAATCTAAACATCCCCTGGTGCAACTTGAGGCCCTTTCCTCTTGTACTGTCTCTTGTTACCTGGGAGAAGAGACCTACCCTACCCCTTGCAAAACCTTCCTTTTATGTGGTTGCAGAGACTGATAAGGTCTCCCCTCAGCCTCCTTGTCTCCAGACTGAACAACTCCAGTTCCCTCAGATGCTTATCATAAGACTTGTTCTCTTGTAAGACTTGTTCTCTTGTCCTTTCGCCAGCTTCATTGCCCTTCTCTGGACTCACTCCAACACCTCNCTACAGAGGGGAGGAAAGCACCTTCCTGCTTTTCCCAGCTCTTGGCTCCTTTTCTCGGGAGAGAGAGATGGAGAGTTAAACTCCATTGCTTCCCTGGGACTTTGGTTTCTTCTTCTTCTTCTCTTCTGGACTGTTCAGCAACACCAGAGCATCATCCGGGAGGCCCGGAGGGGCCCATGCTGAACCCCAGCTCCGAAGAGAAAGCCACACCCACAAAGGACTCTGAAATCTACCCAGGTTCTCTCCCCAGCGAGAGGTTTTACTATTTAGCATATTTTTCTTTTTTCTGTGCCTGCGTGCACTTTACTTATTAAATAAATAGGTTTTTTCATTTTTTCCGAGCCTGGTGGGGGAGGGGCGGCTGAAACCTGCCTTCTTTGGAGGAGACCTTCCTTCCAGAGCGTTTCCCTTAATTTGTCTCAAACCGGGACAGGGGCCCAGAACTGAACACAGTATTCGAGGTGGGGCCTCACCAGTGCCGAGTACAGGGGGACAATCACTTCCCTGGTCCTGCTGACCACACTATTGCTGATACAGGCCAAGATGCCATTAGCCTTCTTGGCCAACTGGGCACACGCTGCCTCATGTTAACCTGACTGTCAACCAACACCCCAAGGTCCTTTTCCACCAGGCAGCCTTCCAGCCATTTTTCTGCAAGTCTGTACCATTACATGGGGTTGTTGTGACCTGAGTGCAGGACCCAGCAATTCACCTTGTTGAATCCCATAAAATTTGCCTTGGCCCATCAATATAGCCTGCCCAGATCCCTCTGTAGAGCCTTCCTACCCTTCAGCAGATCAACACTCCCACTAAACTTGGTGTTATCTGCAAACTTACTGAGGGTTCACTTGATCCCCTAATCCAGATAATCGTTCAATATATTAAACAGAACTGGCACCAGTACTGAACCTTGGGGAACATACATATTTTTTGTCATGTTCCTGATAAAACCTCAGATTCCTAAAGTTGGCCGGGGTTGAGGTTTCATAAAAACAGTCCTTTCTATTTGTGTCAAAATGAGGTTTGTTTAGAAATGAAGCTCAGTCTGGTCAAATATCTGATACACAATGGATGTACCAACATTTAAAAATAGTTAAATGAAAACATGAATTGGTTTACAAAGACTAGACCTACCTGATTCTATAATTCTCATATTAGTCTGTGGGTCAAGAACAAGTCTAACATGATAAAAACAAAATGTTAAAGTGAAAAATTATCTTAACACTTAAGTATTTAGACATAACACCTAGTCCCAGATACAGAAAGGAAAAAGATATGCATATAGTGCAGCTCTCCCCTCAAAAGGCTCAAAGCACTTTCGACAGCATTAAGATTTGCTGCAACATATACTTATGTAGTCAATTGAAACTGCCAATTCATGGGCTTTGCCCTGAAGTCTTCTTTCAGGAAATATACAATGTCCAGCAATAAGTGCATTTAGCGAAATTAGTAACATTGAATGACAAGCAATATCATATGTATTAAGAGTTCCTAAAATAAAAGGACATACATCAGTGCAAGTATTACATATCAGCTGAGCAGCCCCATCTATACTTGCTTACTCAAACCAGCAATTTTAAGGTAATACAAGTTATTTCAGACTACCAGGGGGAAGAAAGATGAACAACTCTCCCCCTATTCCCCTCCCCCCAAACACCAATATGTTCTAATACTCATGTTCATAAAAATAAATATCTCTGACATTTAAATATTAAACCTTTCTTCCTCCTCTCCCATTTAAAACAGATGTGTTCAAGACACCAGATTGTGATTGCTCTGCAGTAAGTCCATTCACCTAGATGACACTAAAGAGACAGCAAATGCATACTTTCAAGCTTTATTTGTTTTCAGAGAGAAAAAAATATCTTTTTATTCTTCTACAATAGAAATTATATTAGGACCATTACCTTCAAAGCTTCTAATAAAGGCAAGTGGACATTGAATTAAATAAGCAAGAGATGTCCCAAGTCTTATTGTTCTCTTTTTAAAAGAACTCCCCTTTTCAAAGTCTCCCGTAGCTCTTTAGAGTCATGTTAGCTCCTGCAGTTATTCTCTTTTTTGGGAGAGATGTGGGAAGGGGTGTGACAAAAGAACAAAAAAATCCAGGAAGGACTTTGAACAACATTACCTATGTTGAATGTTACTGAATATATATATCGGCTGAGGAGCACATACTCCGTTTGGCTAGGGTGTAACTCTGTTCTGTTAAAATCAACTCAATGAGTTTTACTCTAATGGAAGCTCACTGAAGCAAACCCACCCCTTACCAAGTCTTTCAGAAAAGGAAAAAAAAAGATACTGCATCTAGTAGATGAGGCAGAATATCCGAGATTTTTCTAATAAACTGTCAATGCACAGTACTGTTTGAGTTGATGAGTAATACTTCCAAGTAAACACTATGCAGATCTATTTGGTAACTGTGAACTTTTACCATTTAACCACTCACTACTTCCACATAGCAGTTCTGTACTTTCTGTTATTGATACAAAGAGCAGCACTTAGCCTGATTTGAAGAGGCATTTACCACTGAAGTCAAGCTTAGCACAGGTGTCTCAACAAAAAATAGTGTTTTCAGGAAGACTGGGCAGAAATGTGCTGCCACTCTGCCAAAGAGTTTGATTCCTAGAGCTACCATGAAAGAGAGATATATCGTATTTAGCCAAGAAATTCAGTGATTTTGAATTTTGTAAGGAGCTGTACTGAGATTAGTTAAAAAATCTGGTTTTGGAACTTTGTTATTTTAGTTTCTATGATTCTCTTATTTTAGCTGCTTTTAGTTTTAATCAATGGTTAACTTTGTTTTAATAAAATAAGATAGATATTATGGGAAAGAGCAGGGAGTAACCCAGGCTTAGACTAATAAATGTACTGCACCTGTACTAAGAGGGATTGCTACACCCCAGAAGCTTCAATCAAAAGGTATTGTTTTAACTAGCGGAGCCTCAGAGTTATTTTATAACTAGAGACAGATTAGATGTCTAAGTAAACAATTAGAACAATAAGATAAAAAATGGGACAACATAAGAAGGAAAGCTGCATGCGTGGGGCTTGAAAGGTCATCTGGAGGGTGGCATGACAAAGATAAAGGTGATGAAAAAGGAGACCGCCTCTCACCCCTCCTCAAAAATTACCGGAAAAGGACGCAAGATGGCAGTATTGCTTCACAGAAGAACAGCAAGACAAACCATGCTACACCTATATCTGATGAAATAATAGAAGAGGGGGGGTTAAGTTGTAGTGTATATAAACCCTTGAAAGTCTTTGCTTTGTTGGACACTCTTGGCAAATAAATGACCGTTTGTCTCAGATTTCTGGCCAGAATCGTTATTAGGGATGTTAATTCAACAACTCCTAAGTTGTTGAATTTTAAGCTTTTTGGCTTAGCCCTTTGTTTCATCATGTATCATTCTGCCAGTTACAAGCACTGACATTCCCCTTATTTCTATGAAATAAAAGTATCAAAATGATCTACCACAGTTGTTTTCACAAAGTGAATTAACAACACCTTTGAGTTTACTACTAGAATCCCATTTGCTTATAGAAATGACACGGGTTATTTACTGCATGGCCAAATGTATGTTGAGTCTGGTATCTTAGTTCCAGTTCCCTCAAACCTTAGCATTATACTTGGTACCAAGTTTACTTCAGCCGTATACATTGCCCTTCATTAAATAGCATTACAAATATATTGATTGACATACTCCTAACAGCTTAGCAGCAGTGTCACAAGCTTTTCATGCTATATGGTGTTGAGTTAGCGCTTTTCAAAGTGCTTTTTGTTGTTCGGGGGGTGCTGTGTTTTTTTCAGTTGTATGGGGTTTTGTTTGGGATGTTTTTTTGTGTATGTCCCCATGGTATTACACCCACAAGGCAATGCTCTGCTTATTTGCATTTTGACCTGTAATTTTCAGGCATTCTTTAGACATGTCAGAACAGCCCAGGTTACCAATCAGGCTATATGGTGATCAAAAAGTTACTTTAAACTTTAAATACATTTGATGCTTCAGTCAATTCATATATTTAGTTAATTCAAGGGAAAGATAGCAGTAAAGTATCTTAAGTTCATGTCCTAGGTTACAATGTAAGATGTAACCAAAAGTATGTATTCTATTATCATCTCCACAAGCTGTTAAAGCAGGTGGGGCTGTGCTCGTTATCCCCTACCATGACCCATCTTTGATAACTCCCTCCAGGAGCTATCTCTGTTTAATGGGCTATCAAGGACCCACCGTATGACTCATAGAATTACATCACCCCATTGTGAGATGCTCCACCCAGGGGGAAGAACCAAGCATTCCCATGTGGATATAATCTGGGGTTTGGAACAGTACAAGCAGATTTACCTACTGGATTCCCAGAGGACAAGAGCTACACAACCACCACTGGACCTTCCGAGGAGGACCAGACCTTTCTACAGGATCACCATTTCAACAGAACCACTTCAAAGAGGACTGCAGCCACCACTTAATTGGACTGCTACCACCACCCTGCCTGGCAGGGTGTCAGGTCATATCCTGGCTCTGTCAGGTTAAGCTAGTATTTCTGTATTATTGCTTTGTTATACATATTAGTAAAGAAACTGTTATTCCTATTTCTCATATAATTGCCTGAAAGCCCCTTAATTTCAAAATTATAATAATTCAGAGGGAAGAGGCTTACATTTCCCATTCCAAGGGAGTCTCCTGCCTTCCTTGGCAGACACCTGTCTTTCAAACCAAGACAGTTCACTACCATTTGGGGACAGGGGTTTAAAATGAGAGTTCACTACCTCTACTGAGATTATAAAGACTACCTGTTAATGCTCTGACTAGATGAAGGAGACTCCAGCTTTCATGGACACAAAAATTTAAAATTATCTGAAGTCCACATATGTATACCACTTCAGACTCAGATAAGCAGCTCCCAACAGGATAACAAGAAAGTTCAGCTAATAACCAAGTTAGCACTAAATGATCTAGCCTTTCCTTAGCCAGCTGGTCTCCATTCTGACCATTCTTTAGAAAGAAATAGATAAATGAGCACAATCACTAAAGAAACTGAACCAAACCCAGACAGCACAAAGAATTATTTATGGAAAGAAACCAAAATCCAAGACAGCAGAGCTAGAAAGACTAAAGTTAATGGAAGTCCACCAAAAACAACACTTGTGTACATCGGGGGGAAATGACGTTTAAGGTTGATTTGGTTGTAGGAAATATTGTACTACATAAGTACAGGACAGATAACAATCTGCATATAGTTCTAGATATGAATCAGATTTAGTGGCTTTCAAGCTGAATAAAAAAAAAAGGTGTTGCAATACAGGGTAGTTTACAGGACCCAGAAAATAATGCTACATATTATTCAACATCTGGAAGATCCTCTGTAGGAATACTTGTTATAAATAAAAACAGGGAAT
>VZRQ01001905.1:211781-239449 GCA_013397975.1 Machaerirhynchus nigripectus | reverse complement strand
AAAAAAGAAGCGTTGGGTCACATTTAGACAATATGTGACTATTTCATTCTCTGGAAATCTAATTGTAAATGGGGGAAAAACCTATAGTTAAGGTAAGATACACACAGTACTAATCATAGAGTTTGTCCTGAGAGTAAGAGAAAGGTAGGAGCTCATGTTGGGACTGCTATTTGAGGAAGATATTTTCTCTATATTGACTAACTTGTTTTTAACTAATTAAAATGTTTTGTGTTGAATTTCTCCAAACATATTTCACCATAAAAATAGTAACTGTTTCTTTTTAACAGTTGAGAGAAGAAGAAGGTATAATATTAATTACCGAATCAAGGAGCTTGGCACACTCATCCCCAAGTCTAATGATCCGTGAGTTCAGCTGTCTTTCCTATAATAATGTTTATAGTATAAATACAGGAAAAAAGAGACAGTTGCATATACTGGCTATAGGATTGAGTAATGGGATTCAAAATTCTTCCATGCCAGGTCACTGGCTCAGATCAGGCTGTTGAAGTAGCAACTCTCTGACAGATTTTTTGTGCCTTGGAAAAACTTATATGAAAGCATAATAATATGAAAGCAATTTCAGGGTGTTTAAGAGTGACTGCCTCTTCAAGGGAAAAGAAACAAACAAAACAAACCCAAACAAAATGAAAAAGAAGAAAAAAAGAAAAGATAAGCCAAACAACAGAAAGTCCATCTCTCTGTCCCTGAGCACAATTGTGTGGTGTCTCTGGAAAAGGAAGTAGTGATGCTTTCAGCTCTTGCCAAGGCCCTCTAGTGGGATAACACAAAATTTACATTGTCACGGTCTGCCCTTTGACTAAAGGAAAAAAAAAATCAATTTAAGAGTGTAGACTGAGCATTTTTCAAAAGTCCTCAACTCAGTGTGGGGAAACCACAAGTCATAAAATGCAAGGATAAAAGTAATAATTGCTATAATTGCTATAATAGTATAATTTTATACTAATGCATATACTTACGGAAACACAAAATGCATATTGCTTGAACTATATGTGCATTCCCTTAAAGCTTATATTTGTCATCAACAGGAAAAAAGCTGCCTTGTAGAAAAGCCCATTTCAGGATTAGCAATAAGAAATCAAAGTGATTTTTAATGCTGAACTTTAGCCTTAGATTTCTCTTGCCACTCAGGGAAGACTTAAGGCAATACACCAGCTTGATTGTGACTTGCATAAAATTGATTATACAGATTTTGTCTTTATCATTTGCATGTCAATACAAACTTGCAAAATACTTCAAATGAAAACATCTCTTGGCATTTCAGCTTTTTTTACCTTAGGATTAAGAAAATGTTGATTACCTTAAGGATTTCTGCAATAATATAAAACTGTGTGAGACTTACCTGAGTACAAGGTTGGCTTTACTTGGGGTGAAGTTGCCAGACAGGAAGTTAATATACTGCATTCATTTTAGAGAATTCACAAACTCAGCTCCTTCTATAGTATCCACCAAAGACTGGATAAACTAGCATGTTTTTATTATTAATATGGAATTGGGTGTTACAGCTGAGTTAAAAGCACTTTAGGTGACTAAATAAAGTTTTGGCCATGTGATCTGTTTCAAGCAGAAACTGATAGAGGTGTTTTAATTTGCTGGTGCATGTTTCAGTATTCAATACTATTTGGGCACGTAATTGGAAGATTTCTCAGGAAAACAGTGGATGGCACTGTTGGTTTGCAGCTATAAAGGAAAACTAGAAACTGGTTACACTGCAATTAGAGATGGGCATGGGGTAAAAATTCCAGTTGCACTTTTTGATTGCCTATAGAGGTGTTTCACTTACATATTTTGGTCTGGATTCAGGCTTACATTTTGAGCTTAATAAAAACTGTAATACCTAGAGCAATCATTTAAGCTGTTCTCAAAATTATTTACCTGGACCTGCAGTTTTGCTCCAGTAAGTGGATGGTGGACTTTTTTTCTCAGATTTTGGTGTTGCTGCCTGATAAAAAAGTTTCAGGTATAGATTCTGAAGTCATTGCCTTATCTTGTTTTAGTTTGCAAACCCATGACTGAGTTCAGCAATGTGACCAGACCCAGAGTGGTTTATGTTTACAAAAGCACACGGTGAATTTAAGTATCTCACATTCTGAAGACTGCTGTCTTCAACAGGCTGGTAATCAGTACTCCTTTGGAATGCAGGCCTACTGAAAAGCATTTAAGTTGGTGCTAAGAAAAAAAAAGGCATCGAAACGTGCAAGGCTTTTGAAAAAACAAGTTGCAACATGACTTTGCTGCAGCTTAGTACAAGGATAAATTAATTAAAAGAAGTGCAAGCACCTTTTTTTGTATTTGTATTTTTAGGTGGAAATAGATTAATTTGAACATTGTTTTGTTGGCTGAGCAGATCAAAATTATTATTACTTTTTGGTATGGTCTTGTTTTGCCAAATCATAACTCAGTATCCTTATTCTCTCTTTCAGTTATTGCTTTTTACTTCGTAACACTTTACCGTTCCCCCAGTCTGCCCCCTCTTTGAAAGAAAGGGATTTATCGTGGCTTACAATACTTTATCTGTAACATTTTATCACACATAACATTTTTGCCTCTTATTGATTTTAGAAGATTCTTCTTATAGTGGAAACTTAGCTGTAAAAGGAGAAAGCTTACTGATGCTTAGACTAATGACAGTGAAGAAAATCAGCCTCTGCACTGAAGAGCAAATGCTGCTATAACTAAGCCATTTTGGTTAGCATGCCTGTCCCAGATGGCTTGCTTCAAGAAGATTACATTCAGAATGAGAAAGAGAAAAGGACATTTTTTATGCCATTTGGAAACCTTTTGTGATTTATATTTCTTAGAAGTGTTGTGTGGGGTTTTTATTTCACTTTTGTTTTGTTAGTTATGTAGTGAACTTGTTTGGCTCCTGCAGAGCTTCCTCAGGGACTTTCTTTTGACTGGATTAAACCCCTATTTTTTTCTCTTTTTTTTTTTTTTTTTTTCTAATTTAATGATGAAAAGTGTGGATTACATTACATAAATGAATGGGTGTTCTAAGTTCACTTCATCAGCATTAGAAAATGAAGATAAGTTACAAAGAACTATGACTCTTTTGTTTAATCTTCAATGCTTAGATATCCAAGTGCTAGATGATTCAGAAATGCAAATCAGTTTTACAGAATAATTTAAAAATATAATTTTAAAAATGCCAGAAATACTCAGTCACATTTTGCTGAAAAACTCATAACCCGCTCCTTTAATTATACCTACCTTTCCATCTGTGTTCAACCTTTCAGAATCCACCTTTTAGGTGGTTAACAGGATTTCTTGTTGTGATGGAGCCTGTGAATGCCTACACAAGAACAGTTTAATGGTAGTCGGACTTGAATTACCAGAAAGCTAAACAAGAAAGAGCCCCTTCCTTCAAGAATTCTGGTCATTTTACAGAACTGGGCTGTTAAAGAGAACTGCTGAGGATTTGGGCAGAAGCAGTGGCTTGCTCTCACTCTCTCCTGTCTGCTCTCTGCATCTACGTGTGCCTGACCTCTCTGGTGCCTGTGGACAGACTCTCTAGCAGCCAGCACAGACACATTTCTAGGAAAGGAAAACCTTGTGTACACTCATGGTATTACAAAGTGGAAACTTGCTGCCTCTTTCAGAATAATACAATTCACAATTGTGCAAATCCTCAAAACAAGTACAAAGTCCTTCCAACTATTTCTTTGAGCAAATTTCTTTAATTTACAACTAATTTCTCAGAAACAGGGAAAGAGATGGCCTGCAAACATAGTTTCAATTTACAAGTGTATTTGTTATTAGTAACTGGCCTATCTTTGGCAAATTCTATCACACTCTCTCAAACACTGCTTTTGTTAATAAATTCTAATCTTAGATGACCAGATGCTGTCGTCCTTCCTGCAGGAGTTCAACTTCTGTAAACTAGTGAAACTCCTTTGACTTCAACAGAGTTAAACTAATGGAAATTAGATGAAGATCAGTCTCTTTTCTATGTTTTGTTTCTCCAAAGTGGGAAACTTTACTTGGTGAGAATTACATATTTTGTTCTGGATGTTTGAGTTTTGTAGAGAAATTCAGATGCTAAAGTTAGGAGGAGACAGAATTCAGATACTAATAAAACATAATGTGTTTTTCACTTTTTTTTTTAATTTACATATGAATCTTGTTATTTTTAGTAGACCTCTGTTAATTGAACTCACTAACACATCTGTAGCTTGCTAAAAACTTCAAATTACTTTACCACATGGACACACAGGAACAAGGAAGCAATCCTCCTTTGCAGAGGCCATTTCTGGTGACCAGACCTGCAAAAGATCTTACTGCTCTCAAATGACTTGGTTTGGATGTAGAATTTCCCATGTATTTCAGTATTTGCAGGATGGTGCCATACATGCATTTAATAAAAATTGAGTCTCATAAAAACAAAAGCCAAAAAAAACCCCAAACAAACAAACAAACAGACAAAAACCAAACAAGAAGCAAATTAATAGAACTGAAAGATCAAAGTGAAAAAAGAAGAAATCCTGCCATATCTGAAGATCAGCAGATCTATATCTAAGTTTGTGGGATCAAAACAGTTAAGAATGCAAATATTTTGTCTGTTTTTATAAAGAAGTTTCCAATTAAATGAGTGGCAATTGCCAGTGATTCCTCCATATTTAAGGGTTCTCAAATGGGTTTGTAGGCCTTTTCATTTTAATTTTTGTCTATTATATATAAACACAATCTGTAAATCTCTAAAAAGCAAAAACTACAAGTTGCTAGTGACATTTCTATAATTTTTCAGATGGTTTTATTTACACTCAATTTAAAATTCACTGTTTTCAGAGAAATAACAGAAACCCAGTAACTGATCAGAGAATTTCTGAATTCTTCTTATGCACTTGTTGTGCTTTCAGTTAAACCATTTTCAAATGCTGAGGTTTTTTCTTCCCATCGTAGATGAATATGCTTGTCTGCCTGATGTGCAGAGCTAGATGCACTTCAGACTGTTGATATGCAGGAATCTCACCTTTACCAGCCCAAATTTGCCTTCATCCTCCACAGCTGCAGTGTTGCTCTTCCAGCCCTGCACATCTGCATAGAGCCTCTGTTGCTCCCCAGCACTGCCCTGTGACTGCTGTGTGGTGCTCTGGGCTAGAATGAATGCAGAATGACTGCGATGCAGAATCAACACAGACACCTTCAGTATTTTCTCTAGATCCTGGTAAAGAGACACACGAAGTGAAATACACGTTGACTTCTAAGGTCACCAGCTGTTCCTTTGCTGTGTTGCCTTCAGACACTGGAAGGTTTAACTTCAATATTCCTCATTTAATAAGGCACCAACCAGTTTATGTGCATATGAGAAGAGATGTAGAAGTGACATGGGGTATACACACATAAGCACAGACACACACACGTGTACACTGGTTAAAGAACAGTCTCTTAAATAATAATAGTTATCACTGCATTTTTGTCCTAGCTGTCCATTACAGTTTTGCCTCTCAGATCTGTAAATATTACCACGAGACATATCTATCCACATGTATCTCATGCAGAAGCTGACCAGGTCCATCTCTCTGGCAGTTTGAATCCAGGAATTAGTCTTCAGGTGAAGATTTATTTAAACAATGAAAAAAAATCATTACCATAGAAATAAAAACTAAAACTATCAAGGAAGCATGAACTAAAAGTAAGCCTATCACAAGGTGATGTTAAGTGTTACAATTAAGTGTAACATGAATTAATTTCATCAAAAATATTCCAAATACTGTGATGAATATATGACTTATTCATGTCAATCAGAAAAATCAACCAAAAATAATTTTGTCTGATTTTGAATTCATAAAATTTTACAACTGGAGTTTTTTTTTTTTTTGAAAACACTATGAAATATTTCCTAGATATGTGATACATTCAAAATTTTCTGCTCCTGTTACATTTCTTCAATTATTTCAATTTTTCCAGCTATGGATTTGTTTCTAATTTCATAGTGCTATATCTTTAGGTTCTGACCATCAGTTCAAACCTGTCTTAGTTTTGTTTTTAGCACTTATTAGAAACTAACCCCTTGTTGAAGCAGACTGTGTTTCTCCATATAGCATATATAGCTCATATCTATATGGGAGTGGAGAATCCCAGTTTGAAAAATTCTTGTCCTTCTAACTTCATCTATTTTATTTAGCTTCTTTATTCATGAGTGCTCTGGCATAGACAGACAGACACTTTACTGCCTTTCAAAGTCCACTGCAATTTAGTCATAAACAGGGACCTCAGTATTTTACCTAACTTTCCAAAGAGGTCTGAAGAAAATGAAACTGTGACATGGTGACAGCAGTCAAAGATTTGTTCAGAAAATATGTGTTCTGCGTACTAAAAGCTTCCTTAACCTTTACAGTTTGAACATAGGTAAACCACTTGAGAGGAGAAAGTCCTCTCCTAGGAAGGAGCCCATGGGATGCTGGCAGGAAACTCTTCAGTCCTCCCACCTGGTCGAGAAGTACAGGGACAGGAATGAGAAGGCAGCTGAACTTCCAAGAGAAGATTCAGCTATCATGAGGGGGGTGTATTCTGCTCTTGGCTCCCAGTCCCACCTCTGCTCTAGCTTTTTTGACCAGGCAAGGTCTAAATCAGAATACATCCCCAGTTATGTTTTGGCTTTGTAGACAGTAGGGTTGTAGACAACAATTATTTTCTCTCTGACCTCCTCACCTTCTAATCCCAAAAGCTGTGGGTTCCTGGCCCACAGCACTGAGAGGAGGGGAGCCCCACAGTTTGTGTGCTGCCCAGAGAGAACAGACATTTGAATTTGAGCACTCTTGGATCAAAAAAATGTTACACTCAAATCTCTAGCAAATTATCTGAATTCTATGGTATGGTTAAACACTGTGATGCTTTATCACAAATAATTTTGTATAGTCTTCTTAGTGTCTTTAAGTTATCAGCTCCATAAGGTTTTATCCCTAGTAAGCATCAGGAAAAGCTGGGTGGTCTGGGTCTCTAAAGCCTGTACCTGCCTGGCTTTTGCACTACACATTCAGAAGAAAAATAACTGCAGAAATATCTAAGGGTACTTAGCCTCATGAGGGGAAGTGGAGGGGCAGGTACCAATCTCTTCACTCTTGTGACCAGTGGCAGGGCTCAAGGAAATGACATGAGACTGGGTCAGGGGAGGTTTAGGTTGGATATCAGCAAAAGGTTTTCACCCAGTGGGTAGCTGAGTACTGGAAACAGGCTCTCCAGAGGAGTGGTCACAGCACCAGCCTGCCAGAGTTCAAGAACTGTTTGGACAATACTCTCGGGCACATGGTGTGATTCTTGAGGTGTCCCGTGCAGGGCCAGGAGCTGGACTTACTAATCCTGATGGGTGCTTTCCAACCCAGTATATTCTATGATTCCGTGAATAAGGGAATGTGATAATAGCCTGGAGTATAATTTATATCATACTCCTTTTTTATATTATATTCTTTTGGCTCCATAAATGATGGTGTGTAAATATATGTCTTTGGAATAGGTATGGAAAAAATCCTTGTCCCTCCCAACATCAGATTCTTACTCGTTTAAATAGTTTTTCTTTCTCAGGGCTCTCTTATGGGATCAGAAGCTCGACCAACCTTCTGCTCAGCCTAAGCAATCTTGTATTTAAGTGGATAGTTTGGATAAAGCCAAATATCTGTATATTTAATGAAGTGAACCCATCCCGTATCATAAAATATTGGAATTTATTAGAAATTAAACCTTTTCAACAAAATTCTTTCTTGTTCCAAGACCTTACTTAAAGGAATACATGAAAAGTTGATAAATGGGTACATGAAAGTCTTAAGGCAGATTCATTTGAACAAGTGTTTTGTTGCTAGTAAGGCTGCTTGTAAGCTGGAAGTCAAGCCATTATTTCCTGAATGATGGGCAGATTTAATCTAAATTTTGCAAGGCTTTTATTTTGAGTTGGGGTCTGCATGTAGCTGTAGATTTTAACTTGTTTTTTTATTGTTTCAAGATTTTTGAACATGATTTTTGTCATTCCCTAGTCATTATGGTTATGAAAGTGTGATTTTTCTGGTCTGTCATCAATGAGGAGAGGCATTCAGCACAGATCATTTTTTTCTCTACAAGCATAAAAGCAACCTCATTAGTAAGTCAGGTAAAAGGAGTAGTATATTCAAAATGATCTTTAAAAATTTAGGCTTAAGTCCTCAGTAATGTATATTTCCTAGTTCATTAATGCAGAAATACTGCACATAGATTTTAATCTTAGAGTTAATAATAAAAGCAATTTTCACTAAAAATATAAAAACTGTAATGGTAGAATCATGATATTGCATTTAGCTCTCCCACAAAAAGTCACTTTATTACTTTCTTTTGACACTTATTTTCATTCTGGGATTAATTTTACTATATAAGGGCTTCTTAACTATTCTATTAAAATTTCCATTCAGAAGCAATAATATCTAAGAGTGAATAATAGTCATGTAAATCATTATTTCATATTAATGTAAAGGATTTTGTAAGTTCTTATGAATTCTGCTGACATGCACAATTGTGAAAAGGTTATCTCTACATTCTGCAGTGATATGCGCTGGAACAAAGGAACTATTTTAAAAGCATCGGTGGAGTACATCAAGTGGCTACAAAAAGAACAACAGAGAGCCAGAGAATTAGAACACAGGCAGAAGAAATTAGAGCATGCTAACAGAAGACTTCTACTCCGAATTCAGGTTTGTCTAAGTGTTGCCACAAACTACAAAGCTTTCTCAGTAGTTACCCCTCATCAAATTTTGTTAATCTACATAATTTTTCCTCAAATGACATTTATTAAAAATAAATTTACTTTGCCTATTTATTTCTGTGTATACTGGGGAGGGGGGTAATCTTTAGATTTCTAGGAAATGTCTTTGATAATTATACATTAAATAAAACAATTCGTGGAAAAGTAATAAAGTTTTTGTACAAACAGTTTCATTATGCATGTGTTAAAAACAAAGAAAGACCAACAAAAAAAAAGAAATAAGTATAATCCCACAGCCAAAAATCGATACTGGACACAAAGTTCCCTTAGTATTTTAATTTTCCCTTTCAAACTGTGTAATGCATTACACTCCCCTGGTAAGAGTGTATTATGTTATATCTGCTTTTGGCATGAAGAGGCAGAATATAGCCCTTCATGGCTTGAAAAGCAAGATTCTAATATAGACACACACCTATGGAAAGGGGATGGATAAATAGCTAGATAGACATAAAATTGATCATCTTACGTATGTTGATTTACTCATATATCTGCATAATATGAGCGATATATCAAGTAAAAAATCTGTTTCTCTGGATAACAGTTTTATAATGAACTGTAAAGTTGCAACATTTTTCTACTACCTTCATTGGCTTCAGTATGGTATTAGAGAAGCTATCCTACCTCTTCTGCTCCTCTAGAATAGTTGACTGATGACAAAAAAGGATATAAAAACACTAGAGTTGCAAGTTTTCGTAGATTAAATATTTAATATTTTAAAATTTAATCTCACAACTGGGCAACAGGTATAATAAATTTTCTTGCATGATTTGTATAATTTCTGAAATTTTTCTGAAGAGACTGTTTTCTCTTTTAAAATTGTCTAATTATTTTTGTTTGAAATGTTAGGAACTGGAGATCCAGGCACGTGCACATGGCCTTCCAGTCATGTCTTCACTCAGTGCTGTTGATTTAGCTGCACAGGTCATCAAGCAACAGTCTTATCCAGAGGAGAACTCTGTAGACTACTCTCAACAAATGCCTCTGGTACATGGACAAAATTCTGATGTCTGCGATGGATCTACAGCCTTTTCTGATCCACTTTCACACTTCACGGATCTGTCCTTCAGCGCAGCTCTAAAAGATGAACAACGACTAGAGGAAATTTTATTGGATGACACAGTGTCACCATTTGGAACAGACCCACTCTTGTCCTCCACATCCCCAGCTGCATCAAAAGAGAGCAGCAGGAGAAGCAGCTTTAGCACAGATGATGGAGATGATTTATAAAAGCAGAAAGGGTGTCATACTTCTCTAAACTACTTGTTAAAAGACTGAGTTGAACGTAAACGTGGTGTTTGTTCTTATTTTAAATACTTATAAGGAGAGACACTGTGAAAATCAGTTACCACATGACAAGGGTTTCAATCAGCCCTTACTTCACAGGAAAATAAATGGACATGAACTCATACCACTCTGCCCCAAATTCACCCTCTGTTCACAGCTGACATTTGCACAAATCTCTCTTCACTGGGAATATTTTTACCATCATTCCATGACTTTTTACAGTACTATGAAAACAGTTACCACAAAAGGAATATCCATGTTGCAAAACTGTATTCAAACACTTTTCAATCTGCTTACACTTTTCTGTGCTGCAAATATGAGTTTTAGTCATTTGTTAATTTCTTTATTTTTTTATAAGTAAAAATTCTACAAAATAGGAAGCAACAGAGAACTATTTCAGCTGGGAACTGTAGAGATGTTGCAGGTTTTAAAATCTAAAAAAGCCAGATGGTAATGCTTTTACACAAGTAAGCATGAAGTGTGGGCTTCTCTTTAAAAGGAGAAAATCCATTAAGCTTTCCATGGAATGCCATTAGTTTTTTTAAATTTCATTTGTAGAAAAAGAACACTCTTCTTAATATATATTTTAATGACACAGAAGAAAAATGGAAGCTAACATAACGACAGTGACTCAAATGAACTCAGACAGAAAAAGATACAGCATTGCAGCAGAAAGACTGTGTGGATGTACAAGAAAGCACAGACACTCCATGTTACAGTCAGCACAATTTAAAACAAGCAGTACTTGTAGCAGTGCTATATCGTCTGCTTATTCCAAGAATATTCAAACTGTGTCCTTTTTTACGTGGAAGAATTTGTAATTAACAGATACAACACCGGGCTGTTGGATGACACTTTAAATGTCCTTTGACAAGGTTTTTCTAAAGGGACTCTATCCATACACGTGCTTTTGATCCATTTGGAAATAGAGGGAAATGACAAGATTCTCATTGCATACACTCTAAACAATAAGAATTTAATTTCAAATTTGACTTTGGACTCACTACAGTAAAGCTGGAAAGGAAGACTTGGCAAACCAAAGGGGATATTCAGAAACATTGATGTGATGCACTATCTCTCATAACTAGCTTGCTAGGAGGGGGCATTTAGAAAACTCACCTCTATAAATAGTCAAATTCTGGAGAATGATGTACCTCCCCAAAGAACATTAAGTGCAATCATTCCAATATATTAAAACATGGGAAAATAAACTGGAGCAGGTTCTTCATAGCTCTTCCTCAATCAAAAGATCACATTAGGGAGTTGTGGTTTAACCCCAGGCAGCCACCAAGTCTCACATAGCCTCTTGGTCACTGCCTGGCCAGAGAGATTGGGGAGACAACTGGAAGGGTAAAACTTGCAAGACTCATGGGTTCAGATAAAGACAGCTTAATAGGGAAAGGCAGAAAGGCAAAAAGGCAAAAAGGCAAAAAGGCAAAAGCCCTGCACACAAGGAAAGCAAAACAAGGAATTAAGTCACTGCTTCCCGTGGGCAGGCAGGTGTTCAGCCATCTCCAGGAGAGCAGAGCCCCATCACATGATGGTGACTTGGGAAATCAAATGCCATCAGTCCAAATGTCCCCCTCGCTCCTTCTTGCCCCCACTTTATATTCTGATCATGATGTCATTCAGTCTGGAATGTCCCCTGGGTTGGTTTGGGTCACCTGTCCCAGCTGTGTCTCCTTCCAACCTCCCATGCACCCCCAGCATCCTCGCCTGTGTGTCAGTATGAAAAGCAGAAAAGGCCTTGGCTCTGTGTAAGCCCTGCTCAGCAACAACAAAACCAGCTATTTTCAATACTGTTTTCAGCACAAATCCAAAATACAGCGCCATACTAGCCACTGTGAAGAAAATTAACTCTACCCCAGCTGAAACCACTGCAGGAGTTCTGTAATGATTCAAAATATGTTTCAAAAGCGTGTATTAATTTTGCTGTCACTGAGCCTGCCTCACTCCAGAAGTGCCAAAGGTTTGGGAATAGTAAGAAGAGACTAAAGTGGATTACTGCTTGCATGAACATATAATTTAAAAAAAAACATATTATCCAAAACCAGAGCAATTATTCCTTACTATTGTCTCTTATTGGTACCTGGGCCCTCCTAACAGTCCTTGTGAGGTTTGTGTTCCTCCCAGGCCATAGCACATGCCTGACCAACCCCGACAGTGTTACAATAGATTCATAATTGGAAAATTAGCAGCTGGATAATAAATCACACCCAGATGGCTATGAAAAATGATGGTTTGTCCTATTTCACAAGAATATTTATGCTTTTAGGAATCTCAAGGTTTTCTATGAGTCTGTGCAAACTACTTGGATGTAAGCTGACCTGTAAGCACAGACCTGACCATTAGAAGGGGCGTTGATACACTCCCACTACATAGATAAAAATAACGACAACAGACAGGGTTCTGGTATTTTCTTTTGGTTTGGTGCTTTTGTCTTTTTATTTGCTGTTTTTTGGTTTGGTTTAGCTTTTTAATTTAATTTTTTGTTTGGTTTGTTTCTTTGTTTTTGTAGCACATCAGAAAGACAAGCAAATATTAACCAAAGATAACTGGATATAGGACTGACCGCCATTTCAATTGGAATAATTAAAAGAGGAACCACTTTGTCATAGTTTTGCTGAAGACAACTGCTAATATTGATATGTGAATACAAAACATGATGAATGAAATGCAACATTTACACCCATATTATGTCTAGCGTAGTATGAGTATTGTCCATTTCAGCTGACGAAAGAAAGGGTTATTTGGCTGATATCAAAGGCCATTTGTCCTTGTACTGCAGTTTCTACTGCATTAGTTTTAAATACACCGGTGTGGATTGCTCATAATGGAGAAAAAGAAATTAAATATGAATGTATTACATGATTTTCCCATTGAACTTTTACATCTGAGTTAGACCATACTTCTGAACTATACTGACTTTAAATAACATCCTGAATTTCATCACTTTTATAAGCACTGTTCTAAAAAAACATTATAGTGCATCCATTAAATTTTTTAAAGTTGATTTTCATTCTTCTGACAATTGCTTCCGTTTAAAGCACCAGAATTTTTCTCTCTCTTCTTGCATGAGAAACGTAACATAAGATAGTCAAGGCTCTTTTTGCAAGGCACTGTATTGCATCTATCATTAAAAATATTCAAGCTGTCTTCCTTCACACAAAACCCCCAGCCTCCTTGCCCAAAACACTAAATGCATCAATACTTCTAGGTGTTTTTTATGGCAATGGTATTTCACCAACATTTTTTCTAGTAGAAAGTCATCATAATTAGTATTTCAGCTAATAATTATAACCTGGATTTCAGCTTCACCCTTGAAATTAAATGGTGGTATAGACTGCAAAAATTAATAGGTGCTACTAAAGGTATTTAGGAGATGTGTGTGCTGGTAGTCACATCCCAGAATTTCTGGAGTAAACACTCCCTCTCCCACCCCACGCTTGGAGACACTGTTGTGAAGCTGATAGGACTTCTAGGGCAGAGCCAAGTGCAGTCCTACCAGCTTCTGCAGAAAAAAGGGATTTCATAACTGCAGGGACAAATCCCGACATTTTCCGTCAGGCAGAATTTCTTTCCTGTCCATGCAAGTTTTATTGGGCTGAAGTGTGGTGCAAGCAAAATACACTTTTTAGCTATTTCCAGCAGAAATCTGTTTAGTGGAATCCCACGAAAAGATGCATAATATGCCCGTGGCTCTGGGCCTAGAAAAGAATTTAAAGTCTTACAGATCTTGACCTCAAGCAGGGCAGAGGGTAGTAGAACTGGCTATTTTTGTCAAGATGTATTAAATGAGGAGTTATGGCTTGTTTTCAGTAGCAGCTGTTCAAAGCTGGTGGACATATTCCTACAGAATCCACAAAACAGCAGAATGATAATTACACAAAAGGAAAGGGAGTTGAAACATTTACATCCTGTTTAATTCATGACATGGATATAGATGCTATACTAAGAACAGAAAACTAAATTATTTCATTGTGCATAGCGTGGATAGTGTGAAAAGCTACAGTAAGTGCAAACAGTTTTAACAAACAAGAACACAGTTGCTTTATATAATAAAATAACTAAATATAATTCAGTTGCTTAATCTTAATAAGAACACTGATATTATAATACTTTCTGAATTTAATAGAACTGTATATATGAATGGAAGATGTAAAATTATTGTAATTTAAAATTATGTTGTCTCTTAGATAAGTAAAGGCATTTACATTGCTATTATGAGACTGTAGAATATTTTTATAATAATTGCTATTTTTCATTGTTAACCATATAGTATCTTGTTTTCTAAGTCATTGTATGCAGACAGAATGTACTTTATTACGCACTATACATGCAATATTTTTACAATTACGTTTTATACTTGCTGGCATTTTATGTTTATTACATGAATATAATTAAAGTACTGAAATTAAAACATCTTTTTATATGTCCCTTGTGCAGCTTCACTGTCCAGACCCTCAAAAATGCCACCGAAAGGCAATATAGTAATATCCAGCAAGAACATATGAGATACCTAACAGACAAAACACTTCACAACTGCTAAACATTTAGTCCATTATGATACATCATGATCCAGTAGTATCCCATTAATAAAAATAATTGATACATTCTTTAATATGGTCTCCTGCCATCTGCTTATTCCTGCTGCTAAGGCTTTGATTTATGGAAAGTGTTTTCAGAATGTTGCAAAATTGCTAGCAGGCATGATGATATCAGTTAAATCACTAAGAAGCTCTACAAAAACCTTTTAATGTACTAGATGTTCCCTAGACAATCTAGGATAAACAGAATATTGTATTTTAAGATGTAAAACATTCTTTTAAAGCTGATAATTAGGTAGCATTTGCCACTAAAAGATACTCACTTAAGGAAGTAAGTAAGGATTCAGATTTCATTTTGAATTCCTAATATCAAAAGTGCTGCCTTCTTTAGAAGATATTTGGTGCTTTCTGTGCATGAAATGATGTAAAAGTTTTTGAGTAGTAATATAAATTTCAACTATAGTTTTGTAATAGTTCGTCATTTCATGGAAAACATTGCTCATTGTTTTTATACATCAGATAAACATTTTATTTGTACTAAAGATTTCTTCAGTCTTTATTTTGTCAAATTGTTAAGACACCCCTATCAGTATTAAAATTGAATATTATTAAAATATTATTTAAAGTTCAGTGATTATCTATGGAAAGAAGCTTTGTTTTTTACATATTTACTATGTACTTAGGATTTGACCATAAATGGTACTCAGCTCCTTTGGGAAGGGACTGAGAGCCCCCACTTTGCTTTGTAGAGAGCCAGCACTTATCCTGTTTCAGACCCAGACTCTTAATGATTAAATAAACAACATCAGAAAATAAAATCAGAAGTTATTTGAGAGATTAGAAAAGCCCTATGTGATACACTGCTTGATTAAAAGTAGTGAGGTTTGCAGCTGACAGACAAACAGATTTAATGTCAGCATCATTTGTGATGACAACCAATGGGAGGTTAGAGGAAAATGTATAAAGTTATGATAATAATCAGATCAAAAGTCTAATTATAAAGGAGACTGCAGCGGTGAAGTATGCTAAGGCTTATGGGTTAAATCACTGGTACCCATCAAGTTAAATATATATCAGTTTCATTAACTGGCAACCACAAGACAAGTGTTCTATATTCAGGTGGTGATGATTTTGATATAACCCACCACATTGTGGTTAAGTATATGATTCATGTAATAAGAAGAAGGTGCCTCCAGGCTATTGTTCCTACCATGGATTAAAATTTACATATTGCTTCTCCTTATGTCAAAACATCTGGTGCCTGCAAATGCTAACATTTCGTTAAAAAGTTTCACAAGATAGGAAAAGTGGATGGGAAACATTGCATGTGAATCATTCAAGTATTATAATGGAATAAGGAGATGAGTTATGAACAGGCAGATTGAACAGTAGTGTAGTTAAAGAGATTAATATGCTTATGAGTTTGAGACATTTTTTATAAGGGGAAAATGCCCCAAATCATAGAAATAACCAGTGAGTTTTTTTCAAATGTCACTGAGATAGACAATGTCCATCTTTCCAAACTGCATTTTCCTGCCCAAATAAGATCCCTGTGTCTAAGCATATGTACTAAAGTGCTGAGATTGTGTTTAACACATTAATTTAATTCATGCACTCTAAGATGCTAGCAACCTTACCTGCCATGTAGTTTCCCTAGAAAATTTCGTGACTCTTATATTTACTTGCCTATTTTACAGCAGTATATATCAGGGTATAGTAAGTCGACTCTCAAAAGATTTCAATAGCGAATCATCTTAATTATCTTGCTTCCTTGGAAAACCTATCAGTCCTTAAATTGGCACCTAAACCTAGACTTGAGACCTTTTCCCCTTTGATTTCCAGGTGACACTTAAGATGTTAATTTTCAGTTGTTGAAACTTTGTGGGTTTTTTTTGATGCTAGGTTGTCAAGAAAGTTACAAATCACAGATTGTTGTGATTAGCAGATGCACTACTGTTGGAAACTTCCCTCTGTGTGAAAGGAGGCAATAAACAGTGTTTCCTGTGAAGGGCCTTGGTGTCTATTAATTTTCTGGAATCAATGCGTAAATATTTCTAGATGGATGTGTTGCTTGCAAAATAGGAACCATTCAAAAAGTAGTGGCTCCTCAAAGCTTTTGCATTTTTGAAACATAGTCCTCGGGTTAGAAATTTACTTTCAGTCCTCTGGAATTCTAGAACGTAACATTTTTGTGGCCTAGTCTGGTCACCACCCAGTGATACCTCAGGGGTGTCTCAGGACCACGTGTCTGTACAACTGAGGCAGCAGTGAGAGCAGTCCCTCCATTCTGCAATCTGCCACTGCCAGCAGATTGAAATGAACCAAGCCTCTGGTGGCGAGCCCCATGGTCCCATCTCTCCAGGGATGGTCACCTCTTCCCAGTCTCACTTTCTACCTGGATTTCTTCTTCAGAGCTGGCATGGGGCTTCTAATCGTCCTGCCTCAAATCCAGAGCTGGGTCACTTTTCAACCCTGCTGACATCCAACAGGTTCAAAATCTGAAGTATAATACTGACATTTCACAATCTGGTACTGGCCCATGACAGCAAGCCAGGATTTGACAACATACTTGAGCTCTTCTGCAGACCTCCCAGACTTCTGAGCCCAACGAGATTTGAACAAGAGGACAGCCAAAATCTCAAGACCAAGAGCGTTCCTTCCCTCTTACAAACCCACTGAGAACATTAATTTTTTAAATGTTGGTTAACAGGAGTTTTCGTTGGTTTTTTACTTTTAAGCATTTTACCAAAAACCACATTTGTACGTTGTATTTACTTGTAATGGACCTGTCTTCAATTATTGAAGATTCCAAATTGTTTAAGTTTAATACTCAGACTTTGACAAAAAACTGTCAGCTAATGTATTTTACATACTCTTTCTGGAGTAGGTTGAGTTAAAGGAAATATTTCTTTTGAAAATGTAACGTGACAACCTTAAAAATTCTTAATATAATATCTTTCCATCAATGAGATTTTCTGTGACATGCACCTCCTGCTGTCATTAGGGAGAGGAACCTCAACAACAACAACAAAAAATCTTGTATTTTTACAGAGCCACTTGGAAAGTAAAGGCAATAACAAAAGTAATTGCAGAAGTACCATTCCATCATTTCCTCTGGAAAAAAGTTTCTACTACAGAACAGTTAATATACACAGCTGGCTTGCTATAAAAACAGACACAAAGCAATTTAATCCCTCTGCAAAGTAAAGTAAGCACGGTCAGTTTTAAGCACGGACCACAGAACTGATTCCTGCAATAAGCACCCAGGGGGCATTGTCTTCACCTCGAAATTTTCACTCCAAATTACATTAAATTTGACTTGCTCTTTTGCAGTGGGTAGAGAATCCTTTGGGCAAGTGAAAACAAAACATGATACAACTGAAGCTAAGGAGCATGGAAAACAAAAGAAGGTACATTCTTGATCCCAAATTGTCACAAATGGGATTTTTTGACACCCAAAGGAAGATCTCTGCTCAAGGGCAAATATCAGCCTGAGAAGCAGGCAGAGGAGTGCTAGGCTGGGCTCTGGCAGAACCTGTCCCTTCCCAAAGGAAAAGAAAGGAGCTTATTTCAGGGTATTTGCAGCTTCCAGTAGGGTAAATTATGAGTACCCCTTTTTGCCCACCTCTCACATTATTCTCTCCATTTTCAAATGGTGCCTAATTCTGAAAGATAAAAAAAATTTCTCCCTTCCCTTCTTCATTGCTCTTCCTCTCTAAGAGACTGGTGGAAGTGTGAGGAACATCAGCTCCTCCTACTTCTCAGGGACCAGCTGTAGCCCCAGGTGAACCTGCCAGACCAGTTAGTGGTTTAACAGGTTGGTAGCTGTAAAACAGTGCCAATACATTACTGGTGACAAGTATGTATGTGATTATTTTAAAGGCAAGAATAGGGATTTACGTATCTTGATCTTAAAAGTTACCAAGAATGGGAATAAAATAAACATATTTTCTCTTTACTCCTTGTTTTTTCAGAAGAGTTAATTTAGTTTTGATGTTCAGTGTATTGAAATCCAGTAAGAAATAGATATTTGGTTCCCTCAGACCCCTGAAGTCCCAAACTGGATGGTTGTTGGCTTCAGGCACTCTTAGTGTTGCTAGGAGGTATACATGGCTTCTTCTTGATAATGTTGCTGGTGGGGCCAGATTTTGCATCAAAAGCATGCTGGCTTAACTGAGGATTTCCTTCTATATAAGGGTTTATGCTTGCAGTTTCAAAATTATTTTTTGGATAGTTAAGAAAAATATGGTTATTACTGCAGCCATCAGCCTCATGTCCTGTTTTGAACAGTGAAGTAACACAGAGAATTAAGTAAATTTCATGCTAAAATATTTGCAGAAAGACGCTTATTTGGACTTTCCCCTTCGAGGCCCATTTTGTGAAGCAGATGTCTGAAGTTTGAATACAGGCTATGAATTACTTTGTTTTGGGAAACTAAGTTCTTAAGCCAACTGACAGCAAGTGATTTGGGACTATTCATGGACTGTTTAAGTAAGATGGTAGCTTTCTTATTTTCTTTCTCTCTTTGCTTAACTGTATTGTTAAAGTGCTTGTGCTACATACCAGTAGCAGCCAGAGAATTTAAAAGTAGAAACAGAGACAGTGATGTGATTTACAGCCAAGTCAGACGTCTGTATATACTCTGAAATATAGACACAGATTTTGTGTACAGAAATAATTAAGTTCTTAAGTGTCCTCCTCAAATTCAGTCTGCTGGTATGTGGAGCTAAGACGTTACTCAGAGAGTGAAACAAGGAACTGATCTTATAGAAAGCATTGCATCAGTATCATACATTTGAAGACTTGTTTCTTTTCTCCTTTATGAAGTAGCTTCATAAACATCACTTTCCTATTCCATTGTTAGAGCACATCTGCTATCAAGAAGGCTGTGGAAGCCCTGTTCCCATTTAGTGCAAGGTCCTGCATTATCTCACTTGTCTATAAAAGGCAGGGATACTTAGGTCTGTATTATAAATAATAATACATGTATGCAATGCATGATTCTAATGATATAGTTCAGTTTCAGGTTTTACTGCCATTCATAAACTGCTTCAGCAGATTTCTTGTAATTTATGATATCAATAGAGCCCCTTAAATTACATCCTAGATTCTGCCATGTATTGCCCTATGAAAGAAAATGGTTTTGTATCCAATATCACTGTAAGAGGAGTGCTAAAGGGAGAATGAACCTAAAGTCAAGTGCCCTTTATTGAGAGAGAAAATTGCCTTCATGGTGTGCAATATGTGAGAACTGAACACTTGAAAACAACTGCTGTAATCCTCAACTTAACTGTTTGCTTTGTAACTATGTGGAGCTCCCTAACACTGGTTTGCAAGAAGCTTGTCAGAGTCACACGAAAGGTGAGGGCATCTTTCACTGTGCTGTGCTTTTTGGACCCACAGCTTTTAACTCTGAGAATGTCAGGGTCAAAATACCTGCTGAATGTTTTTGAATTGTCCGGTCCGATTCGGGATCGTCTGTGTCTTGCAGGAACTGTCTACCATGTCAACCATGACCTGTTGGGGGAAAGCAGAGCTCCCAGGCTGAAAATATTAATCCTCAAGTCCATGTTGCCCAGCGTAGTGATGGCACTTGTAAAAGAGCCAAATATTCTTGTCTCTAGCATGAATCTGCACTGACAGTTTTGAGTATTTCCAGTCTTGACCCACGTACAAGTTGTCTTGTCTGCCTTTCTTAGGCAGGGGGATAAATCCCAAAGCACCCATTAGAAGATGGATCACAGAATGGTAGGCTATTGCCTCCACAGCTTTTCTTTTCCCTTTATTTGTCTTCCTCCTGTAAAACCATCTAAGGAGGTCAAGAACTGCAGGTGGTGAGGGGACTCTTCAAAACTAGCAGAGAGAACTGGCCAATTTAGCACTGAGTTATTTTAATTCAGGTGCTTTCTTCTTCTGCAATGTGTAAACCTTCCTTGAGCAGAGAACTCCTGGGGGTTGTGGCTGGAGGGGATCCATTACCGTCTTGGCTCCATCAAAGCCCTTCTGGGGACAGGGAGGTGACGTGGAGGCACTGAACCTTGCTGGGGGACAGCTCATGTGGTTCCCCACCACATGAATGCTTTTATTCCTATCTAAGGAATTATATTCCACTGCTAAAAATCAACAGAAAATGAAGTTTTACAGAAGCTATACTTACAGAACCAGACAAGCTTCTGATTTCAGAACAGCAAGCACAGTCAATTGTTTGTGTTTCAACAACAAAAGCCATTTGTATAAGATATTAAAGCTGGATTTAGAAGAAACACTATAGCCAGGATACTGGCCAAAATATTTGAAATGTTAATAGGATTTTTAGTGGGTTATTTTTGTTATTTGCATGCACTTCTAATTTTCCAAAATATTTAAATGGAGTTTGACCCTGGTTGTTACCTGGTTGAGGAAAGGCAACTTCAGAGCTATTCTCTTGCACAAGGTGCAAAACACAACCTTAGCAGATTTTATTTATTCAATCTTGTTGTTTTTGAGGCTGTTCAGCTGTTGTTAGAGGGGAATAGTCAGATTTATTTTGTCTAAACAACAAAGGAGGCATGAAGAAAAAACTTGTTCTGAACATCCCACATAAGTTTGAAAATACTATGTCCTGGACTGAACTTTGTATTAAATATACTGACACCTTGAGATAGAAATGTAGTGGAGGCAAACAGGACATGGCATGTGAAAATTGCTTGGCTTTTTAGATAGTCCTCTAATCTTACTGTACCTAACAATTTATATAGCAGAACATATCAACTCATAGGAATGTTATCTAGACTACTTTTTATCGCTTTTACTGTTTTATTTTTTTTCCCCCATTGCAATTTAATTCTAGTGGCACTGTGTAATTTTCATCAACAAAAGAAATTAAATGTATACAGTAGAAAATGGATCCTGTTTTAAAATGCTCCGACCTGTCAGATGTCCATTAATCTATATATATTCCATGTAGGAAGTAGAAAGCAATATGAGTTTTCATATTCTTTGTATTTAATATTTACCTGTGGGCATGTATAAAAAAATTCTAATAAATCCACAGCTACTTACAATTTACAGAATGGGACTAATGCTGGTAGTTGATCCTAAACTGACACAAACCAGATATTCTCTTAATGTTACTCCAAGGAATTTTAAACTGACTCTGTTAAAGCCAAGGTTATTTGCCTTGGGGATGCCTAATGGAAGGGTTATTATAACACTGTCCACAAATAGGTGTCTTGAGAGAGCCAGGGCCATAATACTTCATTGACAGCTAATAGATTGTGCTATTGCTGTATCATAGTCATCTTTGAGGCCAAAGGTCACACCTCTTCCTTAATATTTAAATAAAGATACTTGACTGGAGCAGAAAACAGCTTATTGCCAGTGATGGCTGCTGCTCAATTTACAAGAACCTTTACAAAGTCATGCTAATTCCTGGCCTCCTTAGAATGCACGATAACCTTTCATAAATCCATCTTTTCCAGATGTCCTTGGAAATGACAGTTATAAAACTACAAATGATTTGTAATGCAAAATGGGACTGACAGACTTGGAGATTAGTTCTCAATGTACTAAAATGACTAAAGACTATAGCTAACAGAAGACTTAAACTGCATCAATAAGTATCTGCCAAAACAGCTCATGAGTATCTTCAACATGTTCAGTAACAGCTGGAAAATAAGAAATACTCATGATTGTAATATGACAAGTGGCAAATTTCCCTCGAAGGGTCTCAGAGCAGAACTTTGTTTCTGTGGGTCAGTCTGGAAGGCAGATTTTGAATTGCTCATGCTTCCAATTCATTATTTTATTTGCCTGTATCATCTCATTCATGAACAGGACTGTTCATGGACCAAACACAGTTTTTTATGAGATGAAATTCTATTTACACTTACACACGTCACAGTTCAAATTGATTATAGAGTGTATTTAAATTTAGAAAGTGCTACTGAAATTACATTTTCTTAAAAAAGAAATACTCATTCTACCTTTAGGGAGAATATCTTCTTCAAGGTTTTGAAAGTACATATAACTAAGGCTTCTGAGTTTCACTAAAAATACACTAGAATTTATGTTTACAAATAATTTTGTTTTCTTTTACTACAGGGAATCCTTTATAATACAGGAAAAAAGAGTTAAATATACCTGTATAAAGACCTATAAAATTTTCAATAATTGCAGAAGTCCATAAAAATCAACAGAAAAAACAGTTTTCGTCAGGGCTGCCTAGAAATGCAGTCTTCTAGCTAAGGCAAAAATTACTTTCTAATACCAAAAAAAATTAAGAGGAGCCAAACTCGAGTCAGATAAAGCATTAGGGTAACAGCAACAGCTCATGGAACCAGCTGTAGGAGAGCAACCAGCATTATGGCTTGTATTCATGACCCTTCTCTTTTATTTTCTCTCTTAGTTTCAATGTACTTGCTCGCTTTTGTTCTCAGATCCTTTGTCTAAAAGAATTTAACCCCAGAACCTGGAACTTGGAAGCATTCATTGAGTTAGTGAAGTATTAGATGAAGTAAATAAGAAATGTTATCAATCAGATGTATGTTATTACGAAAATAATTTTGTTCTTTTCATATTGTTAAATCTACATGGGAAAATAATAATACATATTAGAACAAATCACATAGATTAATTGGTCACAAATGTGTTCCTAGCTTTTGTTCATTTGGAAATTAGTTCACAGTCTTGGTTTCTACAGTGGTATTTGTAATTCCCAAGTTTTATATGGATTGTCAAAACATATTTTAGCCAACTGTCTGTTCCTACACGTTTAACCTCACCTGTACAGTTTTTCTTTCATGCCAATGATTGTTTGCCAAGACATAATGACTCCTGCTCACAGACTGAGTTAGTGAAAGTTATTAATCAGTCACTCTGTAGTTTATGAAGAAAAACCTATTCATATAGATAGTAAGGAATGGCACTAGTACAGAAATCCATTTGAAAAATATCTCTTCAGCTTTCAGTCTTTTGTTTGTGAGCCATGACCTTATTTTTCTCCTAGTTCTGTTTTGTTTACTTTCATAGAAAAAGTCTGATTTTGCATTGTGAAGCTCAGAAACCAGCTCTGTGATGTCGTTTGCTATGATGAGTCAAGGAGGTAAGGGAATAAAGCCTGTGCAGTAACGACTTTGCCGCATCTTTTCTTTTCAGGGCTTGTGGTGTGACTCTTGGGGAAGTCATGTGCACAGCCACGTGCTGAATTCGATGATCTTTGTGAGTCCTTTCCGACTCAGCTTACTTGGTGGTTCTGTGATTCTGCTGATTCAACTGGGAAATCTTTTCTCAGCTGTCACTATTTGTTCATTCTCCCTGCATGTCCTTTCTCCTCTTTCTCTGGGACCTTCCAACTTGCCTCCCCACATAATTTATTGCAAACCATAGCTAAACCAACAATGCCAAAGGGGATTAGGACGTGGATTTTGACAAGATCTGACGCTCTGAGTGTCTGAGGACCACCATAAATTTGGTAGGTATGTGCATGCTCATGAAAGGAAACTGTGGAATGGCATAACCTTGCTTGCAAAATATCTACAGGAATTTGAGATGGAGGCACACTTCAGATGTTGATAGTCACTCTTCAGGTTTCTTGGCAGGAAGTCCAATAGTGGACTCGGGTGCAAGGAAGAACAGGTTCACTTGAGTGAAGCTCTGCAGAGGCTGTCGTGAAGGTGAACAGCGATAGCCTTAGAAACAGCTACCTTGCAAGCAAATGTCTCCCAGCTATGGTGCAAGCATGTGAAGCACGTACAGACCGGGGAGACAGAGGAGCAGAGGTCTGTGAATGCCACAAAATGTTGCCCAGATGTTTAAAAATATTTTTAGGTGCACAATAACACTAATATAAATGTATTGATTACTGAGGCGTTCTTTCATATTTACACTGGAATATTTGTGTCAGGTGGTTTCTAATAGTGATAAGAATGATAAAAATACATTCTAGGTGTTTTTCCTAACAATTCAAGTAATGATGATGTACACAATTAACCTGCTTCCCCAAAAAGTATACTCCCTTGCATATTCCTCTCATTTGAGGGCCATAAGAACAGAGTGCCTTTATAGATACTTAAGAAAAGTGTACTCAAAAAGTAAGAAACCTAATTCTCTGGTATTTTAAGTTTACAAAGTTCTGTCTGTTTGTATTATCAGAAAATGAAAAATAAAAAGTGTGAAAAATTACCTCAGTGAGAGAATCCTTTGGTTTGGGATTCCTTAATTCCAGAAAACAATCTCTGAACTTGCCACATGTACTTGGAGATTAAAAAGAAATGGAGGGAGTATTGGATGGCTACATACGAAATGGTTTTACTCTGCCAACCTGTTCTAAACCAATAATTCAATTTCAGTAAGAAAATTGAAACCATGTGCCTCTTTGTTGGAATGATTGGTAAATTACCCTTGGTTAACCATTTTTTCCTGCTTGTCCCCAATATGGTATCTTTCGTCAATTTTTTAACCTTTTTGCAGGACTAGCAATGAATCTTTTCATGTTTAAAAGATCAGCACATATTTTATGCACTGAGATTGCAGTGCCAAATAATTTTCTGCAGTAGACCACCTCCAGCAATATTCTAAATAATACTTAGAGAGGAGTCCACCTACAGGGGAAAAGTAGCCCAGACACCTATCTGATCAGAGATGATGAGGCAAAGATGATGAAGTTATTCACTAAAGTAGACTCCGTAGTTCTTCTGCCATAAGCAATATATTCAAGGAACTGGTTGATAAGACTTGTTTTCATGCAATAAACATTTGAAGGATGAAAAATGAAAATTGAAGATACACCATGCAAGAGTAAATATGATCAGAACACAAAAACAGGTGGCTGAGAGGAGATAATACACCATATGAACTATATACCATTAACTTGTCTTTTGTCTTCCAAAAGGAAAGAGAAAACAGAAAGTAAAAAAAAAAATTTAAAAAAAAAAAAAAAAATCGAGGTTTTACTCCCTTTTTAGTGTCCTTGCAAACCCAAACCACTATGTACATTTTTATTTCCCTAGTGATGTACTATTGTCACCTAGAAAACAAAGCTATATGAATAAACTTTATGCTATTAAATTGGAACCTATTGAAAAAGATAAATGCTCTCATTGCAAATTCCAAAGTGCCAGTTGTCTGATCCGTGGACTTGCTGAAATACTTACACACAAGTAACAAGTGGGTTATATCAGCAAATTGCTGGGAACAGTTGCTTAAATTCCTGAAAGAACTGTGAATAACCTGTGTGATGAATGGTGTTGAGAAATCTCATCATCTTTATATATCTGAGGACAGCTTAATTAATTCAAATAAAGAAATTAAAGGTGTATGAAGGGGATTAAGGCAAAAGCTGAAAATAAAAATAGATCTGCAAAATGTTAGATCTCTCCTAGCCTCAAAAGAGATCAATTAAATCTTTACAAGAGAAAAGGCACTGAAGAGGTCTCCTGTGGGGCCAGCAAAAGTCTGAAGTGTAATATTTTGGAAATACCATAAATTAAGGAGAATAAAATGTGTTATTTTTATGTGCTGCAGAACCCCACAGCTCCACCTCCTTTTCCTGTTAAAAATGCTACCCAACTAGCTTAATACTCAAAACTCTTTGACACAATGTCCTGGATTTTAACACTTTCTGCCTATTGTATTTTCCAGGTCTGCAGCAGTTCCAGAAATCAGTCCCTTCAGTGTTATTATTCTCCATAAATCAGAGAGGAGTGATTGATTCCTTTATAAATTATGTGTACCACATGGCAGACTGGCTGGTAAACATTGTGATCGTAAACAGGCCTTCTCTTTATACCTATATTTTTGAGAACCCTGCACAAAGAGTTTAAATTTCTGATGAACTGCTTGCTCCTTCTCTAATTAGCATTAACACTAAAAACACTATTCACTATTCATATTTGTTCATCTCCTTATCTTAGATTAACCACTGTTTAATATGTGGTTAAAATTATTCTGCACATCATCAACTGATCTATGTGAAACAGCACAGAGAACAAAAGAAGCTTAATCTTCCATGAAGCTTCAGTCAAGTGAAACTGTACATAATCCAGAGACAAGTTTCTTTTTGATAACCTGCACTTAATACACACTGCATGTCCCCTCTCTCTCTGCCCTTGCATTATTTTGAAACTGCCTGTTAAAACAAAACAAAAAATAGCTCTGATTATTATTATTATTAGTGTTTTGCTAGATTTCACACACTTTGGGCCTAATTATGCCAATTCTTTGCATTGGGCATGATGGTTGAGCTGTCCCATGGATGTGACACTGTGCTAACAGACATGACAGCAGCAGGACTAGTACATCCAGGAAGAAAGAAGACCTTGTGAGATGAGACTTTCAATAGTGGCTGTTGCTGCAAATGCCTTGAGACAAATAGTTGTCGTTTGTGCTGCTAAGATGAAATAAAAATTGAAAAAATAAACAAGATACTTTCCATAAACAAGTAATGCAACAGGATATAAATATATGAAATTGTTAAGGTGTGACAGCACCTTCTTACTGGTAAGAACCTAAGTTGCATCACTAAGTCCTGTATTTTTCCAAATTCCTCCCTTAAGTCAGGGGTATCAACAAACAGGAGCAGTAAAACAACACAAAATTTCTGTAATTTGAAATATTTTATATTTTAAAAATGTCACATGGCATTTATAGCAACTTTAATTTCTAATGTCATGTCCTGCAGTGCACTGCTGCATAACGGCGTAAATTAAAGCCTGAAACGGAGAGGAAGGCACTTTTGTGCCTTTAGCCGAGCTGCCTGTGGCAGGGGCGGCACGGCGCTGGGCACTGCGCAAAGGACCGCAGCCCCTTGCCCCGCAGCCTGCCCTCCGCACGGGGGAGAGCTCCGGGGGGTGCGGCAGGCGCGGTGCGGTGCGCGGAGCCACGCGGTTCGGGGCGGGGCGGTGATTTGCGCGGGGTGTTGCGGAGTGCGGGGCAGTGCGGTGCGGAGCGGTGCGGGGTAGTGCGTTGCAGTACTGTGCACCGTGGAGCGGTGCGTGCGGAGCGGTGCGGTGCGGTGCGGTGCAGTGGGAGCGGTGCGGTGGGAGCGGTGCGGTGGGAGCCGTATGGGGCGGTGTGCTGCGGTACAGAGCGGTGCGGTGCAGTGGAAGCGGTGCGGT
>VZRQ01001905.1:184278-211396 GCA_013397975.1 Machaerirhynchus nigripectus | reverse complement strand
TGGGAGCGGTGCGTGCGGGGCGGTGCGTGCGGGGCGGTGCGGGACAGAAGGAGCCGGCCCCGGACGGCGCTCCCGCCGCTAGAGGTCTCTCTCGTTACAGCTTTGCCGCTCCTGTGCCCGTTAATTATTTTACTCAAAGGAACAATTCTGCCTTTTCGATTGGAATGCCTCATTTTAAGTGGTGTTCTAGAGAAAGATATAATGCCTCCTTAGCTTGTTCTCCTGCTGATGAGTAGATGTTGGGTTGACTGAATGAATCATCCTGGATATTTTAATACACAATGGATATACTTTAGCAGAGAAGTTTGAGCTTTCACCTTGGCTTCCAAAAGGTTGAAAATTTGACCAGATAAAACAATATGCCCTGGTAAAAAGGGCCTAAATATTGAGAGAAAGGCATCATGATACTTCAAACTCTCATGAGGACACCTAGGATCTGGTTTATACTGTGATCCTATAATTGCAAATGTGAAAACTTTTACAGTCATTTCTATTCCCGTTTCTTTGGGGAAAAAAAAAGGCATATTTTTCACTGTAAGTTGACAGCAAAGTTCTAGTGTATAACTAATTCTACTTTCTCATGCATTTTTCTTTCAATAAAAAGTGGGATATTAACTATGGTAGTCATATTTTTTATTGTAGCCTTATTATGAAAAAAAGCCCCATCAAACTTCTTTGTTTACCATGTTCTTACTGTTTTCAATGCTTGTATGATGTTGCTTTCCTTATACTTCCTACACAGATAAGGCACAACATTATCTGACTCACATAATGTTATGTTAATTAAAGCAAAGGCCACGAAATAAACTGAACAAAATGCAAACACAACCCTATCCCCATGATCAAGGCAAATTGTATTTGAAGAAAAAACAGCAAAGCAAATTGATATCAGCTATAAGGGAATATAAAGATACATGGAATAGAAAGAATTTTCCGATTTCCAAGGACAGTGGAGAAAGACAGGTGGAGAGAATCTTAGCACAGGATGGGGAATGTGGGAGGTAAAGAAGAACATACTGCAACAAATCATTGACAGTAACATGATGAAGGAAGTCAGAATAAAGGAGGAGATTCCTCTGTTAAATGGAGAAGGAGACACTGTGCAGTGATGGGGGGAAACAAAAGGAGTTTGAATTAGCAGTAGTAAAATGATACAACCTGGCCAAAATTGGGAGATGAAAATAAGCCAGAACACTGTATCAAAAATACCGTGAACCGAGCAAGAAAACACTAAAAAAATGTTATGGGGCCATAATCATACCATTCAGTCTGTGCAGAAAGAACTCAAGGTGAAGCCTATTTCCTACTAACAAACTGATAAGTGGAGTTACAGTGCGAGTACATACTCCCCACAATATCTTACTGGGATTGTTAAAACGTTAGTGTAGGTCTGGATTCTGATTTCACTTACACTACTTTCACTGTAGTGCAGCTGGAAATCTCACTGCAGTTACTACTTAGTTACAGTCCTGTGAGATCGCACTCAGGATTTTAAAAAGCAAAGACGTTCTCAGTATTCCTTTTATGATTCCAAATTGCTTGTTCAGTGACAAAAAACGTTTCAAAGATTTTAAAGGGCCTTATTTTCAATTTCCAGCTCCATCTGCCTCACTGTTCCCACATTTCCAGAGTGAGTGTAGAATGCTATCTGCCCAATTTTGCCTCATGGCATCCTGTTTGTTTAAGCATATAAAACTGTGCAGGTGCTAAGCAATAGAAAATAATGCACTCATAATTCTTAGTATACTTGTGGTGTTCAAATGTTTAATAGACCAAAATCTGGACCGTGATACTCCTACTGCAAGGCTTTTGCAGAGCCAGACACCCTGACCAGGCTCTGGTAGGCTGATACATATTGTGAGGCCTACTTTATTGAAGCTGCTGGCACCTGGTGAGACACTGTTATTTTACCACTGCGGAGGGGAACTGAATTATGCAGCTGCCAACTTGTGTGTTTAAATTTTGGTGTTCAAGTGAAGAAAGAAATAGATTTTTGAAATCAGAGAAGACAATTCTGTGGGTAAAACCACTAGCTTGTGGGAGAGCATGATCACTAAACTTGGAGCTTTCCTGCAGGGACCATCTTCTTGACTCAGTGTGGAGAGGTAAATCCCTCCTTCCCTGACTAATGGAAATCCTGGGAGGCTGAGATGTTTGCATAGTTCTCTGAGCCTAGTGGCTGCAAGTGTCTTTCCATTATATAGGAGGAAGGTGGTGTTAAGAAACCTTCTTCATCTTCTCCTTCTGCATGAGGAGGTCATTTTTGTTTTGAAATCCTGGTAGACATTTAATGCAGTTAATTTCACCATCATTTACAGTAGTTCCACACGGATCATTGTAGCCTGAGGGCTATCATTACTGCTAGGGCTTACGGAAGGGGAAAGAAAGACCAGATTCATTATTCATTTGTACTGAAGGGAGAGGGAATGAATCCAGAGAGACAGAGTGGTCATACGCAGAATCCGGTTCTCCCCACTCACAGTGCTATGCTGCCTTTGGCATGCATCAGGGGTAAGAAATACATTAAGTACAAGTGTCTACCCAATAGGCTGTGTAGCTCCTGTCCATCTCTTGGGGCAGAGCAGACCCACTACTGCTTTGGAGTAGGGACTGCAAAGTGATAGCAGAGGCCGAGAGCCCAATCCTTTCCTGTCTAGGGAATCATCCCAGCCTAGTAAATGATGGGGAAGGGCTGCTGTGTCTTTAGCTGGAGCTGGACACAGCTGCCATGGTGACACATCGAGAGCAGCATTTTCTTCAGCTCCTGACCCAGAGTATGTGCCCCTTATTTTGTCTCATAAATCCATTGCTGTTAACTGCTGCATTAAATAGAACCATGACCCCAATATTTTTAGTTCATCTTTTCCTGGACTCTGGCTTGGCTATTACTATAAATTAAGAAAATAAGAAAGGATCGTGTTATCTCTGGAAGTGTCCTTGTTCTGCAGACCCCTCACCTGCTATCAGTAGGAGCTACAGCTTTCAATTAGCCTAAACCTGTGATTTGCAAGGTTTTGGGTTTGGGGTGGGTTTTTTTGGGTTTGGATTTTCTCTTACATTCACGTAGGGCAAAACATACCTGGTCAGCCTGGCAGGTTTATAGATGATGTTCTTTAACAGCAGTGCTGACCAAACGGTTATCTTATGTTACTTCTTTGGGAAGATATTTCTCTACATGCTGGTCCCCACGAGGGCTTCTATGTTGCTTCTTCAGGAGGATGTTTCTTGAAATATTAGACCCCACAATGGCTTTGGTGGGGATTTCTGGGAAAGACTGCAACTGTCAGAAAATCCAATGTCCAAGGACAGCTTCAAAGGAGGAGGACATAGTATACTACAATAAGTTCACTTTACCCAGAGTAGAAGGGAAGTCTCCTCTCAATTTACATGTGGTCTGGAGACATGTTTGCATATTATAAACAAAAAGAGGAGAGAGAAGTTTGCAAATTAAAAAGCTCAAATGAGAATGGTATTGGGTAGGGAAAAACATACTTGTATTTTGATGCAGAGGAATCCATTTCTGAGGCTTAATGCTGCTCTTTAGTAGAGCTTGGTGCTTTTGGATCCAAGTTGGTGACCTACTCACTGCTGTATGGACTGGTAGTATTGCTTCTCTTGACATTGGTTTGGCAGGATCAGGTCAGGTATTCATCAGTGACTTTCTTATTGAAATATGGGTTAAGCTTTACAATTACCAGCCTCGAAAAAAGTCTATGTGTATAGAAACTTCTTTGCCTGGGAAATACTAGATGTAATAGGTCATGTGTAACCACCGAAGGTCTAGGATCCAATATCTTTGGAGAGCTTGAGACAGAGTCCATTTTCATCCCATTTCCTGAAAACATTACAAATTTTGTCAGATTTTGTCATTGACATTCATTGCTAGTGAAAGCTACCCATTCCGCTTCTGCAAAGCAGAATATTTCCTTCTGGTCACACAGTTAATATTTTGCAGCAATTTATAAGGATTTTGAGCTTTGTAACTGCTTCACCAGGGTGTCAGCACCAACTATCAGTCAGTTTATGTATAGGTATGAATAGGTAGTAAGAGACTAATATTACAGCTGAGTTCCACTGTAAGTATAAGGAAACAAAATTCTCACAGTAGTATTAATTTTGACTTAAAGGAAATATTTGGACATGGCTTGTTTCCTTGTATGGATTGCACTGTGGAGACTCCTTCCCCATCACATTTGTATTGTTTTCATGTTTAGGATATTACCAGTCTGTTGGGTTGGCATTAAACTTATCTTTAAAAATAAATTTAAGAAGGAAGGAGAATCAGACAAAATGAATGGCTGAATTGCTATAGAAACATCTCTCTTCCATTTCATTTCAATACAAAAATGTATAAAGAATGCCAGAATACTTACTTAAACTGTGGATATATGTCTGCACATTTGTTGGGACTGAGCTTTCAAAAAACTCTTTGTCAGTAGCCATCTGATACATAAATGGCTTTGTTTACAGCAAAATGCTGGCATAAATAAGTAGGAATATTGAACCAGAACAATTGCCTTTAGCAGCCAGTGCTGTAAATCATACACAAGCTGTCATCATGAGTTGAAACATGTCTGCATACTTAGTACCATGTTTAGCTTGCTTAATCAAAACAATATGTAAACCGTTAGTGCATGAGAGCTTGCCAAGACAAAAGTTATTTACAAGTTGCATTTTGTGTTTCTGGAANTTTAAAAATGGTGTTGCAGAGGTACCAAGCAGATCTCTTTAGCTGCATAAGTAATTCTGGGAATGAAAAAAAGAGGAGAGGAGAGGAGAGGAGAGGATTTTTTTCGATATTATAAAAGATACACTGGATATAATAATCAAGCAAACACAACATGTTTTCCTTGACAATGCAATAGTGTGGGCCAGATCCCCAGTTGATGTAAATCAGAAGAGTCAGTGAAGCTGTACAGATTTATACCAGCTATTACTCTGCCTGTTAAGTTTTTTCTTTCAGTTAAATTCAGAGGAATAGAAACAAATAGTTAAAAGCCACATGTATTTTTCAGCTTGATTCCATTCATCAGACTATGGTGCCTTAATGATATATATTCAGACAGTCCTTTAACCTGTGGGTGGGTATAGCCTTTAAAGAATATGTACACTGGAGCAGATTGGCAACTTTGTAGACTGGATGTTTGATTTGAATTGTTGTTACTTTAGTTTGTATTCCCAAGCGTCTGTTTACAAGAAACACTAAAATCCTTTTATTTAACTGAGAGTAATAGGAAGTATGGGCTGCCCATGTTCCTCTCTGTACAGCCCCCTGATGTCACCTTAAACACTGTTCCTGATTAGGCATTAGGAGCATATGAATTTACTGGGAGGTCCTTGTGTTGCTGTTGATGACAACAATTTTATAGGGAAATACCTCCAGTGACATAAGATTGTGTTTTTAGCATTGCTGGGGGATGGTGATAAGGACTAAGTGTGCTTTTAGCAGCAATGCATGAGACAAAGTGCATCTACAGAAGTTCTGATGGCCCTTCAGAGTCTGTGTTAAAGGCTTAATTTGCTGCCAGTATAATATGGCCCTTGTTTCAGGCAGGGGTTGTTCTCCTGAGAGATGCAGCAATGCTGCAGCCAGGCTAGGGAGCAGGCCTTCCACTGGTAAAGCTGTGCAGATAAAAATGGACAAGAGACATCCATCATGCATGTTCTGGCTGTGAATCAGCTGCTGAAGAGGGACAGCCAAGATCATCAAATCTAGGGATGACAGGGTCAATGATATGTCCTGGTTCAGCCTTTGGAAAAGCAACACATATTCCTCTGCACAGGGATCCAGAGGAAAGCAGCATTTAGGTTTCAGATTGGTTTGCCTGGTGGTGGAGCTTGGAGAGAAGCAGGAGGAAATGAGATGAAACTTTCCCGCTGTCATCAGCTGGCACAAGGACCAGGCATTCATCACCAGACAAAATACTATGATCAAGAATACAATTTCCACTGCTGTGTGACCTGAAGAAAATTTCAATAATCACTCTCATTTTTATATGATAATTCTTCATCTATTTTTATTGACTGTAAAGAGACAGAACTTTAGCACAGATTCCTGCCTTGAGTATTTGCTATTTACAAATCGAATTTTCTTTTGTTTCTGAGCATGTTGTTCCAGCAGAGAATCCTTTGTAAATGTCTAATTGCTCTGTAAGCCACACAATATCTGATCCTGGTGGTCTATGAAGAACAATAAAAGTAGACTTACAATAGCCTTCTTTAAATAACGATTGGTACTTGACCATGAACATGCATGCATTCTGAGGTTTCAGTTTATTAAAAATCTAGCACTTTTTATTGAGAAAATTAATGGTTCAAAATCACAGTGAAATACCACTATTACAGCTGATCTTACCTAGAAAAATATGGCACTAAACCTAATGAGAATGAACTGTTCTTTCTCCATTTTGCATACACTGCTGACATCCATATGTGGTGTTACAAAAACTGTCTTTGGCCTTTTTAGAAAAATCTTAATGTGTATTTAAATGAAAACATAAGTGGGTTACAATCCTCTGAAGTACTTTATTCAGTTAACTCTTTTTTTCTTTCCTCAGTAGAAAAATTTGAATTATTTTATATTGTTTTGCTCCCTGAAAATATCCAGTGTGATTACTATGATGATGCCATTTGTGCCACTCTGAGTACATTTATGTCGTATTTTTCATTTACAACTCCTTGTTTCAGATTTTTATGATTAAACCATTAGGAGTTCAGTCCTGTAAAAAAGACTTAGACCAAAGAACTGAAAAAAACCCCATGTACATGTGCTTGAGTGCTCAGTGTAGTCCTTATAGCAAAGTTAAGCATGGCTATGAATTCAATACTGTGACTTTCTCTGTTTCATCAGACTGGCTAACTGCAATGGGACAACTCAGTTCATGGAATTAAGGCTGTCCAAAGCTGGTGTTTTCTCTGGATGAAACTATAGGGTCTTAAGTTCAAATGCAGCTGATCTAAAGAAACAAATGGAAACAAATTGTTTCAGTTGTTATGATGTTGCGTCAATGAAAGATACGGGAATGGTGTGACATAAGATGCCTTTTTTAGCTTATAAAACAAAAAAAAAAATTAAAATTAAATTTTGTGGGTCATTAGTCTTTTAAAGGCAGAGAAGTGTTAAGAGCTATTGTGAAAATGCCAGATATTAATATTTTTATTACTAATATTTTTTTCAACTTCTCATTTATACACAGATACACCCACAACCTAATTTTAAAAATAATATATTTCATAACTGCTCACAGATGGTTCTGTATGTGCAGCAGCCAAATAGACATGAAATTCTGAAACTGATTTAATGGAGCAGTTGTAGTCTTTTGGGGTTAAAAATCTCCTGTCTACAGGAATTTAAATATGCATTTAAATAATAGCCCATAGTAATTCAAAGAACTCCTATGCTGTACAGAAGAAATAGAATAGTTGCTAATAGGAAGTCAGCTAAGTTATCATAAAGATATTTGAAAAGCCCCATGGCACGTGGGTTCATAGGTTGGGGAACAATGCCATGGACAGCCAAGGCTCACTCCTACCTGGGCTGCCCACTTGGCTTGCAACGAGGAGACTCAATAACCAGATTTTTAGCCTCCTGCTCACATTCCTCTGTGATTATTCATTCACACAATGAGTCCTATTAAAACCAAAGGGACTCCTTGGGAGAATAGCATTACTTGCCTGTGTGTAATGGGTTCTTGATTTGACTCCAAGAAAGTAAGATTTAGCAACATTGTGCTGCCCAGCTGTGGTAAAGTGTTTTGGCAAATTGACTTACAGTCTTGGAAAACAAGACATGCTGAAAGGCATTTACACTGCTTCCAAATTAGCACATGCTTGATCATCGCTGTTTACCAAAGAGACTGTCTTCAGTGGGGCAAATACACCAAACAGAAGGTTATAGTCTTTGAAAGCATTTGGGGATGCAGTTTTTGTAGATTAATATTCCATTTTCTCCTATTTTCTCCTGCCTGATGTATTACATGATTTAATGGTATCTCTGAGCTTCTGTATATTTTCTGTTCTAATCCATAGAAGTCCTGAGCTTGCTAATGAACAGTCACACAAACATCTCATTGATTACAAAGACACTAGTCACAACAGTAAAGTTATGTATAAATTTAAACCCATGAAGAACTGTGCCTGTAGGATTAGCCCCTTAATTTAATTTTTTTGTTGTTTGTTTAATATTTAAAATTGATTTAAGTAGTTTTTGTCATTATGATTGAACACAGGTGAAGAGAACCATTTTGGGATAGTTATCTTCCTTTCATCTTTATTAAAGTTTTTCTTTTATTGGACTGGAAAAATATTAAACTTTTCACCTTAGACAGCAGGTTGAAATATGACATTGTAATTGTAATCCAGATGGGAAACACAAGAAGACGGATAAAAGAAAATGAGCTGCAAAGAAGCCCAAGTTGACGAGGTTGACAATGCTGTAATAGTACCTTCAACTTCGTTTCAAGCTGTTTGTTTTTGCAATGAGCACAAGTTTCCACTGTAACATTTTTCTGTATGAAAAACTATGGCAATACTTTGGTTTCCATGGTGATGTTTTTCTTTTTCATACATATTTATCCACAAGAAGCAGGAAGCCCACCCCTTTCTCTCTCTTTTAGCTCTTAAAAATTGCAGTCAAAGCTGATTTATGTTTTATGTCAGTGTCTTAAACACATTCCTCTATCAGTGAAAACTCCTGCAGTATTACAGTCATTTACTGTAAGTAGTTTATTCCAAACATTACTTCAGGAAAAAATTTCCAGGTTTTAAAACTTGAGAGTGCCCTGCCTTTCCTTCCCCAGATTCAATTGACTCCAGGAGGTATCAGGGCTATACTTTCAAACTATTTCAGGGCACACTGCCCTGTGCACAAAGCTTTTGGCTTCATTAAGATGATATGCAAGAGATGCAGTATTTTTGTTTCTTGCCAGTGACCACAGAATACTTGGAAGAGCAAAATGTCTTATGAAATTAAGCTTTTTGAAAACAGAAATTCTCTGTCTTCACCTGGCTTGCAACATTTTGCCTTTACACAGCAGCACTGTTATTTTGACTCCTCCACAATGGAGCTGAAAATAGTAAACAAACTAGGATGACCACTGTGTCAGTTTTTCTATTCTTCAAATCCATCCTTCACCTGTTAATTTGCTAACATTTCTCAAGTGTAAAAGAGTTAGAAACTCAATCCAAAACAATTTTTCCATTCCCAGGTTCCCAAGCTGATGCATTTTATCAGCAGAGCTTTGTATGTTAGAGGAAAGATACCCTGGTGAAATATGTTGTCTAATTAGTTTTGAGTCTAAAAGCACCAAGGATATGTGACATAATTAAATGTACAAATGCTACTTGAACCTAAACAGTTCTTACAGAAATAGACGTAACATCAGAATGATACCTTCAGAAATGTATTAAGTGGCAATGAACAAGCTCTGGATGCTGCACATAGCATCTGGAGTGGCTGAGTCCCCGTTGGATGCTTTAGCGTGTCTGTAGTATTTACAGTATTCTGCATGATTCCCTGTGTTTCCCAGCAAAACTGAAAAAAGGATCCTCTAAATCCATGACAAACTGGTGCCATAAACCAATGCTGAGATGATTGGCCAAACTGGTAGAATAGACTGCGATTTGGGATAATGGCACCATGAGGTTATGGTGATGAGTACAGTATACAAATGCAGGCATTTTTTAACTTAATGGCTGTGGGTCATTACAGCATTACTCAAAACTCAGTGGGCTCTATAAGTGTAATGCAACTGGAGATGACTCTCAGGAAAACGAGAATTAAAAAGGCCTTAGGAAGAGCTGTTACACAAGAAAAATCATGGGTACTTCTGTCACTGTTCTCTTTCTGGCCAGCAGAGCTGAGCTGAATAATGACCAGGCCACCCCCAGCATAAGGGCTGCAGAGCTGTGCACTCTGAGGGCTCCTCACTGTGATGGGAAGGGCATGGCTATCACATCAGGTTCTCTGGCCAAGGGCCTTTTTCACTACCTCTTGTCAACCCCTCCAGGCCTCTGGAGACAGGAATTACATGTGGATGAGAAGAAAACAGCAATGCAATGCTGACATCTGCACTGTACTGATGGAACTGTGCTGCCTGCACAGAAGTGAAGGGGGATGAGACACCTTTGCTTTTCTCCTCAAACATCTCGTCCAGGTGTAGGATGCTGAGGGGGACTCCTCTTTCTGAGTGGCCTCTGTGAGGACCCTGTCTCTTTGTGGTGCAGCTCCACTGAGACACTGGTTTTCCCCTTCTTTGGGGGATCAAATATTCTAATATTTTGCTTGTTTGTTTGTGATTTTTTTTGAGAGCAGAATTTTTATACTGTTATGGCTTTAAGGAGTAAAGAAATAAAAGCTATTGAAAACATAGATCAATCATCAGATTTATACCAAAGTAAAAACACAGCTAGACAGATGCACATACACATATACACAATTCCCACCCACACTAGTGGCAATGTACTGGTGGGCAATGAGAAGTATGGAATATCATTCAATGCTGGACAAACTAAACATGGGATTAAATAGACATGTATACATCTTAAATATACATATATACATCTATGTATAAAAGCTGTAGAATTTGTGCATGTGAAGTGAACAGCTGAGGTTTTTGAAGGAAGTATTTAGGTTAAATTCTATAAAACTTTTTAAACTATTCAATATTCTCAGTTTAGCTCTCTCCATTCTTCATTTTCATATAACCTAATAAAGACAGTATTTTTGCTTTCTAGTAACATGTTTGCTAATGATACATACAGGTGGTTCAGTCTAGGCCTTGGGCATTTCTTCTGGATTTATTTATCTTCCATTGTAGAGCAGTGGTGGTCTTTCATATATGCACTAATCATGTTTACATTTCTAAAATGGAATGCAGACTTTCACTTGAGGTAAAAGGTCACAAGGTCAAGGAAACTCAAGAGATTAGATCTTCTGCCTAAGTAGGCTTCAACCTAGTAATGCTTTGGAGATCTTGATAGGTAATGTTAATACCCTCCCACAGAGCCAGAGGCCAAGGCCTTTTGAGGACCAGCATTTTTTTTAAAACTGCCTTCTAAAATTTCTTTCAATAATCTACTCACACCAATGAAACCACAACTAACATTACTAGCAATTGGGAGCATGACCGTATTTCAGGTTCATGCTGCAGTCTCAGGCAGACCTTGTAGAGAGGAATGCCATTCTGCCAGCTGCCCACTCACACCTCCTGCTCACTGCTAATGGAAATGAATTGGTGGCCATGCAACAAGAAATGTTAGTAAACTCACTAGTAGTATAGGCAGATCAACCATGTCATGGTGATTTTTAGTAGAACAAATGCACCTATCAACAGCTTGGAAATGAAGAAAGTGAAAGTCAATACCTTCGAGACTGGGCTGTTTGGGTAGTAATGTCCCTAAACAATTAAGTCTGACAAGCTGCAGAAAATCCCTAGAGGTAGGTTAACTCATGAGTTTTGAATTAATTGGTGGTTACATTTAATTCATTCAGATATGATGAGACAAAATTAGTAAAAATACTGGGGCTAATGTTCAAGTATATTTTCCTAGGAAGAGTTTTTACACTGGGTAAGCACTGAGCATCTTCTCCATAACGTGCATGTCATTTCCAAAAGGAGTCCAAGCATACCTTTTTTCCTCTCAGCTCCCATAGTGTGCTGTGGTATTGAAACTTGTAGGCCCTGTTCAGCCTAGTTTACTTTTGTGCCTGTGCCTAAGTAAAGAACTTGAGTTCAACTTCTCTGTTGGACTGTAGTGTCTCTAACAGTTTAAGACTATAAGAGAGGCAAAATAAATGGAAGAGGTTGCATCTGTTATTAGAGAATCAAAAATAGTTGAAAGATATGGAAGATGCAGAATAGTTTCTGCTACTTTTACTTTCTTTCTTTCAAAACAAACAAACAAACAAAAAAAGCAACCACCAATGAAGAAATCTATTTTTTAAATGAGCAGGAAAAGATTTGCCTAAATGATCAGCTTTTTGACTGAAGTATTTTGACTTTTTTTACCTAAAATAGTATTTCTAATTTGTCAGCTGGAAACAAATGTTTGTTTTGTTTTGAGCAATATCAATCTGCTTCATGTTTGAAAGCCTCATGAAAATGATAGTTCTTAGACTCTTACACCCTCCTTCTTCCCTTGCCCCCTTGGTTTACAGTTAGACCACTTGTCTCATGGTCAGCAGTGGCCACTCCCTAGTAATGAATTATTACAATACTCAAGAGAGAATTTGCAAATTCCCCAACTGGCAAAATGCCCCTGTTGCTGGGCTTCGTGTAGGAATTTATTTTTTTTTTTGCAATGCTGAGAAAGGAAAAAATTTCCTTTCCTTTGGTAAGCCTGCAAAACTACTTGCTCGTTCCCCTGAACTTCCCTGTCTCTCTTTGCAGAAAGATCCTTCTTTGTCTTGCAAGGTGCTGTGTATTTGTGTGGTCCCCTGGTATCCCTGAAATCTAAAATCACCTTTCTTTTGCACTGAAGGACATGTAAGGGAGACCGTGTGTGGATGTTTCAGCTGTATAACTCTATACAGATCAAAGAGGTGTCATCCAAACCTGCAGCCATTTATTGGCTAAACAGGAGAAAATGGCTCCCATAAATAGTGAATGAAACGGAGACTATTAACCTTCCTGCAACCAAGTCCGTGGCTACAGAATGTGTGCAGCCTGATGGAGATGAGAAAGACAGAAAGGATGCCTGAGCAAAATCAGAGGCATTTATTTAGTTGCTGTCATAATGAAAATGGAGCCAAAATCAGTCACTGCAAACCCAGACAACTTCAGACTTGAGCTCTGATTCCAGCCAGTTTCTAAAAATAACATGAAAGCTGTGGTGAAAACTGATAAAAGCTTGGAAATACCGAACTACAGCTGGTCACCGGGCTTGATTCACTGCTATATTAAAGCCCCTTTAAACATCTTTGGCAGGGCAAAGGGGCTTTAAAGTGAGTGTGAATTATATGGTTAAATACTTGCAGGTGATTTATCATAGCTTGTATTGCTGCATAGGGTTATGAAATATATATTTTCTAGTCCTGTTTTCCTGAACTGTGCAGGTCTAAGGAACTCGTGTTTGCAGGATAGCTGCAGCTGGAACACACAGAATGAAGCATGCTGTGGGGGGCTCAAGCTTAAAACAAAAGCTCAAACTTCTCAATATAGAAGCTTGCAATATACCAAATTATACTTATATTTACATGGAATTGTTTGCATTAAGTACAAATTAAAAATGTTAATAAGAAATTTAGACCTTATTCTATGTAGATTTCTAAATCTGGCAACAGTAACTGTACATATACACATAAAATTCAAGATACATACTCTTCAGAGAGCACTTTTTAAAAATTGGTAGAAATCTAAATTTCAGTGTATAAATGCCATCCAATTAAATGATTTCACCCTAGTTTTATCATGATTAAGTAAATTGCCCAGGCAATATTTTTCTCTGGGTTCCACCTAATCCAACTGAATCTGTTTTAATAGCTGTAATTGGTGATTTTCTAGATCAAGGGTTTGTACTCAGATCAATGGCAGTTGCTTGTGTATATTGATTACTAACCAAGCCTATGAAAATATCATTTGTTACTTCAGGAATGATAGTAGAAGGAACAAGCTAACTCCAAACTGAAAGGAGATCAATGTGTTGCATGTAGATAAAAAGAAGCATGTTACCTGAGAGAACATCAATTTTTCATGGACTGTGGACAAAACACGAACGAGAAAGGAATTCTGCAGGTCACACACTTAATTACTGAGGTCTTGTATTATTTTCTTTTAGCATAAGAGTGAACTAAGTTCATTTTTTTTCAGTCACAGAGAAGGAGGAAATTCTCTAAGTCATGATGGAATACATGAGGGCATATCCATTAAAAGTGAAGATACGTGCAGTGGTACTACAATCATACTCAGTGGTTTAGAAACAGGGACTGGTGTATCATGTTATAATAAGTACTCCTAGGCAGACAAGTTAAACCACCCAGGGATAAACAGTTTGTGCACACAAACATCCCAATTCTGTCCAGGCCTCCGGGAGAATCTCACTTCTTCCTTTTTCCTCAGACTTACGAAGTTAGAAGTATTCATATTTTTAAAGTACACCTAATTAAAAAGTGTAACATACTGCAGTAGTTATCACAAACATGCTTCCTTGCAAGCACATATTTCAGACTATTTCTTCCCCTACTCTGAGCTTAACACCAAGGTGGATTGGCAGATCATGGCACATTAGTTTTTTTGCTGTAAATGTACGCTAGAAGAAGGATTTAGTCCTCATGTCAGCAGCACTTTCTGCAGTTTAAGGAAGGATGAGATGTTCTACAAGGGAAATGGATGTGAAGGACAGAGTGCATGTAGTGCAGAGCTGTTCTGCTGAAGTGCAGAGCAAGCCAGGGGCAGGGGAGATGAGTCTGCCAAGCAGAGGAGCTGCAGATGTCCTAGAGCCACAATGGAGGACCCTCAATCTCTGCAGACAGGTCCATGCTGTCAGATGGCTATGGGCAGTCACAGGGAAAGCCCACTGCTTGCTCTATAGTGAAGGGGACAGAGTGAAGGAGTGATCTCATGTACCTCGAGAGTGATCTGATGCAAACTTACAAAAGCCAAATTCTGTAGTGTTTTGGGACTATGACTTTTTGCTTGTCTTAGTTGTCCTTTCTGGTACACGGGTGGCAAACTCCCACGTTAGGCTGTGTTACTGGACCAGGAGATGGTAATTCTTCCTTCTTTTGTGACACTAACAAAGGTACTAGTCTCCAGGTATTTGGCTCATCCCTGATAATCATAATTCCCTGATGAACTCCAGACCTACCTAGTGGGATCTGTAGGAAGTTACTCAAGTCTAAAGTAACACAATTTTTATGTGGTGCTCTAATCTTGAGGAAAACAGTGCAGGTATTATAATCAATGAAGAAGGCATGAACTGAGAGTCTAAATTCTAAATTAGCCTGTTTTTAATTATTTTTCTATCTGATCCTATGACATTTCTGTAGCATTTCTTTCACATTGTTTTGTTGTGAAATATATGGAATACAGTGGGAAAAGATTTGTTTTCTTACTTTTGCATGGGTATTCAATTATTTTTCCCCTCCAACCAGAAGAAGGGAAGGGAAGGGAAGGGAAGGGAAGGGAAGGGAAGGGAAGGAGAAACTTTCCAGAGTGAATTTAGAAATATTGACTGTTGTCTGAGCCTAAGGTACAAGATAAAAAAAGAAAATCTTTTTATTGATTCCACGTTATTATTTTCTCCTGTGAGTCTGTAACCCCACTTGTTGTATTTTAATTAATTTGGAAATTTGGCAGTGATAAGTGAAATTATAGGTGTTATTAAAATCAGGACAAATTCCATAATTTTCAGTCATATAGCATGAATGATTTCCACTCTACAAGCTGACATAATCCTAAATAGCCTGTACCTCTTCTCAGGTTTGCTTTTGACAGTGATAAAACAAATATAGACTCAAAATAAATACAGGTTTTCTATTTTATTAGTGAAGACAATCATGTAGACACAGAGTTTCCGGATTATTCACTACCACTTAAAAAAACCAATCTTCCACAGTGTTACTTCCCTAAAATATTTTTGGATGGATGTGACAAGTCAACTACATTTATCCACTGATAAAAAAACATGAGAAGTTGAATACTTGAATACTACTGTGGCTCAGAGAACTTCTAGCTAAAAGTAAATAAGCTAACTCCAAAGTTAATCTTTTATTTGTTTTTAAAAATTGAAGAAAGTCATAAAAACAACTCACAAAGAGGAATTTGGCATCTGGGTAAAGTGAAGGAGTGAGATCCTCATCAGAAAAGAAAGAAATGTTGATATCAGCCAGCTAAACTGGATTCATGCTGATTTATGTTTCTGCCGCTGTTGTTTTTCGTTTGCTTCCAAACATTAGACAAATGCTATTTTCTGTTTTGTTTCAAGCAAAATGATTAAATGTAGACACTAGCTAGCTTGCTAAAGGAAAGATTGTCTCAGACAATTAGCACCATTATTATATGGTTCAGATTTTAAATCAAAATTAGAAATAAGACTGTCACGCTATTGTATATGAACCACAGGGCAATTTTTACATGTACAAACACTGATTAGCATTTCACTTCAATTTGTTAATTTAATTAGGTTTTTTCAGATATTTTAAATATTGTTTGAGCAGAAGTCCTGTATTTAAACCTTTCATGTGAAGGTCATATGGGCAAATCATGTTTTGCCAGGTGGACTGTCTACAGTGCTCAGAGTCTTGATAAAAAACAGCTGCAATGGCTTGATACTGGTTGAGACTCAAAAATCAGCTTGTGCAAACAAATATATCTTGGCCCTAGATACTTGCCACATCTGCCAACAATTAGTTATATATCAGGACTAGAAAGGGGCACAGAATAAACAAGATCTGATTTCAGAATAAGCAAATAAACAAGGAGCTCTGCATCATTATTCATCCAGGGGATGTGGAATAACATAAATTGCAGGCTTAGGTCCACAGCTGTCAATCCTTGAGGTTTAGCTGAAAGTATTAGGTAACAGAAGATCTGATTGACAAATACTTTGCAGATGCTCTGGAGCACATTATCTCACCTGCCTGCTGACTCCGGAGTGCCACCCAAACACTCGGCCAGGGTGCTCCTGGGAGACGGATGCTGGGGGCCAACTGGCTGTGGGAGGAGAAGGAGCCACTTCTAAAGAGCTTCTTGTGATGGTTCTTAGGGATTCTATAAATGGTGGTGACATTAAGCCAGTAGTGTTTAAAGACATCTGTCTGTTCAGAATTAGATGAGAATCTAAAACAAATGAATACTAATATTTTGAAGCCTGAAGGAGTTTTTTAAACCAAGTGTTTTATGAGGATTGAAGGAGGGAGGGAAGCTGAAATTCAGTGAAAATACTGAGGTTCCCTGGCTTGCAAAGTTAAGTTGCTGTATAAAGAAACCATGAATCCTGACTCTCATCTTGTAGGAAAAATATGCCAAGTTTTGAAGATATTCCAAAATATTTTGATCAGTAGCTTGAGAGCATGAAAATGAAACAATGTTGAGTTTATGTAACAAAGAAGCATTTAATGATGATAAAATCGACAAATAATAGGCTATGTTTACTATTTAGACAGAGCAAGGCTTTCTGATGCAGCGTTTCCCTTAAAAGGCTGTGTTCAATTAAAATCAAAGCAGGAAAGGAATTTTATTACCTGCATGTAATCTGGGATATGACATAATAACCTTAATTCAAACTCCAAATCATTAAAACTCTCTAACTGGTGACCAGGGAGGTCTTCAGATTCCAGGTCCAACAGCAGAAAATATGAATAAGAGCTACAGTTTAATTGAATCAGTGATTCTAAACCTTAATACACAAATGGCATGAGAAAATCAGGGACGTGGAAAAATAAGTTTTCACTCTAACATATTACATTTTATTTTGAATAATTCTTAAGCTCAGCTGTGTTGGAGAAAACACAGTAAGACACTGCACAATTCCAGGTCTCTCTGATACCCCAACTTTGCTCTCTCTAGTGAATCCTCTGATGGTTGGCAACAAGCAGTAACCTGCTAACAAAAAAGAGTGAGCTACTGCTCCCTTGCACAATGCAATTCCTGTAGTGGACCAGGACCAGAGTTCAATTATGCCAGAGCAAATCAAGAGTGCATATTCTTCTGATGCCTGATCTGAATGGCATATTTAAAAAGGCATTTTTGTGCCTATGGAATGGAAATTAATGAGCATGTTTTTCTCATCTCTAGACTGACAATGGTCATAAAATCACACATTCCACTGAAATCAGCTTTCAAGGTTTCAGCCGATTCTGGCCACTTTTCAGTCAGGCTTGCAGACAACAAACAGGCAGTCATATATAAGGGCGCAAGGTTTTTTTCCTAAGCTTTGGGGAAATCAATTTTTGTTCAGAGTATCTATAAAAAAGGGACCTCAAAAATTATTTTCTATCCCTTTGTACAGTGTCAGAGTCACCACAGAAGTTCATAATGACCCATTTAGGTTTTGTGGGATAACCAGGCTTAAGAGTTGCAGTCATTTTGCTTTCTGATGGATTAGAAAGAAGAACATGTCCTGGCCAGTACTACTGCAGTCACATCCAAAAAGAAAACTAAGAGCTTTCCTCAGAAACACAAACTTCAGAGAGGAGAATAAGGTACCTTTCCTCCACAACCTCAGATATCTGTATTCAAATTTCAGAGCTCACAAGAAGATGAAATAGAATAAAACCTGAATTCTAATCATACCTTACATTGCCTTAAAAAGTCACATATATACAATGGAATATTTTGTCTGAGTTAATTAAAAGCCGCTCTTTTCATCTTATTAACTATACTTAACTAAACCAGTTGAAAGTTGCTTAAAAATCTGAAATAGGAAAGGAACTCATTAAAAAATGAATTAGCATTTCACTGATTTGAGTTTAATATGATTGCATTTATACAGCACAGAAAAATTACCACTTTATTAGAAGTCATTTGTATACTTAACTGCTGTATGAATTCACCTTTGATGTAGTGGAATATTATTTGTATTAACTGTTAAGTATTATAAGGCAATTAGTCTTGCTCTGTTCTGCTTCTAAATAGTGAGTTATTAGATGAACCTGATATGATGCAAGTCTTATGATTTGTGGCCCAAAAATCTCCATTAATCTGTTGGGATATGTCTCTGTAGTGGCTTGTCCTTTTTCCAGAGAAATAATTACTTTAGGAAGAGTCTTACAAACCTGGTGCTGATATAACAGGACCCTAAATCCTGGTTTTCTCTCTGACCAGTCCAAGAATCTGGAGAATGTCTGCAAGAAATTTGGCATTATGTTTCTTCTGAGAAAAATGTTGTGGCTGAGTAACAGTGTGCACATAAGCTGTCCCAATACCTGAATGCTCCAGGGAAGTTCTTTTCTGAATTAAGTGTCCTAAAATAAAATTACAGTAGGAAAAAGAAGAGTATAAATATATTTTTCATATATATGGAGGATATGTGATCAACTTTGTGTTCTAGTCCTTCCTGACTCTTGAAAATGTAGAAAAATTTTTCTAAACCACATTTCAAAGTCAAGTCCTGTTCAGGACTTCCGGTGGTGTCAGAGCAAAGTGCACCAGACTAATGTAAATGTGTCTTTTAAAATGAAGCCAGAATTCTCCTTTGAGTCCTACTATGTTTCATTTCAAGGCCGCAGCAGCTTTCTTTACATTCAAAGTGAAGAAGGAAGGAAGGAAGGAAGGAAGGAAGGAAGGAAGGAAGGAAGGAAGGAAGGAAGGAAGGAATAGAAAAGGGGTGTGAAAAGAGGGAGGGAGAGTGAAGAGGAAGAGGGAAGGAGGGAAAGAAAAAGAATATTTCACAATACTTTTGCTCTCTGAACTACTCAGGAAAAGTTGAACAGATTCAGCTGATTCTCTGCTGGCATTGTCTGTCTAAAATTCACATTATTATCAATGATCAAGTGCTCATTCAGAGATGTTGTATTCTTTTCTCTTTGAACAGTATTCCTGTGTCTTAAAAGGATATTCCCTTCATGTCCCTGGTTAAGGACTTTGGAAGGTGCTCTACAGTGACTGTTGATTTTAAGTGAATAAATCTTCATACAGAAGAGCATGCTTCCTAAATAATCATCTAAGTGTCTCTGTTATTCCTAATTTACAAGGGATTGAAACACTAGAAGGTGATCTCCATGTTCTTTCACTTTTTGTTTCCCTTAGAATTTAATCTAAATGTTGCCAAATTTCATTTGCACCATATTAATTTTACCATATTACTACTTTATAAGGAAATGTGATATGTAATCATAACTTATTCCCACGAGTCATTCAAAAAATTGAATTTTTAAAAGCTTTCAATCCTTAGCAATGTTTAGCCAGTTTCAGAAAGACAATTTACAAGGGAAAATCCCAAACTGTTACTTTTAATCTGAGACAACATTTTTTTTTAATATCTAAGATCTGTATTTTAAAAATGTAGAAGCATGATCAGTTGCAACTGCCATCATATTCTGCATTTCAACAAAGTTTGGTGTTGTTTTAAACAGTGCTTTTGTCCCAGTCCTGCAAGAAAGAAGAAAGTATTAGGAATATTATCTAACAAGACAAGTCTATTGGTCTGTCTACGTGCGTATGGCTCATTTGTTTCCAAGTATCCCTTTTAGCTTTTTAAAAGGAGGTAAAAATCCCAAAGTTCTGTTATCCTTTGTCTTGAAGAAGTTGATAAGTTTGTGTATGTCTGTGTACATTACTCAGTTATGGATGCATACTTGTGTAAAATGATGGGTTCCTTAAGGACAGCTGAATTGAAAAGATATGCACACTTCATTTTTAAAATTCCCTTTTGTTTACACTATTGTTGTGGGTGAATTTACGGATCTTTCATGATCCTTAACACATCAGCTTCCAGGGCGTGGAAACCTTTGCTTGTAGAAAGAGACATTTATTTCTGAAGGGGAAAGCACAATCTCTCAGATAACTTGCCAGATTCCTGGAGGAGACTGTAAGTATCAGGATGGACTTCTATCTTTGAGTTCTGTCTTAGGATGGAGAGCCCAGCATGCAAAGTAGATCACCAGTTGTGTGGAACAGTGTTGTCTGAAAGATGGCCTGCTGCCTTCTGCTGCAAGAGACCCTCGATGGAGAGAAGCTGTCATTTTTTCCCTGGCTCTTATGGAATCACAAAGCCTGTGGAGTTACTGTGCTCTCCATTTTATGGCAAGTTCAGACATGAGGTTTAACATAAGGCACAAATTTCTGTAAATAATAAATGGGATGCATATATATATATGTATATATTAGACTCTAAAAATTTTGATAACCATCAGTGGTGAGCATTCTGAGCATGAAGATTAATTTAGTCAAAGGCATATTCCCTCTGTAGTGAGATATGCTGCAGAAGAAGCAAGTGCTCGTGTCTTTGTATGTGTTTCTCTCTTGGCACACTATCAAGCACAATGAGGAGGAAAAATCTTTGTGGAAAAAATAAAAAACTTGCAGCCCCCCCAGCCTTTCTTCACTGCCCAAACCATTTTTTACTACATAAATATGGAAAAGCAAAACTCTGCATACATTATAAAAGGTGTTGAAAGAAGATTAATAAAATGTGTGTCATCTTTTGCATTCATGGCTTCTATTACAGAAAGATCTGCAAAGCCTGTAGTGCACACTTCTGTCATCTTTTCCCTGGCCATAATATAGTAAGGAAGGCATAGATTAGAACCAAACATATTTTGATTCTTGTCACTCGCATACAAATATATGCTGATGACGTAGCACTGTTTAGAGTGACTCTATGTTATAGAGTTAACTTGCCTGTTTGTTACTGGTTTAATAGTAATAAATGTGTGTTAAACAGAAACAAGCCAAGGTCAAGGTTTTGGAGTATCATTCAAATTCATCAGACTGAGTCCATCTTCCAATATCGTCTTTGCTTTGTACCAAAACTTTTCTTTTTCAGATGACTTCTGTGAGAATTCTTATAGTGTTGCAGCAGTATACTCCAGTATGATATTCAGAACCCCTAAATAGTGAAATTATAGTACCTGTCAAATTGATGTTCAAACACCACTGTGCTTCTGTGGGATAGTTTTCATTTACTTTGTTAATTTTTGTTTTCAAAGGGAAAGACATGTTTGTATCAAGTTGAGCTAAAGATATTTATTATCTCAGTATGTTAAGTAAAACAGCCACAGTGTATAAAGAGGGATTATTGGCTGAATATTTGCAATCAATTTACAGTCTCAGAATGAAACTTTTTTCTCTTTTCAATTCTTTGTAAAGCCATGTGTAACAACCTTGTTTTCTGAAAAGCATATGCCAACAATTGCTAGTGTGATAATGTATTATTAATGTAACTAAGCTCAAAACCAGGCACATGTTTAATTCTTTCTTCCGTTGTGGGCTGCTTTGTCTAGAACATGGATGGGAGCCGACTGCTGCATCTATGCACAACCAGCTCTCTGAAACTTCCCCCCTGTCCTTGGAAGCCTCGTGCTTCTTTCATCTTAGCTGGGCTGGAGGTAAAAGTGTCTGTGAGTTGCTTGGGCAGCGAATGACTGTATTTCACCAAAGTGTGTTGAAGAAACAGTACGGGTGGATATTTTAAGTCCATCGCTTACTCTTCTGGTTCTGATTTTGCTTTGCTTGTTCTGGACCTCTCAACCCTCCATTTTGGAATTGAGATGCGGGAGGTTTGATACCGCTCTTCAATCACATTAGCACAAGTATGGAGTCATGTGATAGACATGGAGCTTTACTTTATAGACAGAGGCTATTTAATTCTGTTTAATTCTTTTATTCTTCTAAATTACATTGATAAGACTTCATATTTGAAAATTATACAAAATTAAAATATGTTGCGAGTAAACGTAAGGACAGAAAAATAATATAGGGTCTGCAAAATTTGGTAAAATTAAGTAAAAATAAGTTCGCGTAGGTGTGAGTCGAAAAATACAAAATAGCACATTATGAGATGAAGAGACTATGAAATGGAGGTATTCACCAGGAAGATAATACTTGAAATGTGAATGGGTCACAAGAACCTATTCCAAGATATTACAGCATACTGGTTGAACTTACTATATGGTACAATGGAAGAAAATTCCAAAGAGTAGTTGTTTCAGTGAAACAACTGATTTTGATAAGAGAAAATCCTTTTTGCCCTTTTGCACCTCTAGAATATCTTAAGACAAAGTCACTGTCTCTTTTAAGTATTTTATTCTATCCCAATTAAAACCTCCTCTTTCCGCAAAAGAGGAACTTTTTAGTTCTCTACATAAGAAAAGGAATAAAACGTGTAATTGTTCTTCCTGCCAGCTTGTACAGCTAATGCTCTTTTGAGAATTTTCAACTGCTTTGTTTGCTTATGTAATAAAGGTTTTATCAAGGATTGCCTAAAGATAAAAGTGGTCGTTTACCACTTTCTGAAGTCCACCCTGAATCAGGATTAACCAGACTGGTTTAACCTTAATATCTTGGTGTTCTGAATGTAACTTGCAGCATACAGCTGGCCCAGTATGATTCATTTATAGTCTCTGTAAGAGTATCCAGCAAACCTTAGAGATGACCTTGTGATATGGATTTACCTATTTTATTATTTTTTCTTTCAGTCCGAACAGGTGAAATGGTCTTGCCAACTGATTTTTTTTTTTTGCCAGATCTGATCTCATTTACAGCTGCAATCAGATGAGATTTTTCCTGAGAGAGGACAAAGCTAATACTTCCCTTTCATGGGATTCATTTGGGATCACAGTGGAGAAGCAGAAATTGGGTAAGCAGTGAAAAATGTCAAGTTGTTTCAAATACAGGAGTCTATGAAAGTAACAATCAAAATAAGGTCATTGAATTATCTGATTTTGAAAAGAATTATATTTGCATACACTAGAGCTTAAGGATCACAGATATTAAGGTGCAAACAGGAATGAGCATGCCTGGAGACCATGAGAAGCACCCAAACTTGTAGCTCTAGTGATCTTTGATTTTGGAATACTTTCCCTGAAAGTGATACTTCAAGGACTGGCATCAGAAGTTCTAACCAAAATGATTGTTTCTTTAATAAAATTCAGCTTATTTCTCCTCCTATAGGCATTACTTCTGATTATATTCTCATGTGTCCTGTCAAGAATGCAGTTATTTGTGATGTGTCTGTGGGTGCTGTGTACTCCAGTTTGAACATTCTCTGGGCAGTACATTTTCTAGAGTATTAAATAGTTTGAAAAAGCACTCTAAAAAAAAAAAAAAAGGATATGAATTAAACACTCAAACCCCCACATTTTCAACCTTTTAATTCTTCATCAGTACAAGTGAAAATGTCTGTCACAGCTGTCATGACTCATGTACTCCTTTATTTTTAAAATGGTGTGTGACTTCTGACATTGTGGCACTTCTGTGCTGCTATGTGTGGGTAGATGGAAGAGAAATTTAACCACCTTTACTGTGTTTTATGTGTTAACTTTTGATGAGACTTTCTTCTTTCCTCCTGCATTGTGAATGCAGAGACAAATGAGAAATATCGACCAGTTTTCAGTTGTCCATAGTCCCACAACATAATGAATCACAGCCCTTGCCAGTGGAGCAGCTCCTGTGTGCACAGATATTCTTAGAGGAGAGTAGTGGAAGAGGCTGCGACAAGTGTTTCTAATCCACAGGCTCAGGTTTTTCTCTCACTGCTGGAAGGCAGAGAGGAATGTGCTATGTATGGAGCTTCTGGGTAACTTCTGTGAATACATCATGGTTTTAAATACAAAGGTGCTTTCTGTACATGGAAGAAAATACCTTGGAAACAAATGAGCTCACAGAATGAGGTCTTCCTGATTATGTTGCAGAACCTGTTGTGTACCTCAGCACATCTATGAATGATGCACTTTAGCCAATTAGACCTTCAGGAAGTGAGTCAGAGGGAGAAATGATGCAGGAATGGACCAGTTGTATGAACTTTGGTAGTTACCATAGGTTAGTGGGTACACAGGAATATGCTACCCTTAAAAACTTGTTTATGTGTCTAGTTACTTCATCTTTCATTTGAACTATCTGAGTATAAAGTCTCTGACCTCCATATTATTATCTGAAACTAAGATTAGAACTGAGGTCCCCATTCCTAATAAATATAGAATGTTTTTGTTTTCGTTTTCTTTCCTCTTTCCTTTAACTGTAATATGAGGTATTGCTATCTTTCAGATGGGTCAGTGAAAAGACAGGTGATCATTTCCCTGGACCAATAAATTATGTAATGTAGGGACCAATTTGAAGCTAATTGAAAGGTCAAATCTGATTTTTCTCTTTTTTTAGTATGACTTAAATTAGTCTAGTGTAGTGGTTCCTAATTTAAATGAGAAAAGAATGAAACAAACAGTTCTGTCAGAGGAAATAGGCTTGAATTATCTGGTCTTCTTGGTCACTTTCTCCATTCTGAGTCTTCTGCCTTCACTGACTCCTAAACTTCTGGACTTGGCTCTAAGTCCTTCTTTCAACAGTTAGTTTTGAGAAGAAAGATTGATCCAGACTTTCTTGCCAGGTTCCCACTACTTGCGTGGAATTGATTTGCATTATCACATACCAGCACAGAAAAATACATAAATTGGTAGTTATTAAGGGAACAAAGCATGAAGCTTAAAATATTATTGCTAGGCTGCTTGCAGGTGACCTCCAGAGGATGGGAACAAGCAATTTAAGAAGGAGTACATGCAGCACAGTGGTTATCTTACTGAATATAAAGCTTTTTACTACAACACATTAGTCTTTTTTATTTAATTTTCAGTTTATTAAACAGTCTTAATTCCAGTGGAGGTGACCTCCTGCAGGCAAAATGGTAAAACCACTGCATTTGGATATGAAAATGTATGCTTTAGATTAGAAGAAAGAATCAATTCCATAGACACTAAAAAGCATAGTCATTGAATATATTGGTATCTTCATAAAAATCGTGTCTTATACTTTTTTGAGGGAAGTCATTTGACATCCATATTCTTAGAATTCTCTTTGAAATTTCTCTATTAAATTATGTAGTAACATGAACATATTTAGAATAGACTAAATGGCCTATGTATTTGTATACTGATAAACAACAGCCTAATTCATCAGTGAAAGAAAGTCAAAGTGTAACCATTATGGGAAAGCAGCCATGATAAGAAAAACTGTTAGAAGCTCCATTACTCCTTCCATTCTTGCAAAACTGGTCCTAGGTGTAAATATAAAACCATTGTCAATGTCAGTCCCAAATTAAGTATCTGGAACAGTTTGTGAAACCTATGTGTTGGAACCTGAGTTGAGTTCCTGGCCAAAATATTCAGTAAAGCCTGTTAGACACTCTACCCACCCTGCAAACTCATTTGGGGAGCTGAACTATTCTCTTGAATCCATTGACTGCAATATAAGTCATCTATCAAGCTCACACAAAATCATCTTTCTATAAACACCATAATTCAGTGTTTTCATCGAGGCAAGGAATCCCTCCCTGCTGTGCTGGTAAAATTCAGGGAACACCTCTAGTGTGACTTTTACCAGCCCTGAAAGTCTCAAATAGCCCAGGGTGTTTCAAAGAGCACTAGACACCTGCATGATGACAACTCTGCCAAGTCCTTCCAATGAAACACCTACATCAGTGGGGAGACTTACAGATTTTTACAGAAAACCATTACACTCATGTAAATGTAGCTTCAATTGAAAATCAAAAAGCACTTTTCACCTGGTTGTTTACAGATGGGTTTCAGGCTCACTCTAGGCCCAAGTGTACTTTGGGCCTTGTGTTTGCATCACATGGCAATAGAGAGTATATAATTTCTCTGCCGCTTGGTCACATTAGCATGCCAGAAAGTATTGATCAGGCTTTTAAAATTCCAAAGGCTATTAAAAGCCATTGCATTTACAGACTGAGAATATGGTACGTTATTTTCTATTACAGAAATTTCTGCTTACAATTCAGAGGCTTCCCAACAACTCCACAAAACTAGGGCTGAAATTTACCAAACAGCTTGTGTATGTGTCTTATTTTGTATGATGGTTAGCTTCATATTATTCTGTGTGAAATCTGCCACACCATACTAAGGGGATATGCTGAAAGTGGTGTATATCTGCAGTCTTTCTCTTCGTAGAAGTGCATGGTAAAAATCAATGGCATACCCTTTAAGATTCCTAAAATTTTTAACCTGTGGTCCCTAGAGTCGACCTAGGTTCTTCTTTGCCAAGGAGAAGAGTACGAAAATTCAGCTGGCTGGAAATTTCTACCTCATTCATGTATGACTCTTGAAAGGATCCTTCCTTCTCCAAATATACCTGGTAAGCGGCCTCCTGAAAAAGGGAAGGAACCATTCTTTTATTTCCTTCATTGAGAAAGAAAGAATTCCCTGAAGCAGCATTAAGACTGTATGCCACTTCAACCCTCTTACGGAGTCCATGGACAAAACTGAAAGCCAGCTACAGCTGCTAATGAAAAAAAACCCTGTACTTGAAATAGCAAAACAAAAAAAAGGGCAAACTGTATCTACCTATAGGTATAGTTACACTAAGTCAGCTCCAAAATATATCAAGCTGGGTTTGGTATAGCATCTGGAGAGATTTTAAAGGATATTGAATCAGTAACTTTTCTGAAGGTTTTTTACTATTTGTGTAGGTTCTCAATAAAAATTCCATGAAAGGTTAAAAAAAAACAAAAA
>VZRQ01001905.1:96365-181819 GCA_013397975.1 Machaerirhynchus nigripectus | reverse complement strand
CGGGGAAAGGGGGGGAGAGAGGCACCATTCATTCCTTGTAGAATGGGAAGTCAATTCAACAATGGGTAATTAGCGTGGGCCATGGATTCTCAAAGGCACTGAGGACACTGGACTCTTTCTCTCACTCTGATGTTTAGTGCGGTATTGTGGACCCCTCATTTAATTAGTGCACTTTGATACCCACAGGAGCTTGAAGCTCCAGGGCATGCTAAACACAGACTGACACCAGCAAGCTTCTGCCTCCTTCCAGTCTAATTAGAGACACAATGAGCTGCAAAGACAATGTTTTACTCCAAGATTTCTTCTGCAGATACCTCTGGCAGGAAACAATCGTTTATTTTGTGTCTATATTGGTATTCAGATTAAATTGTTAGCATGCAAAAGATGAGCTAAGGGCACATATCTATTAAAAATGCTTAGCAGAGTTCAAAAATGATGGAAGCAATTTGTGGGGAAAAAAATATTTTCCCCTTTGGAATTTTTTTTTGTTCTCTTATCTAATTAGAAGTAAATGATTTGAGTAAGAAAACCAAAATAGGCTGGACTCCAAAGTGTCTCTTATAAAATGATTTTTCCCCCTTTGCCTTAATAGTTTCTACCTCTCACAGAAGAGGTTTTTAACTGTTTGCAAAAGTGAAAGGCAGAAAAAAAAAAGGAAATAAAACAATGAGTACTTCTGTTACAATTGTCTGTTGAAATGAACACCCACCTACTTTAACAGGACATTGTGCAAAGTTAATGTTCCTCATATTTGCCGCTCTTTAGGGAAGAAACCCCAAAAAGTTTGTGGCTCTGTGTGTGTGTGTGTGTGCTGTGTGGGTATATAAAGTTATTTTGATGGACAGTTCTATGCTTATTGGAAGAATATAAATATCCCAAGGGAAACTGCGTATTGAAAATTAGTCTCAGCATACACTAAACACTTGCATGTGCTGCTTAACAATAGATTGGAGAACCAGTACTCCTAAAAATTCAACTTATTCTACATTTATATTATCATTACTTTCCTCTTTCTCAGGTAATTAAAGAGAAACAGACCAACAGGCATCAATGTGTCTATTCTCAGACTAGAATGGTACTCTGCTGGTTAAATTATGGTAATTTGGACAGTTACACAATTTAATAAGTGGTTATAATGGGAGAGGGAATGGATGTGAAAACACAGGAAAAGAAAACGCAAAAAAATATTTCTATTCAAGTTTTAGATCTATGAATCTAACTAATTTTGGGTAGGTTGGACTGAGGAGCAGTGAGGGGAAGAGTCTTGTCCTGTGTTCTGGTGTCAGGTGTAAGATCCTTCCTACTGCTTTTACTTGTCCTTTGGTGACCCCTTGCAGGCTGCTTCCCTGTCTGGGGATCACAGGAGGGTTACAGACATCCAACTACCCTCCAGTATTCCTTTGCAACATCTGCTCCAATGAAAAGAGTCTTCACTAGCCCCACAAGCTGAAACCCAAGATGAGCTAAGGACACATATCTACTAAAATGTGCAGAGAGTGGTGATGGATGGAGTTAAGTACAGCTGATAGCTGGTTACCAGTGATGTTCTCCGGGACTCCATATTGGGGCCAGTCCTGTTTAAGATCTTTATTAATGATCTGGACATGGGGATCAAATGGACCCTAAGTCAGTTTGTAGATGACACCAAGCTGGTGGGAGTGTTGATCTGCTGAAGGGCAGGAAGGCTCCCAAGGGATCTGAACCGACTGGACTGATGGATTGAGGTCAGCTGTATGAAGTTCAGTAAGGCAAAGTATGGGTCCTGCACTTGGGTCACAACAACGACGTGCAGTGCCACAAGCTGGGAGATGAGTAGCTGGAAAGCTGCCTGTTGGAAAAGGACAGCTTTCCTTTAGCTGGTCAAGGTGTGCTGGTCAAGCTGAACATGCTCCAGCATGTGCCCAGGTAGCCCAGGTAGCATGTGCCCAGGTAGCCAAGATCAATGGCATTGTAGATTATGTCAGAAATTGTGTGGACAGCAGGACTAGGGAAAAGGTTGTTGCTCTGTATTCAGCACTAGTGAGGCTGCACCTTGAATTATGAGCTCAGTTTTGGGTGCCTCACTACAAGAAAGATGTTGTTTAGCCTGACTAATAGGAGGAGACCTTACCTCTCTCTACAACTGCCTGAGAGGAGGTTATAGCAAGGTGGGTGTCAGTTCTCTGCTCCCAAGTAACAAGTGATAGGGCAAGAGAAAATTGCCTCCAGTTGCACCAGGGAGATTTAGATTGGATATTAGGAAAAAATTCTTCACAGAAAGAGTTGTCAAGCATTGGAACAAGCTGCCCAGGGAAGTGGTAGAGTCATCATCCCTAGGGTATTTAAACGTCTTGTAGATGTGGCATTTAGGGACATAGTTTAGTGGTGGACTTGGCAATATTAGGTTTATGGTTGGACTTGATGGTCTTAAAGGTCTTGTCCTACCTAAACAATTCTGTGGTTCTATGATCAACATGTCATAAGGTTTAGCAGAAGAGAAAAGCAGGCTCCAGCCCTGACCTAAAAATCCAAGTTGTAAAGATTTCTGAACAGAGATTTTTCCTCTGTTGGAACTCCCAGCCCAAACTCAGAGGCTATGTCTGTATTAGTAAGCTAAATATAAGGAACACAGTTGCTATAAACCAGATATAGATATGATTTTGCCAATACATTTAATTAGTAAAACTGATAATGCTTGCTTTCTTTTACAGATATTTAACCAAAACACCTCAAGCAAGTTTGTGGTGACACAATAGTGAACACTGACATAAGTTGGAAACCAGCTATCAAAATGGAATACACAGGAGTATTCAAGGAAAAGATTTAAGTAATCTTGGTTTTATGGTAGTATCTGCTGTAGTAGGCCCAGTTCACAGACTTAAATTCTGGCCTTCTGTCACTCAAGGCATTGTACACCTTTTACTTTTGCCACCTAGCACTTTCCAAAGCATCTCCAGACACTTCCTTGGGAAAAGCACAGGTCAGAGACTACCCCAAAAAGAGAGTACGAAAAGCCTTATGACATGACTAGCTTCTTCTCCATGATAGAGTCCTCCAACACAACCCCAAAGTCTTTGTAATCTCCAAAGACCCACTTGTTCTAATCCCACACAAGAAGGTGTGAAAACAAATAATCTCTTTTGGACTAAAAACCCGCCAGTCAGCCAGGCTGCAGAGAAGCATATGCATTATTTCATGAACTTTGAAGTGAGGAAGGCACTCCCCCAGGTAATCAGCACATCTTATGCCTATGACACTCAGTGACGTCAGACAAGATCCAGAAACTGTGTAGTGGAAATGCAGTCAAGGGGCACAGCTTGACCGGGGACCTGCAGCTGGGCCATGGTCCCTGCTGTCTAATCTTTCTGAGTGAGCAACGGAGAGAGCAAGACATGAACTGTCCATTAAAAGGTTTGTGAAAAATTATTCCGTTCCTAGTGAGGGCTGTTGTCACTGTCATTTGACATTCCTTTTCCCATATGGAAACAATCCAATAGGATTGTGTTGAACAGAATTTAGATGTGTGTTACTTCTCCTTTAACAGTTTTGTAACAGGCATATGTTACAAAGGACCACCTGGATGACTTACTTTTGTGGGAGGCTGTAATCAACACTATAAGCACATGAAAGTCTCAATTTTTCTCTGAGATATTACTTCAGTTTTCTTCTTGCAATTCACTCTGGTACTCCTAGCCCTAGAAAACTCAGCATTGGGGTGGGACTGATGAGGTTCCAAGGCCTTCAGTGAGGGCACTAAGCTATGCTGCTGCCAGCTGTCCAGCTAATACTTCATGATTTCACCAAAGACCAGAAAAGGCTGGTCAAGAAAGACTCTGAATTGTGACACAGGTAGGAAAGAGCAAATGAATTTTCCTTTCCACTGTGCCCATCATGAGGTGGGGTTGACAGCTGACGGCAGTAAATCCTTCTGTTCTCCAGAACCACAACTACAGTCATAGGGCTATTAGACGACATCTAGATTTGGCTGCTTTGTTTTTATTTTTTTAAATTAAATTTAGTTTTACCACTCTGCTTTCCATCTTTGAACAGAGAAAGAAATAGTAATGACTGTACGCAGTGGATATCTTCTAGTAATAATCCTTTACTCTAGCTAGTTTTTAAAAGCAGGATCTGTTCTCCCCAAGGCTACTTATTCCCTATCTGAAACATTAAAGTAACTGCTGAATAATTAGCCGTTGATACCTTGGAAATTAATGTTTAAAATGCAGGGGAAAAAATTGTACATTTTCTTCAAGAAAAAAATTCAAGTTGTAAGTTGAAAGTGCCTAATCCTTTCAAACATCCCCCACTTCCCAAGAAAACAAAAGAGATGATATTATTACTATTTACCATATATACCTAGCTTTTGTCAGTTTTGGTGCATTTCTGAAAGCTATAAGGCAATTAATTAGGCAAACTCTAGGATTTCAATGTGTTATTGTTCACATGCTGAGTTTTTCTGACATGATAACGTGCATGATATATAAAAATTATAAACAGGTAGAGGAGACTAGAAGTGAATAGAATAACTGAGCAATAATTAGGTTTTAAATATTTAATATTGTTGAGAAATAATTAGGATTCAAAAGTGGACATAGGTATCAGTCAACAATGAAACCCAAGAAGCTTTCTTAGGTGCATGTAGGTTTTTCAGCCATTCATTCCTGTGTAATTAAAGCTGTCATTCTGAATACACCTGTCTGAAAGTAAATCAATGCAATCATGTCTTCCTGAGTATGTACAGCTTCAGAGCCTTTGCTATTTCTTATTGGTTTGCACAGTCACAGGAAAATTAAAACAACATACATAGTCAGAATCTGTAAAATAACCTCAAATTTCTGCTGTTGCTTCCTGGAAATACAGTAAATTATCGTGTGGGGTCTGAAATGTGTAGCTGTAGTTGGAAACTGGAATTTCATAAATTGGCCTTTTCACTAGAGAAAATCTTCATGTTGCTGCATCTGCTGTGTCTATTAGTAAAAGACAGCTCTGAGACTCCATCTCCTAAGCAGACCAATATTCCAGGAGAAAGGTGCTGGGTATTTCAGTAACTTGCACTTGCTAGCAGTTGCTGGAATTCTGGGAAGGAAAAGATCTTCTGATCAGTTCGTACCACCATGTTGCATTGACAGGTGGTTCCTTGATACATAGTTGTCCAATAAGACTAAGTAGGCTATGGACAGTAACTGGTTCATTCTCGAATTATGATCAAAGATGACAAGATCCTAAATCCAGGAACCCCCTAATTACATAAAAATGGTTAAAATAATCTCTGGAAAAAGACTGGCTGAGTTGTACTACAGGGTTACTGCTTTGTTTTAAATAATAGCTAAATGAATTTCCAAAGGAAAGTATCAGCAATAAGAACCAGAGAAATAAGAAGAAAAGGGTCTTATGCTCTCCTTGCTTCTTCCTTATTGTCTCCCATATTTTCATTTGAATATATTCTCTGCCATCCCTCTATCTGCTCCTTTTGTTTAGAAATTCATCTCATTCCCTCTTGAATTCCATGATGCTTCTTGCTTCAGGGGCCCTATATAGTAATTTATTCCATACACTTCTAATCCTTCTGTGTAAAATAGTTATGCCTTAGCATTTCTTTTCTTGTTCCCAACTTTCTAATTTTTAGATCGTGCCTTCTAACTTCTGTGGTCTTGCAAGCGTAAAGAGCCTGCTTGGATCAATTTTATCAGTCTTCTTCATAATTTTTAAAACTTCAATTGGGTTACATGAAGTCTCTTCTTTTCCACTGAGAATATTCTCAACTTTCTCAGTCTTTCCATATAACTTAAATCGTTGATATCTGGTATCATTTGTATAATCGCTCTACACTGCTCCCCTGAAGAGCAATTAAACCTTTACAAAGATATAGAGGCCAGCTCTGTATAAATTACTCAAGGTAAGGATCTGAAAGGTAAAAAATATTCTTAAATAAAAATAATTCTGATTATCATGATTTAGATGGAAGTTTCTCTAGCATCACTGTTCAAATTCCAATTCAATTTTCTGTATTTTTAATTTAATTTACATAATGGAATAAAAAATAATTTAAAATCATTTGCTTTGTATAACAGGCAAATTGAAGGAAGAGGAAGAGTTTTCTGCTGTAAAGAAGATATAACAAGGAAGAGGAAGGAAAAATTGGAAAACAAAAGTTATGACCCAATTGCACTTGACTTTAAGGGCTCATATGACCTTCCCACCCTTCTAGGGGTCAAAGACTCAAAAAAAGTAGTTCTAGTAGTGAAAATAAATAAGCTTCCCCAATTACAAAACCTTGGAAAGAGCATGCTTCCAGAGCTTGACACTGTCTATACCTCATCCTGGTTGTCCAGTGCATGTCAGCTTATGTATAGAGGAAAATACTTGTGCTCAAACCTGGCTATAGTCACTGCACTGACACACACCTTTCTCTTAGTAAGCACAAGTAACGGCTTTACCAGTAAGCACATTTTTTCTTGTCTCTTTTTCTGTGAGGCCTAGACTTGCTCACAGCCATATTTATTTTACTGTGCTGAGTACATGACATTTGTGTCAGAGGTTGAAACTTCTAGACAGAAGAGTAGCACACTTACGTGTTTCTTATCTTTTGAATATAAATATAAATATCTCTCTTTAACTAACCACACGTGCTACAATGCTGCCCCAAAGTATGAGGTACATTTCAAATATGCTCATTCACACTTTTTTCCTAAGTCAAACTTGTTTAAACCTTTCTCAAATGCCTTTACTAATCACCACTGTCTACAGAATAAAATACTTATTTTTCAAAGCCCTTCTTTGACTGACATGTCTTTAGAACACTGAAGGGGCTGCATGGCCATAGAGGACTGCACTCAAAAATTTTGTGGAAGCATATGCTCTTTACTGTTTTCATATTTATGGGAGATAAATAAAACTGGGTCTTTAAATGTCCTCCTCTTATGTCTGGGAAATGTTTCAGTACAAGTAGCAAGACACCGACCAGCTAACTGTGTAGTACTGTGTATATTGATGCTGTTCTGACACCTCAACTGGCTCACTGAGAAATTGTTTAAGAAATTTCCCGAACAGGAAATAGCATTGGCATTGATATCTTGCACCATTCCCAAATATGGGATGTTTTCTATTAGCTTCTGTTGTGTTCTTACATCCCTGCCATCTAACACGCCAGATTTTATGTTACAGTAAATCAACTTATTTCCAGGAATGCAGAAAGGTGTTTTTCATATACAACTTTTGAGGATCTTTGCCTCTAGATTACTCATATCTTGTCTAGGTATTTAGGTACATAAAATGCTCAACTGAGAGGGACAGGTGATCTGCCTTGCAGTAGAATCGGGGCCAGAATCTGTGGACTCCTTTGTCCAGTCCTGTGAAGAAAGCATTGTGGTGACTGTCACAGATATGTAAAATGCTATCTAATAGGAGAATTCTCCAGAGAAGCATGAAAAGCTTTGCAAAAAATTCCCTTGTAGTTCTCAACATTTCCCAAATTATTTGTTACTTTAAAGTAGGAGATACTCACTAAAAACGGTTTTCAGGAAACCAAGATCTTTGTGGTAGAATGATGTTGATATTATTTCTGTATCAACCACACTCTTCTTTCCTACATATGTAGTCCCATCTTCTGTTTTTCTGTAATAGGTAATCCAGCTCCTTAATTATTTGAATATCACCTATTATCCACAATCTGCACATAGTTACATTACAAAATTCCTCATTCTTCCCAGAAATCATTGTTAGTTTGTCACCCTACACTTGCCACTCTGTCTCAGAGTTATGTAAACCAAGAATTTTTCCTCTTTTACGCCACTGAGACCTACCATCAGAGACAACGCTCTTCTATGGCATATTCTAAATCTGTTCTGTTAGAGTAACTGTATTTCTGGCAGAAAAGTCAGGATAAGAAAGAGTGCACATAAAAAAGTGTATTTTCCACTACTTCTCTGTTTGCTGGGCTGTTCTTCCTCACTGTTGTCCACTCACCTTTCTGTGATTTGATGTGCTCTGCCAACCAAAGTTTGCCGCTCAGAAGAGTTCTGTTCATGCTGCACATTTCCCTTGCCATTCACTTTAGCTCTGTCTCTGTCTTTTTCCTGTTCCTCTTCTTCCTCTCTGTAGGCTGTTCTCAGCTCTCTTCCATTCACCTCCTTGCTGCTTCTCATTTTCTGCATCTAAAGTTAACCATGTTTCATTGATAAATCTCTTACACTCATTTATCCTCTCAATGATCTCTGTTTCTCTTCCCAGCTTCTCCACATTCAGTTTAAGATTCTTAATTGTTAAATATCCATCACATATACAGTCCTATCTAAGTTCCTCAGTTTTTACAGCTGTGTGCAAGTCACATCTCCAGCAACCGATAGCAGAACTTCAGAACACCCTCTGTTTCATACAAAAGTGCACACTAATATAAACTGAGGAACACTTCCCGCTAGCACAACACAACAGTTTTAGAGGAAATCATGCAAGTAAAAAAAGCCATATGAGTCTGGTGGTGATAACAAATCTGCAGTGATTGACACAATATACAAAAAGAGAGACACACTGTCCATTTGCAGGTGAAGGTCTTTTGTGGATGCACAGCCCAATTTAAGAATGCCCAGATACAGAAAGCTTTTCTATAAAGCTTCACAATGAATGAAAAAAGGAAGGTTTCAGTTCTGTGCACCTATGTGAGCAACTCAACACCAACTACACTCCTTCTGAAATCCTGTTGAGAGGAAACTTTTGGAAATCCAGACCAGGACCAGGAGGGAAAAATTAAAATTTAAGATCGGTTAATATTTCCTATTATTTGACTTATCTGAATTTTGGAATGTCCAAAGTTGGACAAGCTTCTTTTTCCCTCCTAGCGTCCTGTGCTGACATAAATCATCACTTCTAGGAACAGCTTTTCTAATATATGACAATGCTAAGACAAATTGACAATTTTTATCCATTAGAAGCCTTTCTTCTGACTTACCTGGAAGACCTCATGGTATCATAACAGTGTGTGAAGATGTGTTGTTAAGATAGATGTGCGAATAGGAGGAATTACTGGTTTCTGTTCACAGTCATCTTCAATACAGAAACAGCTCTTTTTGTACTGTTTCCAAAGGTGATATTCTTATATTCCCCATAGATTGGAACACAGAGACTTTAACATGGTTGGGTCTACTCAAACCTATTAAAATTTCTATTTGTTGAGATACTTAAACTTTATTGCCCTTTCCCTGTACTTCACAGGGTCAGCCTGGGAGGGAATATCTGTTCAGTGAAAATTTCCTCCCCCAACCTAAGACTTTTTCATCCTCCTTAATATAATCTCTTTCTCTTATAATTGTTTTCTCTTTTGAAAAAAAAAATTAGCTCTGACAGTACTTACAGTAATTTTATAAGGAATATCTATTTTACCATTAATTTGTGCATGTATTGTTAGTGTTTTCCTGCTGTATGTTTTTCATTAGTTGCTTCTATCATATTCTTACCAAAAATCTAAAGAATTACTGTTGCCAGTACCGCAAGGTGTTTTAGATTTGTACTGAGTTGCATTTGCTAATGACCCAGAGTTAATACTGCTGATTAACGCTCCATAATGCAATTGTGTTGAGGCCTCATAAGAATGAACCCAATTGTGATATACAGCTGATGGTAAGTGGTAATCCCTGCCCACCAAAGAAAGGCTTGTAGAGGAGAAAAGAGAAGAAACACGACTTCCAGAATAAAAAAGATATATTTTCCTGTGTAAAATAGATGGTAACAGGGATGGTCAGTAAGTGTCAGCATTCATATCCTCCTCTAGATTATTCACAGCTGTAATGAGTACTGCAGGTTCTAGTTCTGATCTTAGAAGTATCACTAATAAGTAGTCTCATTTCACTAAAAACTCAACATTTATTCCCATTCTTGCCTTTCAATTTTTATAGCAAACTTTAATCCGTGGCAGTACTGCATTTCTAACCCTGTGGTTACCAAGTTTCTTAACTGAATCTTATCAGGCACTTTATCCCAAGGCTTTCAAGAATCAAATGTCAATTTGCTTTATTTGTTCAAATATTAATAAACTGTTTAGAATTTGTAACGTTTTTTATTACAGTTTAGGTGGTTTCATTATGTTGCAGGCAAACTGAACTGCCTTATAGAGTTTTTTTTCAGTTAAGAATATATAATTGCTATTAACTATTTTTATTTATTGTGGCACATTACATCAAGGGAATGTCCTTTATCCCTTCAGCACATTTCTCATTCTATGATGCTTGCCTAGGACTAAATCATGAAACATTGTCAAAAGTAACTGGAATGTAGGTGAGAAGTGATATGAAATCTCAGAGAATGACAGTGCCAGACTCTTGGTCTGCCAACACCCAGGAAATAAACACAACATACAAATAGAAGTAAACCAATATGACAGATATTACTGGGATATCTGCAGCCTTTTAAAAACAGACTATCTTGTGTATGCTGCTAAGACACAACATCTTATTCAAATAAATTTTTATTACTAAAGACACTCTTGAACAATGAAGATTTTGACATGAAAAATAAGAACTACAAAATCTTGTGGAAAGTAATTTGCTTTTTGTACTATTTATTGTTAATTTTTCCCATATGCAACTTGTCCTACAAGAGCACCTTGGAGTATTTAAACAATATACTTGGTCATGAGGGCTGTTTTTATTTTTAGTCCTTTGAATGAATATGCTGTGCCTGTTATTCTGTTGTCAGAGGATGAAAATTATCTCAGATTCATACAGTCAAGAGAAATTCTAGAGTGTTTAAGTTCAAGTAATTAAGATTCCTGAAAGAGAGAAATATAAATATTACACTTTCAAGATGAGAGGGCTTATATACACATTAATCATCCATTCTTTTTTTCTTACAAATTTTGATTCCCGACACTCGTGGTAGACAGACAGATGGAGTGGTTTGACTTTTTAACTTCTGTTGTTTTTTTTCGTTTTCTTTCTGTCTTCTTTCTCTCTCTTCTCAGTCCTTTACTCTTTCACTCTTCTTCACTTATCTCATTTTCTCTCCTTTCTGTCTTTCTCACAATTGCTTTCCTTTTTCTTCTTTTCTCCTTCACACAGAGTGTATTTCAGGTATAATGCAGTTCTCTTATTTTCCCTATTGAAAATACTAAAAAAATACTCAAACTCTTAAAGAAATTTTGGGAAAAGGCCTTTTTCAGTGTGCCTTAAGATCTAGAATTTACAGTGAAATCTTCTTCCACCTCCTCCATATTTGTATTATCATATCAAAGTAACTTAATGGGTAATGAGAACTAAATTTTGATTTGAGAATTATTTTCTTATTTACATGATACACTATTTATATTAGGTTGGAATTAGGTTGGAAAAGGCCTCTGAGATCATCAAATCCAAATTATAATAATACTTGGTCATTGTGCATGTATGTGTCACAAAATCTATGTTCTCATAAGATTATGATCTAAAAAGACAAAACCAGTAAGAGGTGGAAGAACCATCGTATTTATTTCACTAAAAAGAAGGTCCTTGGATACATTTAACTACGTAACAAATTCAAGTCAAGTCAAATCATGGAAGCACTGATCTCAGGTCTCTACTGTTGGTTGTGCTTAATATGTCAGCAGCCTTTCCCTCACTTGTCCCTGGACTGGGATGGAGGGTGAAACCAATCAGTCACTGAGAAAGCAGAGTCTGGAGCTACCAGGAAAACCCTGCACCACGATGCCCTACATAATACCGTGTCACAAGCATAGCCCAACACCAAGGAATCACTAGTAAAATCTAACTCTCAGTGTCCGAACAACTTTGGTGTTGGATAGGTTTGAGGTCTGGCTGACCAATGCACTTTTTTTTTCATGACAAATAGCCTTTCCAAGATAAAATAGGAAGTTATTTTAAGTTGGTTTAAACTCTTGATCAGATACTGAAGGCCCTTCATCATCTCTGCTTGATAAGTGTATTCACTTCACACACAAAATACTGAGACACCAGTACATTACAGTGAGACCTTCATATCTCAACATTTTGCTTGAAGGAAGGGACTATGTTCTCACCAGGATGTTTATCCATGTTTGGCTCCTTTGATTTGAAAGACCTTACAGTTCTTGAATTGGTCAAATTGCACCAGAATCAGGTACTGTTGGACTCTGACTTGGAGTGTGAAATACACTCTGGTGTTGTAGGAACAACAGCTCCAGAAAGAGCTAACCAGAGATTGTGCACCTGACACAGAGCCACAAAACCCAAGTGAACCTCTCCCTTATGGAAAAAGTAGAAGGCTGTAAATAAGCCAATTGCAAGCTGGGGATTCAATTGCCTTTATTAATATATAGTGTGATCCAGAATTAAAGCACCACCACCCAGTGCAGGTTTAATCTAGGATATTCTAGGGTTTTCTGTCCTGGGTAATCTGTGAAATTTTGAAATTGTCTCTGTGAAACTGCATCCCATTTACAAAAATCACCGAAGCCTCACAGGCATTTGGCACACTCTGATTTTTAGGTAAAAGAGGATTACTCTGAATAAAACAGAAGAGAAACCTTACAGAAACTTGGGGAACAATCACCTGTCATCTTAGAACAGGGCATATAATAGACAATCTGCTTCAAGTCCTCTGTCACTTCATCTGAATTTAAATCCAAAGGTAAAATATAACAATGCTATTCCTTTTTGCTGCATAAAGACTTCTTTCCACTCATAACAAAAATAAGAAAAAATGGCTATTACATGCAGCACTTTGGCAATTTTAATATACACTTTCCATTTTCCCTTCCACATCTAGAGGGCTATTGTATGTCCAGCAGTTTCAACATATATACCACTGAACAAATAAAGAAAGAAACACATATCGTGCCAAAATAATTTAGTTTTTTATTACAACTTTTTCCTTCCAATTTTCTTCTTATAATGAGTGCATAAAAGACCCCTTTTCACCCTATTGTTTTTAGTCTAAAAGCCACTTTATTCTTAATAAAAGGAATAATAAGTGCTAGTTGTAAAATTCTCTGTCAATCACTCCAGCACTTACAATTGTGTAACACCTTTCTTTAGGACCTCTTAGAGTGCTTTAGAAAAGATAAAAACAAATAAAATAAAATTACAATTACATTTAAATGCAGAATTAGACTATCAGTTTTAGATCACTTGAATTTTGTTACTAAAGGTTGAAAAGAGACAATGTGCCTCTGAACACCCTGCAAGTAGCTGAAAGCTGCAGTAGCCTTGTCCATGCTGATCTTTGAATGAGCTATTTCACAGGACCCTCATTAAAAGCAGCCTGAATTCTAACAGAAAACATCTTCTTTTGCCCTGATTCCCCATAGCTGATACTCTTCATCTTACATTATTTCCATTTTCCTGTTTTTCTGCTGCATATTGTTTCCTCTGTGTGCACTGGTCATGGTGAGAGAATTATTTCTTGAGATAAAATGGTAAAATTTGGATTCCTCAATAAATCCTATATTCAGGTTAATTGGAAAGGGTGAGGAGTGAAAACTAGATTTGATGAAAGCTCAGTATGCTGGGACCAATGCTTAGCTTGTGTATATGGATATTTAATTTAGGTTTTGAGATGAATGTAGTTTATAAACTCAGGAAAACAAAAAAGTGAGTCAGAATAGACAATATTCAGTGACTGAAAATGCTGGCTCTCTTTATACTCACTAGTTAAACATGTTTGAGACACTTAAATTAGATATCTATAGGAAGTGTTCCCATGTCTTTTCAAAAGAAGCAGTGCAGCTGTGGGTCCTCAGAAAGGCATGTCAGCAGTTCATCATTCAGTTACCCTTTTTTGCAGCTATTTTTGGTAGCAGAGGTCTCATTACAAGATCATAATCCATGGGTTTATGAAACTACTTGTTAAAGGTAATGGGAATGTGACAAAGGTACTGTGCATTTTTGTTTTATTTTGTTATTTTTACCAGACAAATCAGCTCCTCGAGATATGCTGCTTACTTCTCTAAGGGCCCGTTCAGATTAAAAAGAAACTGTGATCATCTTAATTTAATGGTAAGAAACCTGGTGAAACAGATTATATCCATTTTCTTTCTTATGCCTTAAAGTTCAGTAAGTCTGAGGGGAATTTTTCAGTGCTTTTTCAATGAAATACATAAAACACTGATGAAGGCTATTAAAACTCATGCACTGTTGGAACATAAGGAAGCCATCTAGTCAAATCCCATGAGCAAGGCCATGCAATGTCTATCGTATGGTTGATCATCTACATTAACCATAAATAAATAGGGAGATGCTCATAAGAACCGACAGTATTTGAGGAAGGAGTAAATGAAAACTGGTCCCAACCTACAACCAACAAAAAAATTAAACAAAGAGCAGAGTCTAGCTGACTTAAGCCTCATGCCATCTGAGATGTCCTAGGAATTCCTGTCTGACCTTTACTTTTCAAAAAGGCACAGGTATTCCGTAGGTTCTGTGGAGAATTTAGCAACCCCATAGAAAGATGTCAATGCACCTCAAAAAGCAGCTGATCCACATTCTTAGGCAATGGAATGGTGCTATTGCCTTATGGGAGTTCCCACTTGTAGATAATCTAATTTAAAAGTTCTGTTTAGGTATCTTTGTGCCACCTTGGGCGTTAAGTTCAGCTGCATAAACAGAGATGACTAGCACCATTGGAGGATCCTTTGGCTGTCTGCGACATCTAGAGAAGGCTGGTATATGTGATGTGGTGGATCTCTATCCTTCTGGAGCTAGCTGGCAGAGATCAGGTATATCATGTTTGGCATTTTCAGATGGCACTTAGAGGCCTGTATTTCAGCAATTGAAAAAGATTCCTGTATCTCTGTAGATTATGAGAGCAATCTAGGAAACTAAGTTCCATGCTCTAGGCACTGGATACTGATTTATGTGCCCTAATCTAAACAAAATTCTTCCAATGGCAAAGACATAATATCAGGGAGAGGGCAGTGTGGTGGAGCGGCAGCCACACACAGTTTCCTGAGCCCCAGGCTGTGACCCCGCTATGTGGCAGATAGGGCTTCCTTCAGCAGCTTTTCCTCTCCTCAGCTGCACAATCTTGTTCCCACATCATAACCTCTGCTATGCTAGCAAAACCAGTTGTGGGGCTCTGAAGTAAATCAGAAGGGGAATTGATCCATTTCTGGTGGGTCATTTTTTACCAGGTCCAAGTCCCTGACTTTGTTCACCATGCAGCTGTACAAACAGTGGTGCCAGTGTAGGGAAGGGGAGGAGGGAAAGAATGAGTTGTGGACTGCAGGAACCAAGACTAAGTAGGCTGAAGCAGCCCTGCCAATGCATGTGTAACCACAGCCTCCATGGCTCTCTGATCACACCGCTGTTCTGAATGTTTTCCTTTTGAAACTTTCCTTTTGACTGTTTACCTACTGAGACAGATCAGTCACTTGGCACCTGTGTTTGCTTCCTGTATTTCTGCTTCTATTTTTCCTCATGGTCAGTGACTGAGCTGTACCGTCATTCTGGCAGCAATAAAAAATTCTCATTGGAACTGCTCCAAAAAAGAGCCAGTGGATGCTCTCAGTTTGGCATATTTTGGGGGTTTGTTGTTGGTTTTTACCATCCTTTCTTTCGGACAGTTGGTGCTTAAGATAGCTGTTGCATGGGGAATGAACACTGTCCCATTGTAAGATCTAGCATAGGGACGAAATTAACATGTCTTCCATGTAAATGGGTTCATTATGCCATCAGTTCATTCTCATTATTTCCTTTGGCTTTAAAAGAGACTAAGTGTCCAAACAGTCTTAGTCAGCCTGTATGTGGATACAAATTAATTTATGACTTACTGCAGTGAAGCTCTTGAAAACACATGCAGGACTCTCAGAGCAGTGAGATTTAAACATGTGCTTAAAAGAAAGCCTCCACTTAATTCCTTTGTAAACAGGTCATTATTGAAAAACACTAATACCTGCAGTATATCCAGCATTAGTTCACCAAAATTTTAATAGCTTCAGGTCCACTCTTTTCTGTGTTAAAAACTGGCTGGACTGCTGGGCTCAGAGAGTAGTGGTGAATGATGCTGCATCCGGTTGTTGGCCAGGCACTAGTGGTGTCCTTCACGGATCAGTGTTATGACCAGTCCTGTTTAATATCTTTAGTGATGAGGGGATTGAGTCCACCATGAGAAAATTTTCAGATGACACCAAGCTGGATGTGAGTGTTGATCTGTTGAAGGGTAGGAGGGCTCTGCAGAGGGACCTGGACAGGCTGGATTGATGGGCCAAATCCAACGATACAAGGTTTAACAAGACCAGGTGCCAGGTCCTGCACTTTGACCACAGTAACCCCCTCCAGTGCTACAGGCTGGGGACAGAGTGGCTGGACAGTGGGCAGGCAGAAAAGGACCCGGGGGTGCTGACTGACTGCAGACTGAGCATGAGCCAGTGTGTGCCCAGGTGGCCAAGAAGGCCAATGGCATCCTGGGTTGGATCAGCAATAGTGTGGCCAGCAGGACCAGGGAAGTGATTCCTTTCCTGCACTCGGCTCTGGTGAGACCACACCTTGAGTGCTGTGTCCAATTCTGGGCCCCCAGTTTAGGACAGATGTTGAGACACTGGAGGGTGTCCAGAGAAGGGCAACAAGGCTGGTGAAGGGTCTAAAAGACAAGTCCTATGAGGAGCAGCTGAGGGAGCTGGGATTGTTTAGTCAGGAGAAGAGGAGGCTCAGGGGAGACCTTATTGCTCTCTACAACCACCTGAAAGGTGGGTGTAGCCAGGTGGGGGTCGGCCTCTTCTCCCAGGCAACCAGTGATAGGGCACAAGGATACAGTCTAAAGCTGTGCCAGGAGAAGTTTAGGCTGGACATCAGGAAAAAGTTCTTCACAGAGTGATTGCACATTGGAATGGGCTGCCCAGGAAGGTGGTGGAGTGGAGTTACTGTCCCTGGAGGCGTTCTAAAAAGAATGGATGGGGCACTCAGTGCTGTAGTGTAGTTGATAAGGTGGTGTTAGGTCAGAAGTTAGACTTGATGATCTCAATGTTCTTTTCCAACATGGTAAATTCTGTGATTCTGTGATTCTGTGATCTTTTTCATAGAAAATGTGATATCAAAACTTGACTCGAAGTAAACTATTGTAGATTTTGAGGAAAAAAACTCCCCAAGAAACATTGTCTATTTTTAAAGTGGGGGAATAAAAAACTCAACAAACTCTTTAACCAGGCAAAGTTTAAAAAAACCTGCTCTTTAAGAAAAGTTCTTTAAGATTACAACATTCCTCTAAATGAATGTTTACTATTCCAAAATACTTTAGAGCTATGTACACATCTTAAAAGTATTCAGTGCACAAGCTAATAGTCTGCTAATGATTAAATAGTAAATGTCTCTATGTACAGCAGTCTTCAAGTTTGTATGAAACAAAAATTTAAAAGCTTATAAGAAAAGCCAGCCAGTGGAGAAAATAAGTACTAACTTGAAAAAATAAGAAATAATATCCATATATTATATGGATATAAAACAACCCAAACTCAATTTCAACCTGTAAGATACTTATTATAAAAAAGAGCCAGCTTTAAAGATGCATCTCCACTGTTTTTAACCCAGAGAAGTCAAAGATTATTTTCTTTAAAAAAATACTATATTATACTTGTAATTCTATATAACTTCACAGTATTAAGTAAAATTTTTAAAACTTAAACCATGCCATTTTTATTAATGGTCCATTTTAAAGCCACCAAATATTTTTATGTCAATTACTAAAACAAGGTTTAACGCTGTCAAAAAGCATTACTGCTAAAAACAGTCATCTTCTCAGTGTTTTCATCTGCAAAGCATTACAGTTTATAAAACAATTTTAACTTGGAATACGTAAGTCTCTGTATGAAGGCTTCCATATGTTAAAAATTTTATTTGTGTGTTTGATTTTAAATTGCTTTGAAAAAACAGACAGTTGAGGTTTATAGAAAGGAATCTTTCTTTTAGGAAATAAATGTCTCAAAATACAGGGCACCAGCAGTAAAAACATTCTTACCACAAATCAGAAACACATTGAGAAGGGTTTGTCGAGTACACCTTCTGAAACCAGAATTTGTTTCTATTTGCCGGAAAATTGAAAAATCTGTTGTATCTTGGCATGCTTGTTTGGCCCCATCCCAGCCTGTTCATGCAATAGTGGCATTATTGTGCAATAAGACTTTCAGGACTTATAAAGCATTCAAGTTCCTCTTCCATTTAGTTTTTAAAATGCAACGTATTTGTCAATGGTCTGCATAGAACCAGCCGACACTGTTGTTTTATGAAGTGAAAAACAAAAGTGTGTATTCCATGATATTTTGTTTTTAACAAAATATGAGGTATTTTTAAGAAACAAAGACAATTAATCAGTGTCTCAGCTTCTGCATGGCACCTAGCCAGAAGCCACCAAGCAGACACTTGAAGTTTAGAGATTGTTTTTGCAAGGCTAATTTGAGGTGAACTTAGATGGATTCAAGATTTATAAGCACTACAAAGTCTTGACTGGAGCAAAGTTCAACTAAGTAATCCACAGCTTACTCTGCAGATGAAGTGCTGCAGCTGAAACTTCCCTGTGATTTAGTCTACACTCAATGAAAATTTTCAAAACAGGCAGAAGGAGTGAGTTTCACTGTTTCACTTCAAAGGTCTCCTAATAACTGAGAGGATTAAACTCTTTTAACCAGTTAAGAAGGTTAGATGATTTTGAGTGAGTAGCTTTACATCCATCAATAATTCCAAGTTGAAAGTTTAAAGATATCATAAGCATGCATGTCCTTTAACTCCTTCAGGGTTGCAGTGCAACAATGCACCTGTTTTGCAACCACATCCAAACTACTAAATACATGACAGCTGTTTTTAAGTTGCTCTACTGAAGTGAAGTTATTGGTAAGAAGATTAGTTAAATTGCTTTACTGAAACATTTAGTAAAATTAAGAACCTTTACACTGCTTCTAAGATACTTCCTTCTTTCCCTGCTAAATAAATATATAATGCCCATTTAAAATCATTCTAATGTGAGCTATGCAGACTTTGATGTTAGTACCTTTTACCTCTAGCATGCTAATGCCATATGTATATTTTATCAAATTAGAAATAAGTTTCAAATGCTCAGTTCCAGTGACAAAGGTACTGCTGAAGTAAAAAAGCTGAGGATTGTCAAACTGAAATGAAAAAGGTACATGCAGGAAATGGCTATAAATTTCTTCTTTTTACAGGGGAAGACGGGAAATTATACATGATAATAGTAAAAGAACTATCCTTTATCATATCAAGTGGTTCTTCTTAAGTTCTTTTTGCTCACGTTTACCATTATTAGTGCAGTCAGAGAGCCTGGTTAATAAAGAATTACTTCTGCATTATATGATTGTACCTCAAATCTTCTGCAGAGAAGTCAGGATGACATATGTGCTGTGAATTCTGAAAGAATGGGTGACAACTTATTGTAAGTTTTACGCAGCTTATATTAGCATTAGTCCACTGCACTACCCTAAAACAATTTTTAAAAAACTCTCAAAAGACAGAGAGGGAATGAAGAAGTGCAGAGAAGGCCATATAGGATCGCACACACTGGATCCGAAATCCCATTAGTATTATTATTAACAATAAAAACAACCATCATATATGTAATGCCTAGGAGTCATAATACTTTTTGAATAAAATATCAGAGACAATTGGGAAAGGTAATTACAATTTTGATTGATAGAAGGACCACCCATATCTTCTATCTACCCAGCAAGGTATAATACAAATGGACTTAATTTCTCAAATTGAGAGTCGGAGTGGGAAGTTAGTCAAATCTGTTATTATAGATTTTAGAAATGACTGAAAACACGAGACATTTTCTCTTGCAATGTCTTTAGACACAACCACATCTGGCTTCATCAGCATCACTGGGTTTCTTTATAACCTTACATACGTGAAATATAGAAAAATACATCTAAAAATGGGTAATATGCTTTAAAAAAATCAGAATGCTAAAAACATCTGATGTAATATCTCATCAGCTCTTCCTTCCCAACCATCAAAAAAGAATGGAAAGATGTTGATTTTTTGTTTGCTTTGTACGTATAAACTTTCAAAGCACTGGCAATCTTATTGATGTGTGGTAGTGAAAAGCTAATAGATATTTGACTCAGAACTATGATCACATAGCAATGCATATAAAACTTAGGAAGAACATAATGTCAATAGAAATTCCTCTTTTTATTCTTTAAGCACTCAAAGTTACCATTTAGCTTCTACACAAGTTACATATCGGGAAGTTGAAAACAAGTTTTCATGTTCCTAATCAAAGAAAGTGGTTTTGCACTGTGATATGGCTCCAGAAACTTGATATATTTGTAAGAGTTTGATAGCAATTGCATAAAACATATTTCCAAGCATTTAAAATATCTTTTTGCAATTAGACTTAGTGAAGTCATCCTCTGTTTTATTTGCTCTCTTTCTTGCTCTATGAATCTTGCATTTTTAACTACTCTTTGTCCTTACTGAAGTGTTCTCTCGTGCCTTTGTGGATTTTGCCCTTAATTTTTTGTTGCTCTCAAGTTTTCCATGGTTTACTGAAACATTGTTGAAATAAATATGTTAGAGACTGAGAGACACAATAGGCTGCAGCCTTAGTATTATGGGGAGACAGTAGCCCTGGCTGATTTCCATTGAACTGATAGAATTCGATGAGATTAGAGAGATTTTTGCTGGGTGTGATGTTTGGCAGAAGTGTCAGTTTATCATCTTGAAGTGTACCTGGTGTGCATTGAAGTTTAGAGAATGTTCCTTGGGTCTGCATTTTGGGGAATACATTTCATCCTGGAGAAGTTACTCATATTTTAAATATTTTGATAATTAGATGTGTCTCATTCCAGAACCTTTAAAGAGAATTTGAGATTTCATTTTCCTTAATGATGTGGATAAAAATAAACTGAGCTGTTAGATGGGTAAATGGGATCTACAGGGGAAAAAACAAAAAAGAGAAACTTGGCTGGGTGAACAAATCTGGAAATGTTAATAAACGTTAACTTAATAAACATACCTTAATGCATCCTAAGTGCCACTGGATGTGTTTGCTTAAGTTCATTATTATTTTCCACATGGCTATTTGTGTGGTTTTCCGTTTAACTGGGACAAAACTAGTACTTCATTGAGAAATCAGCTTCAAAGGCTGATTGTTGGTCAATGCTGGAATATCTCTTCTGTATAAGAGGCACAAAGTGATGTGGCTCTTCAAGGGTGCACTTCAATCACTCTCAGAGAGGGGAGCTTTAGGCTGGGTGAATGGGAGTCCCTGTGAGCAGCACTCATGCATTTTGCCCATCAGAAGAGTGGATAATATGTTTTTTCATCCAAGATTTCTTAGGCATTCTAAAATGTTACTTTTTTATCGGTAGGTGGTTCAGCCTGCTTGGTAGTGCAGCTGCTTCATTAACCAGTGCCTGACCATGCCACACAACTGCTGCGGGTTTTGTATTATTAACACTGCCCTGCTCAGCAATAAGCAAGACAGCCGGTGGGAATTGGCAGTGCTGGGCACTTCCTGAGATGTGCTCAGCACCTTCCAGTAGTGAGCCCTAAATAATGGTCTGGAATTAAAGCAGCATATTAAATTTCACAGCCTTTTTCATAATCAGGTAGGGGGAAAGGTCGTGATGTATCCTACAATGCCTTGACCCTAGGAAAGCTCCATCTATATGTATGAAAAACAAAATCTATTTTAAGAAATGTACTTTAAAAATTGATCCAGGCACTGCAAAAACACTGAAAAGGCTTTAATATGGATTCTTTTGCAAAAGTGGTTCTAGAAAACACATAGGGCTAAAAATAGAATGTATACAATAATTTATGTATGGCATGTTAATCTGGAATGAGTAAGTTTATTATCTTTTTGTGTAAGTGAAACAGACAATCTTAATCTTTGGGAGATTAATATTTTAATCATTTCACAATGAATTGACATAGTACTGTGGTATCTACTCAATGATAATTTCAATGCTCTAAGTAATGTTCTTTCCATTAGAAATATTTTTTTCATATTTTGAATTAACAAGTAGGAAAATAATCAATTACAGGCATACAGTATGCACATTTTCCTAGCATTAATATTAAATTTGAATTTTTTTCTGCCAAAACAGTAGAAGGATTATTTTTTTCAGGATATTAAGATTTTTTTCAGACAATTTCTGAAAATTTCTGAAAATCTGCAGTCCTTATGTAGGCAAAACTCTCAGTGAAGCCAATAAGTATGTTCTAAAGAAAGATGTACCAGGGTTTTGACTCTAACTATATAATTTCATCCCCTTAAACTACCTCAGACCTTCTAGGGGGTGGGTAGTGCTCTACTATACTGATTCATTAAGTAGCAAATTGCTCTTGCATGTGATAATGTTGCTGATTGGGATCAAATATGGACTGAGGCATGGAGAAATTTGGCCCAGTGTATGTCATGACAGTACAGTCCTGACCAGCCAGGCATGCAACTCATTTCAAGTTGCTGTCTGAACTGCTGGAGTATTTTGAGCTCTTAAGCTCTTTTCCAAATTTAATACCAGATATTAGTCCTACTGAAATGGATGGGAAATGAGAAAAAGTATAAACTTACCACTTTTAAAAACCAGATCTCAAGTCCTTTTATAATGTTCACCAAGTTTTTTCATGGTGAACCATAAAAAAGAAGAAAATCTTTAATAAGGGGCTTTTTCCACACAAAATAGAATTGTTGAGAACCATACAATATATTTGAAAGCCTTAGAAACGTTGTAAGTGTTTTTCTCTCTAGCTCTTATATCTTTCAACTGTCTCAAGCACTGTGGCTGCATTACATCTGGTGAGACTGGAGGGTTTACTGATGCTTGGGACAGAGGAGTATTTCATACCTGTCCATCTCTGCAAATAATCCACAAAAATTTAAACCAGAAAGAAAACCAGCTGCTGCCATTCAGCAAGAAGTCTATTAAGAATCCCTAGGTGGCATGGAAAGCATTTAGACTCATTTCATTCACATGTCAGGTAAAGACTTTCATTTAGAAGTGAGATGAATGCTGAATAATGGACCTTTTGAATAATGTAATTAAGAATTCATTAAAGCAGCCCTTAAAATAAAATCTCAAGAATTCAATGCATGTATGTTTCCCCCCTCTAATGTACTAGAGGATCAAATGAATGAATGGAACATAATATAATACTGATGTTTACAAAATTTTCACATTTAAAGTAGATGAACTCTCAATATAATACAATATACATTTTTTAATGGCTTCTGAGTAGAAACAATCAGGATTCTTGAAAGAGATTGGTGTCCTTGTTAGGAGGAAAATTAACATATCCAGACTGGTGCTAATCTCTCAAAGTCTGCCTTTTGCAATACATGTTTACTTGAAAAATCTTGGCACCACTGAACTCTGTGGAAACTCTCACACCAATAGTTTTGTCTCCTTCAACATGTATACAGCTGTTATAAGCAAGCAAGAAAATAAATTCTTATATGAATTTGTGCACTACCTTTCTGATTTTCAGCAAAGCAAATCTCTCCTCTGAAATGTCCTCTAAGATGTTCTTTACATCCCACCCAATCATTGAGAAGATTTTGTCTTAATTGCTCACCAAACAGGAAAATGCAGCACATGATCACAAGCTGGTATTCAGAAAGACTCTGACTTATACACCCAGCAACCATCCAGGGTGGGACATCACTAAGTAAAAAAAGGTTGTCTGTATGTTCTGGGAGTATATTTCCAGTTCTTGAAAGTGGGAAATCTGGGATGAGCATTGCAGAGGTAAGGACCATCCTTACCAAAACCAGACTCTCTCCTGCATCACTCTCTGTCCATGAGTAGGACAACATCCAACATCAGCAACATCAGGATTTTGAAGGGAAGCCTTGGATTTTTTTCTTTTTCTTTTTTTTTCATGTTCAGTTTGAATTTGAAGGTGAACTTGGACTATTAGAGGGTAAAGACTTGGTCCAATTTGCACACATGGATATTTGCAGAGGGACAGGGATGGTTTCCTTAACATCTGGCATTCAAGAATAGGAGTGTCAAAGAAGAGATATGTTTTTAAGGGCTTAATGATGACAGAGGCCCTTGAATATGCATAAGTGGCTAAAATCAGGGTGGGAGTTAAACGTCTGACTAAGAATCTAAGCAAACAAGACATTTATGTCACTGTTGAATGGCTTAGACTTAATTCCTAAGTTTTAAACAGCCAGGGTTAGTTAAGATGAATTTCATTTAGATTTGTCTTCAAAAAAGAGAAAAAAAGGCAATGAATGGGTTGAAGAAGTTTTTATGTTGACAGAACAGTAACACCTCAAGATAAAATATGGAATAACTGCCTTGACTACATTTAGAATTATTCATGCAAACGTTCCTTTCAGTACTCAAACCACTTTCTGTTTTTTCAAAGAAAACATAGTTTATAGAAAGTAGGACTAGATAGAGCCAGAAGGACTGTTCATTGTTAGGGATACTTTGCAAAACATTGGAAGTCCTTAAAAATTCAGAGAATATTGACCTGCATTTTTAAGAGTGAAGTATTAAGGCCTGATGAGTGTTTCTACCTTTTCTCAGGCCCAGTTTTGAAAATCTATCTCTACTGTACCTCAATAAAAATACAACCACAATTCTACAGGCTTCAGATGATGGAGGTGGTGACATTTACTCCTTTTTCTCTTTACAGTAATGTACCCAGAAATGTGGAAGGCAAGTCCATCCTGTTACCTGTACTTGTAGTGATGCAGAATGAAAAACCTGCCACTTCAGCAGCCTCTGACTATATTGTCCATCAAGTTCTCAGACTTGAGAAGTCCTCATACAGACAATACACAGATCACATAGGCAGCACTAATGGAAAAAGAGAATGGAATAGACCTCAATAGTCTACTGCCGGATGCTTATTTTTAAAGAACGAAACTTGTCAAAGACAGATTTTATCACACTTGTTGCTGAAAATAACTGAGAGATTCAAAGTACACAAATCTTTTCCTAGGCCTTCAGAAAAAGTAAAACCAACAAATAAAACCAAAAACCAAAACCATCATAAACTGGCATTATTACAGACTGTTTTTACCCTATGTATCAATGTGCAACTTCCTGAATATTTTCAAAACAGCGCTCAGTTGTTTACAGGGAAGATGATTTTCACTCTCACAGGATGCAGATCAGTGGAAGTTCTAAGCTGATGTACTCATGTGTGAAATCTCCTGAACCTTACATTCCTCCATACCTTTAAGTTTCTGGCATGTATCCCTTGACTGTGTTTAGCATTGACACCCAAAATTTAACACAACCAATTTCATCCAGTTTGCTAGAGACTAGGAGTTCTCATGGAAGTGGTGATTACACCTCAGAGAATATGTGGAAATTTCCAGCAGTCACTTTTAAATAATTTCAACTTGGTAGTTTTCAATTATGAACACATATTCACTTTCTCTGCCTTCACAACCAGTCACTGAGCTTCTCTTTGCCCCTGCTGCTTTCTGAACTGAGCATGCTAGCACACTGCTAAGATCACTACTTTTCATAAAGCATCTGACAAAGTTGTTCTGAGAGACGATACTGCAGAAGCAGAAAGTGTTCCCACTGTGACATCACTTTTGGTGGGCAGAACAATTGTGCACTGAGAAATGTAACAGGAGGAGCAGAAGTGTCAGAAGGAAGGTAGACAGCTGTCAACAATACAACCATTACCAAATTGCTCTTGTAAGCAAGACAAAGCAGGTCATTTCTCTAAATCATTCATCTCACAGAGAAGTCTCTATCACTGCTTCGTAAGAAGGTTATTACACTGCTACGTGGGAAGCTACGGAGCCTTCAGCTCAGACCACATGGGCCTAATGGATGATTCTGCCCTGAAGGGGAGAGTCCATCGTTTCATTAGGAACTTAGAAAAAAGGCTGTATTTGATAGTCCCCCAATGTCACTTGTAGTTAATCAATTGCCATATGTGCCAATCAGGCTAGGTAGAGCTACAGGCAACACTTTTTATTTGTGTCTGAGAGATTGGGAATAGCCTGTGCATCTGGGAAGCCAAGCAGACCAAAGGATCTTCCAGAAGCCAGCAGTCAAGGAGGCAATTTATTGAGGGAGAAACCCCAGACCAAGAAATTAAAAAAAAATAAAATAAGGTAGTGATATGTTTTACATTACAGAATTTCTCTCGGTATGGGTATCAGCTTCTGAATATTTCAGCAACATGGCATCTCATCTCTCATCTACATATCCATTGAGAAGTCTTCAGCAGAAATTACTCTTTGTTCTGCAGCACAGAATTAAGCTGACTTGCAACTCACTGCTATACTTGGGACCTGAAAACTGAATACCCTTTGTGATGATTTTAGAATGGTCTAGTCTTTACTTTTGTCAAACTAAACTTCAGGATTTTCATATGAAACTTTTTCAAATGTTCAAATGAATCAAACATGACAATCAATCTTTTATTCTACCCAATAGGAACAATCTGTTTTGTGTATTTTTGAGGGTAAAGGGAGCTATTTAGTAACGGAATTCTATGATTTGTGACAATGCTTTGAATCACACATCATCCTGTCCTGGAAACCAATAAAATAAGATGTCATGCTGTCTCCTCCAGAGGCATCTACTTCCACCTTCTTCTTGTGTGTATATCTAAGTATGTAGCTATGTTTGCATGTATATAGAGAGAGATAAAGGAATACATTCTTGCCTTTTACTCCTCTAGAGAATAAGAAGGATACAACACATTTGATATTGTCCTGATGTGATACAGCATAAGTTGGGGCTAAGCGTTCATATCAAGAATGAGGCACTTCCAACCACTCATGTCAGTGGTCATATCTAACCACTGTCAGTTGAAAAATTTAAGAGGAGCCCTGCTTGCATTTTAAACTGATGTTTCTTTATAAATATAGATGACAGTTCTCAACATTAAATTGACAGGGCTCTATGTAGACACCATGTTCTTCATACACTGAGAACCGAATCTTTCACTTTTAGGTTTAAGGTGATTTGCCAGATGCCAAGTGTTCACCAAAGCCATTCTAGCTTTCCCCTCCACAGCTGGACAGGGGAGAGATGAGCTGAGGTATGGACAGAGAGAGATCCCTTAATGATTACCACCACAGGTAAAATCAAAAAGAAAGACTTGGGGAAGTTACTTGAATTTTTTAGTAATTAAAATCAGAGTAGGAAAATAAGAAATTAAAAAAAATCTTAAACACCTTCCCCCCCACCCCTCCCTTCTTCCCAGACCTAACTTTAGCACTGCTTCTTTACCTCCTCCTACCCAGGAGCACAGAGAGATGGGGAATAGGGGTTGCAGTCAGTTTATATTGTTGTTTCTGCTACTCCTTCCTCCTCAGGAAGAGGAAACCATCCTTTGCTCCAGTGTGGGGTCCCTTTTTTCCCATGAGGTGCAGTTCTTCAGCAACCAGCTGCTCCAGCGTGGGTCCCCTCTGGTGTGACAAGTCCTGAGAGCAAACTTGCTCCAGTGTATGCTCCTCTCTCCACAGGTCCAGGTGTCCTTCCAGGAGCCTGTGCTAGTACGGGCTTCCCATCGGCTGCAAGTGCACCTCTTCCCTCTTCTTCTTCATCTCCTCCAGCACCTCTTCCCTCTTCTTCTTCATCCTTGGAGTCTGCAGCATTCTTCCTCTCACATATTCTCACTCCTCTCCTCTTTGGCCACAGAAGCTTGTGTGTAATAATTTTTCCCCCGTCTCAAATACATTATCCCAGAAGCGCTACCACTGTCACTGACTGGCTCAGTCTTGGCTAGTGGTGGGTCTGCCTCAGAGTCAGTAGGCATTGATTCTGTCAGACATGGAGGAAGCCTTCAGTAGCTTCTCACAGAAGCTACCCCTATAACCTCCCCTGCCACCAGAACCTTGCACCAAGCAAATACAAATACAAAGTAATACTCTATAATACAGTTATTAAACAAAAGCTAAAATAATGGTGGGAACAGTTCCCTGTGTTTCCAAAAAACTATTTTAATTCCCCAGTAGCAAAGATTGTTTACAATTCTAGTCTGTTACGAGATAGGAGACTGTCCGGTCTGGACAAGTCACAGCTTGAACCCCTCTGAAAACAGACCAAAAATTGAGAATATTTGTATATTATATATTATGGAATTAGTTACTTTATATATGCCAGGCTCTAGAGAATAATCAGTGTGTTTTTTGACTGGCAGTTAGATTTCTGACTTTTCTTTATTTAAATATGTTATAATGCACCAAAGCAAAGAAACCTATACCCATCTTTAAATTGTTTATTCTGTGCAGAAGAAAGGTTGTTTCAACCTTTCAACAACTATAAATCACTGAAAATTGTGAATTGCTAAGTAAGTGCTAATCTCTACTTCATTTGCATAAGTAGCGATATTTTGAAATATTCAAGCCAATATATCGCTTCACTCTGACTTCTCTTTAACCATGTGAATAGTCCTGTCATGGGAACAAACTATTCCAATGTTAATAGTCTTTGTAAATGCTACCAGTTCATGGTGACAAAGAGTAATGAATCACGACAGAGATTGTGGAACTTTTTCTGGATAATTAGAACTAAAATCATCTCAGCTACATTTAAGGCCATTTTGCTCTCATTCAGACAATATAGTTTTTGTCTAGAGAGTGTGGTCTATTGTAACAAGATCCCTAAAAAACAAATGAAGAAATACTTAAATATTTGCTGCAGTTGATATGATGCGTATTGCTAAGGAAACAAAATGGTTATCCTTAGACAAGGGGCTGAAAACCCTAACAATCTTATGAATCATTGTTTTCTCCTGATTTTTTCCCCGTAACCTCATTTTCTACCTCTTCTTTATTTCTCAGTTGTTGAAAGGAAAATACAAAAGAAATGTTCATATAGATAACCAGTAGGACGCCAGAAAGGGCCTTTTTCAGTGAGAAATGATGTGTTGCCCTCTGGATAATCAATTGTCCCTGCAACACTTTAGGATTTTTCATGCACTGAGATGCAAACTGAGCAATTTCTTCTTTTTTTTTCCCCCTATATAGTTTGTTAATACTGGAAAAGCAATTGGACAGTGGGGCCTCCTCATTCTTGGCACTATTTCAAAAGCAACTTGAAATGCCCTGACAGCAGTTCTTCTCACAAAGTAACGTGAAGGTTGTGACACGGACCAACAAAAGGCTGACACACTGTCGTTATCTCACCCTGTTGTGCTTAGGTAATGGTGGAGCCTCAGATCTGTGTGTGATGTTGGCATTATATGTTCTTCAATAACAAGGTGCCAGAAGATGAATTGAATGTAGAATGTCGTCTTTAACTTTGAATTTCTAAGTTTAGACTAGATGTTTCTGTAATATTAAAGACCAACTCTACATTTATTATACGATCCCACTGATAATAAACAGATCAGTTCCTCAGAGATGGCCAGTATTTTTAGCATAATATTTTCAAAATGAGTATGTTCTGCAAAAATGCAGCAATAAAGTTGCTGAACTGCTCTTTCACACAGTTATTCCAACGTATTAAAAATCCTGGCTATAAGCTGGCATCCACAAATTTCCCACCTGTCCAGCAGTGTTCAAAACTGGGATTTGTTCTTAATACATTTCTGGTTTTAACTAACCCAAACCCCACAGAAAATTGTTTCCCCTACAAATTTAATGGGACAGTTTACCTAGATCTGAGATTCTGGGACTGAGCTCCACCACAACCATGATAAAACAATAAAAATGATTAGACCGAGTACAGAACAAGCAATACCCTCATATTTTTGTAAAATTGGCTAATATCAATCACTGCGTAAACCGCTCTTGCCTGTTAATGCTTAGCAGTTTCCAGTGTCTGTAAAAAGAGAACTCTCTGTAAAGCAAAAAAAAAAATTGGCTCATCACAGGTAACAAATCCGGTATTTTTACACTCTCCTGTTACTTTAAATCATAGTATTAACTGTGCTTCTCTTCTTACATTCATTGTGTTAATGTGTGATAGTTTTTGGTTTCGTTCCCTGAAATCTTTAGCTGCTATTTTTTTATGTAATTATATAAACATGTTCAAGAAATGCACTTTTGCAAGCTTTTAACTGACCTGATTGCTTTGAGACTAGGATCATATAAAGACTTAAATTTTCTGGATGATAGCTAAACATAGAACACCAGCGTGTTGTTTTTCAAAAAGAGGAAGGATGCCATTCATTTCCCTGCCTGGTCTTAGGTGATTTAATAGTCATTTGAGGTCCTCTGTATGGGAAGAAAATGCTCAGATCTTTCAGAATCACTTTCTTGGAAACTTTCTTTATTCTTGTGTTAACATTACATTATGTGAATGAGGTATAAGGTTTAATTCCTGGAGTAGGTACTCATTGTTCAGAAAATTTGCAGGCAGAACAAGTAAAATTTGCTTTGTGAGCTCTCTGTGGGAACCAAATGACAAGCTCTGTCTTCTCCACAAGAGGAAATAGCTGGCATGGTATTATCCAGTTCCTGAGACAACACTTTTCACCCTTTTCTTTGATCTCTTTACCCCTTCCTCAGAAGTCTTGCCCAATCCATAGCAAGCATCTTTCATCTTTGACTCTTGATCCTAAAGCAATTGAGAGTAAATGCTGTTAAAAAGCATATCACAGAGTATCCTGGAGGATTCGGTCCTTTAAGACAGGGTCATCCTGGGGGAGAGGAGGGAATTTTCCGTTTCTCTGAGAATGAAGAGGTTAGGTTGGAATTTGACAAATATTGGCATCTGCATTTCTGCAAGTTTTCCTTTACAGTCAGTGGAGAAAAGCTGGCACTTCTGTGGTGCAATGAGTGTCAGCCTTGGGTAGGGGTCTCAAGTAGGTGAAATGCATTCTCCCCTTCCATTTTTCCCTGGAACAAGTTCAGATTAAAATCAGGTGGATAATTTTCACTGTTAAAGTTATATAGTGTGCTCTAAAGTACAGTAAGCAGCAGTAAGTAGGGACTTCTGAAGTAACCAGAGATGCAACTTTGCAAGGATTATTTTTTTCATGTAAGTAAACCTGAAGTCACTTAAATTGCACCCTTTCAGAGTACCAGTATTCAGAAAGAGTTCCTCACATAACTTGACCCCCTCAGATAACTGAGACAGAATGAGACATGAATGTGGTGGCTAAAGGGGATATGAAGCATTGCACAGAGGTATGGGGGAAAAGACTTTTTGGGAAAAAGAAAAAATAAGAAAAAGAAGAAATGTGGCCTCTATCATATTCATTGTTGCTTATAATCACCTCTGCTGAAGCACAGTGTCTTGCTTGTTTGTTTTACAAATAACCCCTGGTTCATGCATAAGAAAATATATTAAATATTCTAAAATTTATTTCTTTTTTTCTCTGTGTAGCAGAGAGTCAGGGGTCAAATTCTCAGCTGCTGTAATCCCCACGGGATTTATTCGCATTCATTATTGAGATGGGCAAGATCCTGGGCTCAAATAGGCTGGCATAACCTTATTGAAGACAGAGATAATGTGTTGATTTTTTAGTAGATGAAAACCTGGTCCTTGAAATCAGCAATTTTGACTAATCTCAGTGCTCCAGGTCAAATTATTTTCAGTATTTAGCAATATCTGGCATTTTCTTTATGAGTGTACCTTATCACCCTTCAGTGTATCCAGAAAAAAAAATCCCTGCAGTAATGTTAACAACAGTGAGTGGCAAAATGACAGCCTCAGTGTCTGTTTTCACTCTTTACCCAAAAAGATTTATATATTAGTCGTTCAAGGATGATGTTTTGCCATTCAAATAATCTATTCTGTTGTTTAGTATCAGTAGCAGAGTCACTGGCATAATTATTTTTTTAATCTTTTTATAATATTTAAAGGAACTATTGTGTGCGGATCACGTCAGTGGAATAATGCACTGGTGCAGAGGAGCACTAAATCAAATGATAAATTGAGTGTAACATCAATTATGTTAGCTATGCACAGAAATATATACATTTGATGGTCATTATGACACGTGAATGTTCAAGACGAAAAGTGAAAAATACATTTCAAGTTCTGTATATATGAGAAACTGACAATGATCTGTAATTTGTGTCTAGCATAAAGTTCTATAAATCTGCTGGTGTTTTCAGCATTGAAAGCTTGATTCTAAATGGAAAGGTCATTATCATTATTAAGTTTTATAAGAAAATCAGTACGTGTACTAGTATCTATTTAATAACTGAGACATCATGAATGTCAGACTTAACACACTTTGCTGGGTGCTAATAACTCTTTAAGTGTACCCTTGACTCGAGTCGAAGGCAGTATTGGAATTTTTATGTTATCTGAACTGCCTGGTAGCATTTAAAACTACTTCCATAATAGCCAGGTAAAAATATAGTGACTTCACACAACTTTACCTAATTTTACTCCTGTTTCAAAGGTTAAGCTAAACTCCTCCCGCCTTGTGAAAGAACTGGATGTAAAGGCAGGTGAGACACAATGGACCTGTCCTACTTAAACATTCTCTTGTTTTTATTGGAGCATATTGTGCTTCCTGAGAAAATAATGTGTCAGTAATGACAACAAAATGAGGTCTTCTGTACCCAAAATAAGTGTCTGGCAAAATATTCTTTACATCAGTGTCAAAATTACTTTTTGAAATGTCTTGGTAGAATGGTGCTATCTAAATATAGAATACACATTTATTCAGCATTTTTGAAAACTTTTGTAAATCCAGAGTATGTTATTTTTAATTCGAGTCCAGTGGAAAGTTAATACAGCTTGTTTCTTTTTCGATTATATATTTAAATTAAAAATTGGAAGATGTAATTTCTATTAATGAGTTTTGTAGGGGTCTTTTAGTATTATATCCCTAGGCGAGTTCCTTACTTGATATGAAGTCCTCATAAGAGGTGCTTGTGCACTTGATTAATTCATAAATGGCATTGAGGGCTGCATATTTGCACAATTCTTGTTAAATCAAAGAAGTCTGCTATTTCTCTGTCCAGTGTATTGCCAGTTGTGGTGCCCATATCATGCACCTAACCACACAGCTGTACAAGTCCTTTCCTGTACAAGTATTTTCCAGGTATTCTCATCTATGAAACCTTCATCTCCTATGGAAAAAGTCAGAGTCCCTTGGCAAAATTTTTATCAGTTCTGGAGCAAAATAGAAGACTAAACAAATATTCAGACACTGAAAAATAAGATCAACAAATGCAAATTAGTAGTCAAAACTATCATATTTCATATCACAGAATAGAGCTTCTAACATCTACTCCATACTAATCTACATAAGAGTTGACAATAGAAACGTTATGATATCCTTAGATATTTACTCAGACTTTGGGATGGGAGGGAAGGCCAGTCACAAGTGCCTGTGCAGACAGTAATACTGTTTCCTGACTGATAAAATGTAAGTCTACAGGAAGAAAGACAAGTGAATACAAATCCACACATTTTTTCCCAACTAATTTTTGTAGACTAAGAGCAGTGTTTTTTTAGTGAAGCCAAGAGCACTAACCACTTGCTAACAGGAGCTGAGAATTCACCAGTATTTGAGTGCTATAGTCAACAAACTGGTTTGCCAGGATATTCAGAGAAAGGAGTGGAAATAAGCAAAAGCACTGCTACAGTCTACTCTCCTAAAAGCCACACTGTTCTTGGCTACATATTGCAATATAAAACTGGACCTTATTTATTTCTATGAAAAGAAAATTACAGTTGTTAAAAATTTTTTCGCTAATATTTTGCTAGTATTTAATTTGAAATACTCAACTTGTTCCGTGTTGTTACTGTTGAAACAATAGAAGGATATCTGTTGCTCTAAAAGCTAACAAAGGCAAAAAAATACATGGAGAGTCTTTTTATTCAAGGCAGCAGGCCTTCAATTTTCATTCAGAACCAGAAGAAATCATCTGACTCTTTAATTTTGTGCCCAAAGACCTTTAACTCAAGAGATAGATGCTTGAAGTTCTCACTTATAATCTGCAAAATACATTCACTTTATATAAATATTTTCCTTTTTAAAAATCTATAAATTAATCTTAGGGCACAAAGAGAAAGTTAATTTGCTCAATTGATTACTTGTTTTTAATGTTTGAGGGGGAAGGGTTTGCCATTCACTTCTTTTTGTGTTATTATGGGACAGGGAATTCAAGAAAACATGCTAGCAGCACTCCAACAGTATTTAAAAGAAAGACAGAAGTTATCATGGCCCAGACTTTGAGCCGTTACATGCCAATGGGTCTGACCACTCTACAAGTACATGTCCAGATTATGCCATTTCTCTCTCTTCTTTTTTGGTAAAATGTTTAATTTTTGACTTGGCTTTAGTCTGGGCTCTGTTTCTTTTCATGGTCTAAATAAGTAGAGGATAATTTCACAAAAATAGGTTTCTCTCCACTCCGGTTTTCAGCCACCTGTCAAACAATTGGATGCCCTATGTGGTCAGCTTGGTTGTAAACTGTGCTAAAAAATAAAAAAAATCCTGGCATTGATATCATTAAACTAAAAAAGCTGTATTTGATTCTTTGAAGATCTAAAAAATAACCAAGATCTGTTAAACAGAAAAATAAAAAAAAAAAGAAAACCGAACTGATATATTAAATTAAAATAGATCCACTTCCTTATTTCAGAAAATGTGAAGGCCAACAAAATTCAGAGGCCATATTTGGATTAACTCTTAAGGATGTGCCTAACTCTGAGCTCATGAACAGCTGTTTTAGCTCAGGTGAGACCATACAACTGCTCAAAGACCCAGGTGTGAATAAGGTACTTTACCAAATTAAAGCCATTGTGCAAGAAGAATACAGTGTCACTCTACAACAACCATGCTTCCCAGGAAGGAACTTTTTTGTGTGAACAAGAAGTGCTGCTATTGAGGCTGTGTACAATCAGGCTAAAAAGTGTTCGGTGTTCTTTGTTTCACCTCACTAGGGTGCTGTCTTTTCCCATATTATTATTATTACTGCATGCTCTCCAGTAATTTAACATCTCAGAAGGCTAATAGTTCTCCTTAAATTGTAGCCTGCTCACCACTGCTGATAGTTAGAATACAGTGCAAAGTCTATTTGCACACTAGACATCCTATAGTGGGGTTTTTTTGAAAATCAGAAAACGTCAGAAAATGGCTTTATGTCCACTGTCTCAGAAGTACTGAGACAAGTTCAGCCCATGAAGTATGCAAAGTAAAATCTCTGTGTGATTGATGGGTGATACTTCTGCTTATATCAGTAACGAGGTACCAAATCTAGTCTATTGCATAAATAGCACCACAGATGCTGCAAAAAGGGGCATAGTCCCTTTTGTATCTGCTCTGTGCCACCTAAATAGCATAAAGACTACTCCTTTTCATAGGAGTAGTAGTATACAATGAGGTGTATCTGGCACTACACTGAGAGTTTTACATCCCCATCAGAAAATAGATTTCAAAAGGGGAAATAGGCAAAGATGCTGTTTTACTGACTTGCCATTTCACTTCTTTACTTCTATTTCTTAGAACACAATTTAGTTTTAAGGGCATGTGTGGAGAGCTATCTTATGGTCTAAAGGGAGCTTACAGTTTCTTGTACACACAGTACTCTGCGATTGCAGAATGCTCCAGTTATACATGTCCAAGCAGTGCAGCCGGGACCCTTGCTTTGGTTCTTCTGCTAATACCATCTGACACAGTGCCCTGGGGGGACCTGCTGGGAGGCTGTGTATTGCTGAACTCTTAAATGGTCAAGCTTCAGCTTTACATGTCACCATACGGATGGAAGATTAAGCAAAACGTAACAAGGCTTGTGCTTAGAAAAATAAAAAGGAGCTGACAACCTGCTCAACTGCTTTCACAGAGATCCAAGAGAGAAATGAGCACAAATTAGAAACTTCTAGGGCAAAAGCAAAACTATGCTCTTTACATTGACAGAATCAGGCCAGAGTCCTGCCCCAAATTTCCACCAAAACAGAAAAGTGTGGGAATGTAGCACTTAATGATTATTCACATTACAGTATAGACCTGATGTGCACACCAAGCAGTCAAGGCTGACATCCAAAGAAGGCTTTGATGGTTTCTCAGACCACTTGTCCAGGTGCTGTAATCTGAGATCAATACACAAAGAACCATAATTCAAATACTATGGGTTTTGTTTCTATAGAGCTTTGGAATTTACTGTGTGACCTAACTGCAGATGTAGCAAAAGAAAAAACGAATGGCTTATCTTAACTTTCAGTGGTCCTCCAGCCTATATTCCAGATAAATTCCAGCCAGGTTAATTTAACAGCTACATAATGAATGTCATAACAGTCCTGACATGTCCTAGGAAAAACAGTCACATCATAACTCCTCTGGTTAGTTATGCTGACATAGCTAAACTGTTCTGGTACCCGTGCTTAGGGTGCATTTAGGTTATTAATTTAGTGTGCCATGGAGAGTTTTCCCAGTTCCAGTCTGCTTTGTACTTATACTTGGAGATTTGCAGCATGTGCTAGAGACACTGCTGGCAGACTCTGAGCAGTTACTTCTTGGTGGAACTACAGCTGAAGACATGCCCAGGGCAGCCCTCTAACATGCCCTGTTGCAATGCAAACACAAGTGCCTCCAGCCTTCAGCTCCCTGCTCATGAACAGTCTGAGCCTAGGCCATGCACAAGCCCTGAACAGTCCTTGCTGTAAAGGTATTTTTCAGAAATGGGGTCCCAGAGCCAGAACACATCTTGCTAAAGCAAAATCTAGGCTACACCATATGACAGCATAAAGAAGTCCATCAAACCAGTTCAGGTTTCTCAGAACTTCAGTTTGCGGTGTAGGCAGTGTGGCTGAGTACGAGAATGGCCTGAAAATTGCCACTACTGCTGTCGTGTTACCTCTACCTGCAGTTCCCTAGAGCTTCCTTTTGTGAGGGGCAAGTCAAAGGCATCACATTTCCCATCCAGTTGCCCTTTTCTTACTTTGCCAGCCTGTAGAAACTTGCTGGTAGTCAGAAGTGAGTCTATCTTTTCCCATTCTCACTGGCTGCCTGCTGACCATTAAGACACACGGGTTTAGTCTCAAACTCTGTCAATATATTTGAGCAAGACAATGTGGCTACGTTAACATTTGCAAACAGAGTGCAGCAAAAGGAGTAGATCTCGGGAGTAAAACATTTGATTTTGAGGAATTAAATTCTTCGCTATCTGTACTGGTGTATTTTCTACTTCAGATTAGCATTAGTTTTGTCTCATAGACCATAGATTGACTGCATTTCTGTAACTGAAGAACATAAGGTGTGTGCCAGAATTTTGCTTTGTGAAAACTTTACTATCATTGCTCACACAGCTCTTGATTTGGATGAGGACAGTTGGGCTAGGCAGCTTACAAATGCACAAAAATTTATCCTTCATCCAGAGCTCTGAGCACCACAGGAATCAGTACAAGAGGATGACCAACACTTAGTCTAGTTAGAAGATTATGATATAGAGACTTTTGTAACGCAAATGGTGAGGATAAATGGAATAGTGATCTCAAAATCTTCTCTCAGAAAAAATCTCCAGTTATCTCAGATCATTTGTTTTGACAACACTAAAAACTGGGGGAAAAGAAAATAAACCTGAGGAAGTGAATGTTAAGCCAAATATTTAAAGAACTCTATTGCAGCTTCCCATGTGTATTTTCCTGTCCTACCAACTGCTATCTGTTTTGCCCATCTATTGGCATGTCTTGGTTAAAAGTTATGGACTACAGAAAATTTAATACAACATGAGTGATGATCCATCCCAAAATGCACAGTTTTTTCCACAAATAGTGGAGATGGTCATGTCCATATGTCTGTCTCAGTGTATAACCTGTCAGTCTCTTACAGAAAAAGATTAATTAGATAAACTTTGAATTTGTCAAAGAGATCATTTAATTCTGAAGATGAAGCAAGAGCAACAAAAGTACAGCAGCAAAATGCTTGGCTTTCCTAAAGTCAATGGGAGCTTTCAGAGGAGCCAGGACTTCATCCTGTCTGTTTTGTTTTTCTTCACATGTCAGTTACCTGCATACAACATAAATACGATGTGGTCAGATGAGTGTACAGTGAATAGCTTGAAACAGTTAACAAAATCTATAAATGTAGGGAAAGTAGATGAAAACATAAACCAGACTGAGATATTTTTTCCAGACCAAGATTTTTAAGTCTTCTGTATTTTATCATTTGTTAAACCACAAATAGTTATAAACAGAGCTGCAGTTCAGAGAGTCTTTGTTTCTAACATAAACAAGGTATAGGGCATAGCTCTGTATGTCAGCCAAACATGACTATAAGTTACAAAAATTATATATATGTATAAAAGAAGTGTCAGACCATAATTGAAAAATTGTATTTGGACATGAATAAATGTAAGGAACACACTTAACTCCAGAAAGGCAGTAAGTATTTAACAGAAAATAACCCAGATTAGATTAATGCATGCATTGTACTGTGTCTGTGAAATTATTTTAACTCAAGATACTGAAACCCAGAAGATGGGGAACTTTGCATCATTTAGGTATCACTATTCATCCTGGTGTGTCTGTCCTAGTTGAGAAAACTGATAAAAACTACCCTGAACATATGCAACATTTAATTTAATTATATCTAGGAGCAGAATAGCAGACTGGATCGAATTGAATATACTGTGGTATTTCTTTTCTTTTTAAGGGACAAGCTTAACAGGAATAATACTTTTCATCTAAAATGGCTGCATTTCTTAATTACCTGGTCATATCACAACTGCCCACGTCTGTAACAGACCTATTTAAATACCTATTTTTCATTTTACTTCTTCCTAGACTAACGTATTCTGAGCATCAAGAACATTTACTTTCAAATCATTACCTTAGGTTCTCTTACAGTTTTTTATTTAGAATGAAGAAGAAATACAGCTCTCCAGTAGGTCTGTTAGCCCTGAAGTGTTCTGGTGCTATAGACTCGTTGAGCTGCATAGGTCACAGCAGTCACTGCAGTAAACAATGTTCCAAACTTCCAAAGCCTGCAGAGGTCAGTATAGCAACATCAACAAGAAATTATATAGCCTCACTGAATAGATTAGCAGTTAAAAATATTTATTGCTAAAACACAAAAATGATGTATCATTCCGGCTGTTACCAGAACTGTGGGACTGCTGTGGCATGTGATGGTTATTCCCGCAAACATCATATAATATTGCAGATGCTTAAAGTTTTAGAGATGTATTTTTGTATTTGCGTTTTCTAATTATAAAAGGGTTAAATATATTTTTCTTGAAAGTGTTTGAGAAAAGTTGGATGAGCATTATGGAAAATGTAAGCACACTCTTCTTCGGAAGCTGTCTTCTCTCTGTTGCCCTGTCAATGACCTCTGCTGTGACATTGAAGAAATACCCTCTGTGTGGGTGAGAAGTAATTTGCTTCAATAGCTCTTCTGCCCCAGACATGTATAAAAAGGAGACTGTAAACATATGCCCCACGTTTGCTTTGGCACTGACACCATCAAAGTCATTTAGAACAGAACTTTCAGCTGTTTGTGACAAACCAGATCAGGATGAACAATCAAAACAGTACATGTTAAGCTCCTAGCTCGGTGCAGTGAAATCTCAAAAACTGAAAGGAATGACAGATAAATAGTGCTAATCAGGCCCTTGAACAAAACTATATAAACTGTATTTATCCTCTTGGCCAGACTGGCCTGCTGTTGGCACTAGAAAACAGTTACATTAGTGTTTCACTGCACATTCTCAATTGTGTACAAAAGAATAAGAAGATATTCAGACATGACTCTGGGGTTTGCAGAAAAAGATTTTGAGAGACATCAATTTGGCTTAAACATGTATGATTTGCTTTCTTCAAAGCACTTCACTTACGTGGGCAAACCACATGATATCCACAACACAATGTTCCCACTCCTAAAAAGAGCTGGTTATAACTAAAAATATTTTTCTTTCAAAAGTTTGCAAAAGTTCAGGGTAAGCTTTTTGTCTCATCAATGCACAGTGTCTATTCCTGTCTCAGCTGTCCACCACAGCATTAGTTGTGGATACTATGAAGGAGGTATTGAAAGCTGTTCTGCTTTCATTTTTTTCCTTTCCCTATGGACATTCATATAACACATTTCTTAATAACTCTCTGCCTTCACAGTTTCTCAAAAGAAAATGTGAATTGCTCAAAACAGAGTAACTTTAACATAAATCTGAAACAGGGAAACTGTCCTGAATATGAATGATGGGTCAGATGCTCTGCTGCTTCTATTTATGCATCCCTACTTGAACTTAAGGAAAATTGCACATAGATCTGTGGCTTTAGGAGGATGATATTTGAACTTTCTTGGCCTTAAGAGACTCATTCTAAACTGCATATTTGTCTATCTATGCATGTATATAATTACATATAAATTACATAGAGTTGATGTCTTTGTTAAGTCCAAGGTGGTAAAGTAAAATGACAAATGATGAAACATGCTTAATTTCACTAACTGTCCCTGCAAATCAGTGTTGTGTACTGGCAAGGATTCATGGTATTAGTAGTACTTACACATATGTTAGTTGCCCTCAGGTTTTAGTTATGACATTTTGCTACATAAGAAGGTAATGGATTTGGGTATCCAAAGCATTGGGTAGATTTAATGTAGCCTCATCAACACAAAATCAAAAACTATCCCTGAGAAGCTCATAAGAGCCAGTTGTCAGAAATTTAATGGGTGGGAGAGAGGTCACAGAGAAAATGTTCAAATGCATATTAAATCTCAACTTCAATTAAAACAGCTGGTTTCCTGTAACAGCACTAACATGCTACTGAATCAAGTATCTGCTTCACATGGTTCCTGCAAAACCAGTCTAGGGATTTCTTACTCTGCCACACTCATAATTACCTTTCTGAGAAAGACAAAGAAATACAGTTCACAACCTGTCTCCTGATGTTGTAAGTATTGACATGGAGTGTTTTCCCTATATATTTTCAAAAGAATTGTGTTTTGCCATGTAGAAGAAGAGACAGGAATGTGTAAACTGTATTTTAGTGCTTTAAAAAACCCCAAAGCCTAACAACCAAATCTACCTTTCGTACATTTGACTTAAATGTAGATATTTAAATGGAGGAAGCTTACATAGGGGAGCTCACAGACTTTTATTTTTTAAGATTATGCACTCTGAAGTGAAAACAAGAACTTTTCTAAAATAACCATAAACTAGCTTCCTCTTTCACATTCTGTTTAAGCACTGTAGATCTCAGACCAGTTGAGGCAACAGAACAGATAAAGGAGTTTTGGTTTGAACCTGGAAGAAAGCACAATAACCTGAAATTCAAAATAGAAAGGTAAAGGTGAATAGGCTAGAGCTGGTAACATATATCTTCACAACCTTGTTTCTTAGTCATTTATTTCCCTCTGTGCAGAATGGATGCAGAGTGGAGATGAAGATCATCTGAGCAGAAGTGCTTCATCCTCACTTGTCACAGACATGCATGACTATTCTTAGTTCTAATTATTTAAACTCAGTCTGGTAAAACAAGTAAGACTTAAAACATTTGCAATTTCAGTGGGTCCAGAGCAAGTGGAGAAGAGAACATTGAAACATTATTTCCCTATTCATCATCATCACTGTATTTTTCACACCATCGAAGGTTTGCATCAAACATCAGAGGACTGATAATTCCTGACAGAGTTTGTTTTTCAGGTTTTTTTCATTCTCTATACATTATCAGTAATATTGTAATTTTTAAGTCAGTCTCCAATTTTACTTTATCTCTCCTCTGAAACTCAGAATTCATGGAGGGGGACAGAATCCTCTAGAAAATCTACAACTCCAGGAGTGCATTTTCTTCTTGTTTAGAGCAAAGAATATTTGCTGACTAAATAGTGAAAGACTGAGCTGTTGATAATGCAAGACTGAAACAGGTACACTCAAATATTTTCAAGACATAATAGATCTACTCTACCACACCAGTGGCTGCCCATTACTGACGAAAATACTGCATTCAGCCTGTCGTTAAGGAGTACAAAGCAGAAATCCCACCATCTTCAGAAGAAGCAGGATGGAATGACAGCAAGTTTTCTTCAATTCCATGGAAAGATCTTTTTTGGCAGAAGACAAAACCAAACTCAGCATATAGCCTGACTTCTTCCTAATACTTGCCAAAATAATCTCCCCTTCCCACACTTCCTCAATGTCAACAAAACGAAGCGATAAAAACAGCTGCTGAAGGCAAAAGGTTCTGTTAATATCATCAACAGTCAAACATGTTCAGTACTTCTCATTCTCTACCCAAGTCACAGTGTGTGACCCCCACAGACATTTGGCTAACTAGAACTCTTAAATAAAATCAAATACTTGTGTAATGGGTACATGCAACTGTATGTACACCCTCGGCCACACAGCAGAAATCAGCATAATATCAGTATTATAGAAAAGGTGAACATACACTATGTAGAAGACATCCTCATTATATATAATTAGGAAACTTATTTTCCCCCTGCTGTCCTAATTTGTGGTTTTTTCTTCATTTTTAAAATTCTCCATTGGCTTTAATTAGCTTCTCTCTGAAATCACCAACCAGGTGAAATTAGAGCACTTTTTAAGCTAAAAAAATGTAGTTGGATTTTTTCAAACTTTAAAAAGTTGAGCTTTATTCCCTGAGGCTAAATACTCCCTGCTCTTACTCATGAGAGTAGCTCTGTGCACTTCAGTGAGGAAGCTTTTCACAGGAAGGGAGGTTTTGGCCCTAACGGGATATACCAAAGCTCTTCTAAATATGGATGTAAGATATATAAGACAAATCCTCTCTGAGGGAAAGGAGCAGTATTCTTAAATCAATGAAGCTGAAGATATTTACATGCATTGTAGTTTTCCTTATGTTTTTAGATGTCACAAGTCTTCACCAAATATTTACCACATGGAAAATGATATATATTTGCTAATGATGTTTCTATTCATTCATTTAAAAATTCATCTTTATATAATCAATAACACTGACTCAGTCCTTGCTATTATGACAGGAGCAAGTTTTACCTAAGAGAAATAATTTCTGTGGTCCACATGATATGACTTATCCTTAAGTGCTTCATTGTTAATTAAGAAATGAAAAAAACAAGCTGTTTAAGAAATATGACAAAAAAAAGTGAGTGGCTTCAAAATAATACACCTCTGAGCTTTAAAATGTTCTGTGGGAGCTCTGGATTTGGAGATAGTCATGTCCTTGTGATATTTCAGTGACAATTTCTATTTTAAGTGTCAAAAACAACTCTGCTATCTGGAGCAAGTAGTGTAGTATTCTCTCCTTTTAATATTCTAATCGTGAGGTGTAAAGTGAAATGGTTGCACAGTGTAATGGTGGTAAAGAAGCTGAGTGTCAATGAGACGGGAAAGGTGACAGACACGGAATGAGTCCCCAAGGTGCTCTCCAAGTGCATTGGATAAAGATTCCCCTGGGAAATTTTTCTCATTAGTTCTCAGACACAGTTCAGTAATTCAATAGCACCAGGTTACCATTAGTCACAAGACCAAAATATGTTACTTTCCATGCTTTAGCTCCTTGATTTGTATATGTCATTTTATGAGAGAAAATTATGAGATTATATATCTTTCAAAGTAAGTTCGTATGTTGTTTACACACCTCAGGATGATCCATGACAAGAAGACTCATATTACAGAAGAGCATAAAAAGTTAAACAGAAAACAGACATCTTTTTGATATTTGAAACTGCATTAATGAGTGATTGCATTGTACAGACATGAGCAAGACATTGCAGATTGATTTTCTGTACCAATATCCAAAAAATTAATTATAGTTTGAGATCCAAATCCAAAATTATCAACAGTTAAAATGGAAAAAAAATCACTCCAGATTGTTGCTGTGGATATCATCAGGTTAAAATAATTCTTCCATGCTTAGAGATGAAATGTGTATGTACGCAGTTAATATGATTGGGAAAAGTAGCTAAAAAGTTTGATGGTAGCTAATTTTATGTGTAATTACTCTGTGAAAATGTTAAACTGAATAGGTTATTCTCGACATTTTTTTCCTATGCAATAAAAGATGTACTTCTATGCCATCAAAGTTAACTGCACTCCCACTCAACACTCGAAGGAATAATGGCTGGAGGTGTTGTTTCTCTCATTACCCACCAGGATGGAAAAGAAAGGAGTGTCCATCCCAAGAGGTCATTTAAAACCTCGTTATATCAAAAAAATATGGATGAAAAAGTCCAGAAAATACAAAAATTAGGCACTCAAACACAGTAAGTTTTTATGTTTTACCTGTGCTGAGTATTAGTTTATCTTTTTATGTATTCAAGAATGTACCCCAGAATGTTTCCATTTAGCTTTTACTCCTGATTAATGTATTTAGCACTCATCAACGCACCACACCTCATATTAAAGAGGCAGAAGCTACAGAAAATTATTCTGCATAAAATAGTTTAGGAAAATACAGATATTTTAGCTTCTTTAAAAAAAAAAACCTCAAAAAGGATGCATTCTCTGTAAGCTTTTTAATTTTATTTGATTGTGGTTTATGGAGTGTGGGGCTGTTGGGTTTTTTCCCTCTCTTTTCAACAATGTTCAACATTTAATATGACAAACAAACAAAAAAGTTTGCATATAAGTATCTGTCTTGAACAAAAAATATTGAAATCTGTCAGTCAATAGATGCCTAATTTTCAACCTGTCAACCTTTTATTGCAGTCAGATCAAAATCATGCACCCAAGGTGTCTCATTTAGCCTACAAAATCAACTTATTAGTAGAATTCCTTAACAAGAGGAATTATATCCCCAACACAATTACTCGTGCAGTAAATAGGGTTCAGTGTTTTTTGACTAGATTCTGATATGTTTATTGTTGTACTGCAGAAAGGCCATATGTTAAGTGCTATGGTGTCTGTGCCAAGTAAATCATCGAGAGCCAGTTTCTATTAATCTTAAGTATGTTATTGCACTGGAGTTGGATGTTTTGCTCCTCTGATTAAGTTGAGAGAATGACAGTTTTCTAGAAGTGTGAACTCACCTGTTTCATGTGCATTATTTTCTTCAAAGCTGTGCACTGCCGTCTCCAAAGGAAGCTCTTCTAATTGAAAATGTTTCCATAACTCTTTAACACTAAGCTATCTTCCAACTAATGATCAGGCTCCAAATAAATATGCCAAATACTTATGGTATTATTTATGTGCTATACAGAAGCTCATCACTGACTTATGAATTGTAAATATTTATAAGTGGCTCATATTAAAGTAGTTGTCAACTGCAGCTACAGTACTTCACCTTCTGTCACTCCCAGGTATCAAGGGGGCTGATTCAATCACTCTCTTGTCAGACTACCTTTCTTCTCCTGAATACCCAAATCCCTAAACACAACAAAATATAAATGAATGAAAAGTGCTAATGATGCATCATTACCAAGAGGTATCAAGTTTTTTAAGGTCCTTTGCTGACTAAATTTTAAATTAGCACAATTATTCAGAGCATTCCCCAAGGCACCATTCATTATGCTTAGCCACTGAGTTGAGGCACATTGCAAACGAAATATATATTAATGTCCACAGCATACTGTCTGTCTGACTTCCTAGACTAAGAACACATGTAGTATCTACCTGAAATGGCAAAACTCAGAATTCATCATATGAAGTATTTTTGTGTATTGAAAAACATACAAGAGTGCATGTATTTTAGAACTGATCATATATCTGCATTTCTGTTAGTGCTCTGTTACCTACAATGTATTTATATTTCTGAAGATCCTGAATAAGAAGGACAGGCACTTTGAGACTGAGAACTTTTTTCAAAATGTTGTTTCCTCTGCTTCCTAACACAGCAATTTTAATTTCCACTGAAATACAAAGCCTGCTGAAGCCAGGAGGCAAAATGTCTTTGATACTGCCTAAGCCTTCCAGAAGCTTACAGTGCACAGTGGATTATATTTTTCTATGGCCTTGTCATCGGCAAACAGGTCAGAGTGGACACTATGCTGCTAAATTTGTTGGGCAGCCTGCATATCATATATTTTAGAATTCCCAGTAACAATGACCTGTGTTACATCTACCTTGTATGTCAAAGTTTGAATTTTTTTCATGCACTAAATGAAGAGCCCAAAGCCCTTGTTCATTAGGATATTTAACAGTTCTCTGAAGAATAAAAAAAGGTAACTTTGACATGACAGATCCTTCTCGGATTGTCCAAAAAGCAGATGAATTTGATGCACGCAGCAATAGGCATGGTGCTATTCTTTGTAAAACGCTAGTTGTATTTTTCACAAGAAGAGCAAAGCAACCAGTCCTTATACCCATGTTATAAGTTAATATAAAAAGAGGAAAAACATGACTGTCTGCATGCAACATGGGCTCACCAAACTACCCAGTCGACAGCTCTCCCAGTAAGATGCACTGCCCATTTATCCTCATGCAGATGAAAATAGGTTTATTCGTAAAAGAAAATTATTTCTGTATGTATCTAGCTGCAAAGTCCTGAGTTGCTTTTTTAACCCAATGACATCACCACACACAAGTTGGGCCCCACAGCACAGATGTGCTTTCATGTGCAGTGATATCACTTTCACTAAAACACTAAAGGCATGACTTTCAAGCAGTTTTAAAATTCAGATCAGTTCTGCTCATATTTAATCCAGACATGTTGGTTTAACACCAAGCCAAGCCAGACCTTTTAATGTTCAGTGGCCATGATATAAAATTCTTCACTGTGTTGCACCAATAAATTCAGAAGTGCAGTGTAATTTGCTATAGTCACAGAGACTCTTGTGAAATTTAAGCAAGGGTTGAAAGCAACCCTTCATTTTGTGCCTTACCACAGTACTTCAGCTCTTTGGAAAACATTTTTTTTCCCCCCCAAAAAACAACTGTGTGGACAGAACAGTTTACTGCTGCTTGTTTCGGTCATAAATTAAAGGTAGGCTGTAAACCACCATCGGAATCTTCCTAAGTTAGGAACAGTGTCGCTGTGGCATTATTTAGGAGTTATTTAAAACAAACAATGGAAAGAAAGTGCCACTTGACACTGACAGCAAGTATCTCTGTTCATTTTGCATTGTCAATAGCTCCAGTGGTAGCACTATTCTTTTGACAGCTAAAAGCAGATGTGTGGGTTAAGTATGGGAGCAATTCAAATGTCCATAGTAAACTGCAGGGGGGCAGAGAGAGCTCAGAGAGCAGCAGCTTTAAAGTAATTGACTAATACAGTAAGGATATTAAAGTCATTTAGTGCCAAAAGGGAACACACTGATCCTTGACCCTGAGCCACTTTGGAGTAATCTAGTATTCAATCCAGCGTGTAATGACTGCCAGGCCTGTCAATCCTCCGGGCTCTCCAGTCAAATGCCTGTGGCTACTATTGGCTTATGGTAAAAGGACAAAAATGCAAGGAAATGCCTCTCAATCAGGCTATGATGTGATAATGTTATTGCTCCAATGTATTCTATATTGTCCCTGCATAGTTTAATCTGTTGAGATCCATGTCAAAAATTGCCCTTGTTCCCCAGAGGTCTTTACTCAACCTTTTAGTAATACAAGTGGATTTGAAAGGAGAGGGGTAACTCACTTGATGAATGGTTTCCAGTTAATATAAAAAATAAGAGGTCAACTGTGGCTTAAAGGCTGAGCATGGAACATATAAATTAGAATAAGCGTGCTAGTAATCTGATTAGTAAACCTTGCTCTTCATTTACCCCAGTGGGTAAAATATTTTCCAATAAATAATATTGACACAGAAATTTATTTACAAGAGTGACATAATTCCTACAAAGTTTATACGGTGAGAGGACTTTTGGCTGGGAAGTGATAAGAACAAAAGGCTCACTTGCTTCTGTTGCTTCTTGTCCTTAAAACTTCTGCAGCTACTGGGAATCTCGTATTTTAAATTAGGCACCTCACATTTGAAAAATATAATTATTGCTACAGGCTGAGTAGTCCACTTGAGCTTGAAAGAAGGAAATTGCCATTTTTTGTTATTTTGATTTTGCTAATTAAAACAGGGAAAACTGACCCACATAGATTCTCTAAAGTTAAAAAGTCAAAATGGGATAATAATTATGCAAATTTCAATGCATTGCTGTAAAAATGATCTTTATATTTCATTATATGGTCTCCTTTATTTCCTGACCTCACTTTCCATGTGCTGTACATAAACTTTGGGAAGGGTGAAGCTCTGGTGATAGTGATGCTCCCACTATTTTTAAAGAACCATGAGGTTATATAACAGGCACTTTGCCTAATTTGGTTCTCTGTGATTCCACAAAGCTCTCCACAGGGGTGACACAATACAAAAAGGAAAAAAAGAGAGAACCTCTCCTGAGAAATATCTTGCTTATAACTTTGAAATAACTTCAGTGTCAAAACCAAATGACTTTCTCCAAAATTTTGCCTGTCCTCTCTCAGTTCAGTGCCCCAAAGTCATTTTTCAGTGTAAGATTCTATTTATAAACCCATTTTCCAGCCTGTACATACTTTTTACACTTGAAAAATTATGGTTTTGTGGACAGTTTTAGAGGATGAATCAGAGAAAGAGGAAAATTGTCCTTTTGTGCTCACTGAATTCCCTTGCCATGAGGATGGAAGCACATGCAATGCAAACTGTGATCCCATCAAGAGACGGCTGACGTTGTTCCAGCTGAACTCTTCACAGGCAGTTTATCCCAAGCTCGTGTTTTCACAGGGAAAAAAATAACAAAAAACACAAAACCTCTACAAGCAAGCTAACCTGAAGCAGGGTATGACAAGTGCCGTGTTATTTCCCTGTAACAGAGAAATTAGCCAGTGCCATGTAAACGGCACAGTTTGGCAAAGAAGGCTCTTTGCAGGAACAAATTCTCTCTCTGCTTAGGAAGTTCTTGTTATGGTGATGATAGACCAAAAACTGTGCTCACCTCCACCCATGTCCTCTGTGAGAACTCACATCCCTTTTCCTCCCAGATCCTGGTGATTCTCCCTCTTGAGGACTAGTACTTAAATCAGCATGGGAACCTGTGTAATACTTCATCTGGGGTAAATTTAGCTGGGTAATTTAAATTAATTACTCTCTTTTGCACCTCCAAAGGGAGGGTGCAACATGAATCCACATGTTCCCACTTCAGCAGTGGAAGTGGTGCCCCAGCAGCACCTGGGGCTGGATTTGTTCCCACTTCAGCAGTGCAAGTGGTGCCCCAGGAGCACCTACCAGCTGGTGTGGAAGGTACTTGAAGCAATGCTCATCTGCAAGGAGGAAGGGATCGTACACTCCCCGTTACCAGTCTGGGACCCAGGGGCCCCATCTTTTCCCAGTTCGGCTTCTTCCTGCTTTGTCAGTGACAAATGTAGTGCACAACACAAGGAACAGATTATTTGGGAACAAAAGAAACAGAAGACACTGAAGTCTCCCCTGACACAAGTGCGGGACAGTCTCTAGTGACATGGCACACTGACTTCCAGGCAGCTGTCTCCTTTCTGTCCTCTTCCCCTCTACAGCATCTCTAAGGGCTTCTACATTTGTCCTTCTTCCATCTTCACCAAAAGTGACATTTTCCCCTTCTTCATAACCACTGAGGGGCAGAGATGGGTGACATCTTCCACAGCTTCTTAGCCTGAGTGGGGATTGAGAAGATCTCCCTTTACAGTGTTTTATGAGGAAATTGAGGCAGCAGCAATCATTTTCATGGTCCCTACCTTCTTTTGCCCTCTAAAAGATCTGTCCGTGGTTTCAACATGAAAGAGTGGGAAACTAATTTTAAAAAGTGTGAAGTTTTGTGAATGGGGAAGGAAACACCAGAAAAATTTCCAAGGACCTTTGCACCAGCACTTACAGGGTAGCCAGGTATGAAACTCCTTTGTTCGGGGAGAACTCTGTTCTTTGCGTATTTTCACTGGTAGCTCATCATCACACTTGGAAGGTGCTGATCTTTAGAGCAATGATATTTCGTGACTTATGCTTTTAAATTACAAAAAGAGGGGGAGAACTTGTAAAATGCAAGAAAATTCCTGCTATTCCTTAGCCTACTTGAAATCAGAAATGCCTTAAAGCTAGTAGGTCAGGCATTGTTGAAAAGCCCACAAACAATTTCAAAAGGTATCTCAGCTCTAGTACATCTTCCTTTGTTTCTCTTTCAGAATGACTGTGTTTTTATTTAAATTCCAGACTTTAGGCGCAAGTCTAAAAGCCACCTGACCCCTAAGGGTCTGGATGTTTTTTGAGTGAATCTGTAGTCATACCCCCTGCTGTCTTGTTTTTGTTAAATTATAGTAGTTTTGCAGCCTATGAGAAGAAAACTTGTTTTTACTCTCCCCTTTTATGAGCATTTGAAACATTTAAAACCATTTTGTAAACAAATTTTGAGATTATCTTTTTAAAACAAGGCTTCAAACTCAGACACAGACACACACACACACACAGATGCATGCATGCATGCATTCCACTTTTATTACTTTGGAATAAAAATGCAAATGAATTTATTAGCTTAAGCATGGCACCAAATAGAAATTTATGCACATACATTTAAAAAACAGACCCCTTGAAAATAATGCAGTTGCAACCTATTAATTTTCTTTTTTGACAGTTTTTAAAATTCCCCTAAAAAAATGAAACAGCATGAATACTGTCAATATATCACAACAGCCACATTAGGTTTTGTGATATACATCATAATATAAAGAGCACTATTAGAGCACAACCTGGGAACCATTAAATCATTCTAAATCACTGTTACATTCCATTAGTGTCAATGGTGAAACCACATAATAGGCTTTATTACAAACTTCACCTTGGTAGGCCATTGTCTCTAATAACCACTTCTCTATGATGTGGTATCATACCCAGAAATCCAGGGAGATAATAAAGGCTCCCTTATTTCTTTTTTATTGGATGGGTAAAGTTAAATTTAGCTGTAAGTAAAAAAAAAAAATCTTGGAGCTTTGTTCACTAACTGTGAGTTGCTGCTATTTGGACAAAAAAAAAATTAGGCAGACTTGGGAGAACAGTTTGAAATAAATTTAAATCCTGGTAAATGCTTGAGGCCAAGGTAAGATAGGCAGTCCTGCAATTACAATGTCATTTTTGAAATGCAGCTTAGTGCATTTATGCCCTTCTTTACACTTTTGTTCAGATACAAAACATTGATTACAGAAACATTATAGGAATTAAATCTGTATTCTCATCTCTTCAACCCTTATATAAGCAGTATCCATTAGAAAATGAAGAAAGAGAGAAAGAAAGAAAGAAAGAAAGAAAGAAAGAAAGAAAGAAAGAAAGAAAGAAAGAAAGAAAGAAAGAAAGAAAAAGAAAGAAAGAAAGAAAGAAAGAGAAAGAGAGAAAGAGAGAGAGAAAGAAAAGAAAGAAAGAAAGGGTCTGTGCACTCTAGTGTTTTCTTCCTTCCTGAATTTTTAGAAATGCTTTGGGGTAAAAATAGTGCACATAGTTAGGGATCCTTTTTTCCATCTTGCAGGGCTAAACCTGGCTCAACATAATACATACGATGACACTCAACAGACTGCTCTGTGGTCATTCAGGATTAGCACTAAGAACCTCCCTGTTCTGTGGCACTGGGGATACTCAGTGCTACCTGGGTGTGAGTCTGTAGGCAGCTGTGGAGGAATCCTGCTCCTTTGAAACTCATTAAACTTTGGTTTTAACTGGAGCAAGGACTTCAAGTTTTGAAATTTTTTCACAAAGCAGCCTTGTTTTTCCTGTAAGAACATTGATGAATTTCAATAAGTTAATGTCTCTATCATCACAGCTTTTCACTTAGTCATCCTGCAAAAGCCAACTTGTGACTTTGGTTTGAACAACACTGCAATCCCCCGCCATCATTATTCAGTTATTGGAGTGTCTGAAAACATTTCTTATGGTGACGCCTAATGTATAGTGCCTGTCTTTATAATTCTTTCATGTGAGTTCACTGCAAGAGTTGGAGTAACTGGGAGGTAGATGTGAAGAGACAGGTGAGTACACCAGCCTTGTACTGCAGCGGAGTTAATGAACTGTATCCTCTTGTCCACCTGACTGATTTCTAGGGCCTGATGGCCTTTTATCCTTAAATTTTCCTGTAGGGTCTGATTAGGGATGGATGTAAATAAGAACTGGTCCTTACATCATAAAAAGTAAAAGCAAAGGTTTTTACAAGGTCAAAAGTCCTTTCTGATTGGATCAGTTGTTATCAAAAAGAAAATATACCCCCTCAAATGAGTAACCTGCAATAAGTAAAAAAAAATCAGCACTATCCTCTGTTAACTCCATACAATAAAAACATTTTTCTTTATTCCACCTATTCTAAAATTAAACAATTCCTCTGAGCAAATCCTCCTTCATCCATTTTTTTCACTCTTTTTCTTTCCTGCATCTTGGGTTTTTTTGCATCTCTCTGAAATGTTCCTGTTTTAAAACAATGACCCAGTTCCACATTCTCTGGTATGTCCCATATGTTTGTGGCAATTTTGCACTTACTTTTTTCCTTCTAAATGGCAATTTTATGTAGCAGCTCAAAGAGACTGCAAGTGTCTTGCATGTACTGGGAACAACAGTCAAGGTTTGTGTTGTCTTTCCTTACATTCATTCCTTTAAAACTTCAGCTCAGTACTTTCAGCATTAATTTTAACTTCCACTGATCAGAAGAATATCTTGCTATGTATGAAATACAGTTTTAGAAGCATGAATCTGGTTTCTTCATCTACATAGTATGAATTTACCAATCTCCCAGGCAACCCGTTCTGCCAGACATAGAAATCCCGTATCTCCAGTATGTAAGATCTGACGTTAGAATGTAAAACTCACTCTGAACTTGGAATATCCCCAAAGGTAGCCAGATCAGTCACTGGAAACAAAGAAAAAACTGTAGGAGGAAGGGGGACTATAAAAGTATAAAAAGGTATGTGGAGGGAGATAAAAATGACCATAATTCTGGGTGGCGCATAATGATTAATTACAGATTTACTAATAAACCGTAGTGACTGGGCTTGCATTCATTTACTTCGTTTAGGGTAACCTGAGACCAAGGTCACATTCTTCAGCTGTGGATGAAGTCAGATGTGGTTCAAGAGGGACAGAAAGGTGGGGAGAGGAAGTGAAAGATGCCAGCAGATGAGAGAGCTGGGGAATAAGTTTAATCTTTTGGATACTTTTATCAAAGTCTGAGCCTCCTTCATTATTGCTAGTTTAGAGTTCGGCATGGCAGACACCAGCCCTGTTTTCAAGGTCAGATGTGCAAATCCTGCCCCTCTTGTTTCTTGTAACTTGGAAAATGTTGGTGGTTTGTTTCAGTGTCTAAAATAAGCCATAAGAAAGGGTTAACAAGACACAGGACACTCATGTGAGCAATAATGAATAAAAATAAAAAATATGGGAAACAGAGTTTTGCCTAACAGACTCTGTAGGGGCTTGGAAGAGGGAATGAATTAACTTTGTTTGAATTTGGCCATATTTGAATAAAACTTTTATCTAAAAGATAGCCCTTGACCTTGTTTTCTATTTCCAATGTATATTGTAACTTTTTTTTATATACTATAGTTTACAATATCCTGATGCTGATGAAGATCTGGACAATTTCTGATGCCGTTTAAACAAGATAGTCTGTAAAAGCTTTAGCTCCTCCTTGAGCTTCTCAATTTTTTATTCCAGCTTTTCTTTCTGTCCTTTTTTTTNGATGGAAACTAATACACCTAGGTAGTTAAATATTTAGAAAGTTTAATTCTGAGATGTATGCAACATATGGAGCCAATACAAGGGCAATAGACAGTGTGCTTAGGCTTGGCTTTAATATTCCTGTGATGTTAACTTGGGACCTGAGGCAACTTTCCCCTCTTGAGAAGTGTCAAAATATATCACATATTAGTATAAAACATAAAATAAATTCATTGCTAATTTTAAGAAAGAGCTGACTCAATAATTTAGATGATTAACAGGGAACAGCAGCTATACCTTGTTACCATGTACAACATCCAACTTAAACACCATATCTAAACAAGAAGACAAATAACATGAAGTGTTTTAACTTTGTACATTTTTCTGGTTTTTTTTTTTTTTTTTTCCTTATGCTGTGATACAATATGGTCCCTCAAATAGTTTCTTTCATTACTGGCATTAAATGGTGGAGGAATGGACAGATTTGCCCTCACTAGGTTAGCTCATAACCCACTTCCTTTGCCCTTCCCTCCCTCTCCCCCAAAATGTTGCCACTGATATGTGTGTATGACACTGAAACATTCTTCCCCGTTCAGTATATGCAGAGGTGGCAAAGAATGACAGTAAAACATCTGCAAGTTATGAGTGCTTCCAGAGAGCGCTCTACAGATGCTGAGTATCTCATGTTACTGCACCTACTGACAAAATACTTACCCTCAGACTGAGCAAAATAAACATTTATTAACAGTATCTTCTGTTTATCTGCAATTTGTGATGCAAAAAATAAAGACTCTGGTTGAAATAGAATCACTCTTCTCTCATAATTTCTATTTTTTTTCTACTCACTTGCTATGTTGCTCAGAGAACAGCCCGTAGTCTGTGGACAAGTCTTTAATATAAGCTAAAATAATTCTCAAATATCATTTAAGTCATCAAAATAGGCTGGACTAAAATGGATCCAGGACTGAAGGAGCACACAATAAAACTATTTGTATCCTTTTTCTGGCTAAACATTGAGCCACCGGGGCTGAGGATCCTTGCACCCGCTCCTTATTTGCAGTTGCTAAAAAAACCCCATCACCTGCTATCTGTTCTGTACTGAGCATGCTGGCCTGGCAGACTAAAAGGAATTTAAAAAAAAGAAAACATCTCTTCAGAAATTAGTTCATGATCCTATGTCCATACAATGCAGCCCAGGAAAGAAGCAGTAGGATATGGATGGATCTTTTTTACAGAAATATTTGAGAGGTTGGTGTATTATAAAATATATGCAAGCATTTGGTGCTTCATGGTTTATAATGGCCTGAAGCAAATTGTAAGCCATCAGCATCTGGGAAGATCAGAACTTTCCGTTTGGGTTTTGATTAATCAAATATATTATGAAATCTTTGCTATGCCTTATTTTTCAGAAAGTCTATTTTTGATATTAATATGTCTCTGCAGATTAGATACAGATTAGATACAGATCAGTTATTTCATGAAAATAATTCTCTTATCTTTTTTCTCTTGTACAAAATATTATGTTTTTAAAAATCAAAACCATCAGATAAATATTTAAACACAGATTTTCTTCATGTGGGTGTCTCTTCCATGCTATTTCACTTATAAGTCTTTTTATAAATGAAGCACTTTGAAATGTAGGACCTTTAATATTCTCTAACTTCTGAAACAATCACTAGAGGCCTGTAGACTGCTTCCTAGGAAGAGACAGCCAGTTGTATTTCATTCAGCATCTTTATGGCTGTGTGTCAGAAACCTGAGTGTTAAACCACAAGTCTCATCCTATTAACCCAATCATATAACCTTGAGCTATCCACACTTGCAGATAACAACAGTACCTCTAACATGTATATCAGTCAGAGTGTGAGCTTTTTATCAGGTACAACTAATGTTTAAAAGTACCTGCATTAAACAGAAAATTATGCACATTTTAATTCAAAAACATCTAGAGTAAATTTTCCGGAGTTAGAACAGTAATGTCAGTTATTCTACCAGTGTATTAAGGGTCTGTTGGTAATTGTACCATAATCCTCTTTCAGCCCTTTGGAAAGGGCTGATAAACTTTTTTCTAATTTCTCTAAACTGGAGAAAATGGATGTTTTTATGTTATAAATGTGCGTATCAAAAAGGACTACCAAAAAGAGTGGTCCCAATTGTTTCTGGTCTCTTGCTGTTCATGAGGGCTCAATAACTTATTTGTTTCAAACCAAAACATTTGTGTACAAATGACAGTTTAGATAAAAATGGACATTCAAGATTTATATTTTTAGTTGAAGAAGGGCACAGCTTTCTGATCCAGAAGTAAATTAATGTTCCTATAAAAGTGCAATTCTTTTCCAAGCAAAATGGTAAAGTTTCTTACCACAGAGAGAAGAGGTCCAATCCTGTGAGCTGCTGAGCAGCCTCTGCTCTGCTGAAGCTGGCTGGCAGGGACTCAGCACCTTTCAGGATCAAGTCCATAAGGCATAAGCACACCAGCTACTCTGATACCTGTGACCTTAAACGTTTTGGTCCACGGTGTCAATGATCCATGAACTAGGACAGATTTACAGTACACAAGTGAGAGTAGTGGTTTAAGAAGAATAAGTAAAGAAGTTGTGTCAGCCTTTGCTTTGACTCTCCTTCCTCACAATGCATACTTTAAGCCCCAGGTTTACCCATGTGCCTCATGTTCTGCTTTTTTCCGTGGAGACCTCTTCTGTTTACTCGTAAAACTTCTTCACACCACTTCTTTTTGCTGAGTAAACAATCAGTACTTTGGTAACCAGAATAATTGTACTGACAGGTTTGCAAAATCACTACTATGCTCACTGCTGTGTGAATATTCATAAGAGGTACATTAGGACATATATGTGGCCTGAGGCTTGTGGATCAGCTGTGTGCGATGTCCCATATCTGTGCATGCAGAGATCATCGACCCAGGGAGAGCAGTTGGATGCCCCTGATTCCTGGTCTGCAAGCCTGGCATGTGGCCCAGAATGCACTAGACATATTACTCTCTTCTTGTGCTACTTTCTTGTTTTGGATGTCCTGCATCTTAAAAGCTACTTTATTTTATTTGATTTAAACCTTTTTTTTTTTCCCTCAGTTCTGCTCAGCAGCCATTTTTATTGTCTTTTTGTCAGCAGAGAGCTTCTTAAGCAAATGGACTTTTTTTGGGGGGGTCCACTTGATCCCATGGGAGTGTTCAAGAGGGCTTTCACACCTGGAGTTTTCTCTCCCCTACACATAAATACTACACATGTATGCACACACACATGCAGTGTCATATAAATGAGTGGATAGCCTGTAGGTAAATGACTGATAGAGGGCTTTCACACCTGGAGTTATCTGGTCACCTCTATGTAAAGCTTGACTTTAGCAGCATTTCTCTGCTGGCACTTCCTGCCACTCTGGGCTCACTCCTACTGACTGCTGAGAGCCCAGATGGGGGCTTGGGAGGGGGAGCTGCTCAGTGCAAAAGATATTTGGCCTCCTCCATGCTCCAGTCCCCTTAGCACCAGCCTGGTTTTTCTCTCCCCTACACATAAATACTACACATGTATGCACACACACATGCAGTGTCATATAAATGAGTGGATAGCCTGTAGGTAAATGACTGATCTTAGAGCATTTTTTAAGATATTGTTGATGGTTTCCAGTGTACACATTGTAAACCTGTGTTTATGCAGGCAACAAATGTACAAATGCATATTCCTTTTCTGTGCTCTGAAAGAAAAGCAGATAATTTTGTGACAGAGTTGGCAGGCAGATAAACAGTCAGTTTAAGAATACATAGGATGATGAATAGAGTTTCAGAAATGAACCTTAGTTTATCTTGTTAATTCTTACTGTGTCTGAGTAGAGATGAAAGAAACAGTGCCAGAACTCAAGGATATGATGAATAAGAAAGAGCAAAATGACAACCAAAGGCCCTGGTGACCAGAAAACAAGCTACAGTTTGTCCCCCAGAGAGAGGCAGTGATGGGTTGAACTTGCCATTAGAGGGAAGATTAAGTGTCCTTGGTTCCTCAGTTAGTTAATTATACACTCAAATCTTCCCAGTATATCACATAAGCCAGGCATTTTGCTTTTGAATATCTGTATACTGACTACTTGGATTGCTTATTGGTTATTTCTCTTGACAACTCAAACCTGAGCATTAAATCCCATTGGCAACAACTATCTGTCAAGAGCAAAAAAAAAAAAATAAGATTTGTGTATTTAGTTTTCATTATAGAAGTGCTTGTAGTTGAAAAAATATGTACCTGTCAAGTTTTCGACATCTCGCTGGGGATGCAAGCAATGCTGTTGTGATTTCAAAACCTGGCTGACAAATTCACGTTCCAGTAGTAAAGACAAATCAAGGGGTTTTTTTCCCTCCTTTTTTTTTCCTTTTTTTTTCTCTTTTTGCTTTTTTCACCGCTTTGACAGTCATACATAACAATTTGAGACCTAAGTGGCACTTTGATGCACTATTCCATTATTAAGTGGTATAGTCACTATAGAATAGATGACGGGCCTGTACTCAAGGCATTGTGAATTAAACAGCTTTCAACAATGGGGGAAATTGAATGGCCTAAAGAATTCTGAAACATAAAAAAATAATGATTAAAAATGTGTTTCAGAATCAGCAAGGCATATAATTTAAAATAATGTCAGGTACTGAAATTCAAACTAAAGAAAACAGATTATGTTTTAGAAGATTCTTTAAAGTTCAGAGGAAACATTAAATAATTAGCAAACATCACTAAACCCACAATTATGAATTTTAAAAATGCCTTCTTGATGAATCTTAGAAAATTAATGTGACATAAAAAATCCTACCTAAAAATTAAAATGTGAATACATAAAGCCTTTTCTGCTCTGACTGTACTTTGATAGTATATTAATTGACTAGTTTTGTACTGGTATTTCCTTGTGTCCAAAGGTAGAGTTTTCAGCTAAAGAAACATTGACTTAAAGTACTTAAATTAATTCTTTTGTCAATAACTATACAGCTAATCAATACACCTGGAATTAAACAACAGTTTTTGGCCAGAAGGCATGCTAATCCCTGGTTTTTTGTTTCTTTTTTTGTTGCAATTCATTAATCATTCAGCCCTTCCCAATTAAAGATTTCCCTGTCTGAATTGAAAAGTTTGAGACACTAAACATCCCACAGTGGCAAATAGAATAAAGAAAATCAAAGAAAGGTTTCCAAAAATTACTTTCTTACTGGGAAAATAAAAATTCAAAAGCTAAGTTGATAACAATTCATGCTATATTTTTAGTTAATAAAATGTAAGTAGATATTTTTTCCTATTAAGATAAAAACCAAAAATTTAATGCTTGTTATACCCCAGAGCATAATTGGTCATATATTATCTTTTGTTTTTAAGATTATTAAAGGCTAAAAAATTACTTTTCAAACATTGATCCATTGAGATTACTGTGGAAAAAAAGACACCAAGCAATGAAAATTCTATTAATCCAAAAAGTTCCTAAAATATTTGCTACAATACTTATCTTTCTGCAGTCCTGAAAACTATATCAAACTGATCTGTATCTCTGAATAGGATGTGGATTACAATTTCCGTGCTTAGTACTCCAAATTTTTTTTTTTTCTTATTCTGCACTAGAAAGAAAAAATTGAATTATTCCTTTATCCTTTTCAACTGATAATCCTACAAAGCATGTAAAGCCACATTAGAAATGTGGTGTACTTTACAAGATGGCATAGGCTGTGACTCATATCTGAAAACAAAGGCCCCCAAAACCAAAGCAAAAACCCAAACTTCCCAGTTTGGGTATGATATCTTAAAAGATAAAGGTGGTTTGAGTGAGTTACTGAAAAATATTTCATCAATATCCTACATTTATGTTCTGAGGTGCTAAGGGAGAAAAAAATAAATGTAATTATGAGAAATAAAATAAGGATTTTCTTAGTTACAATTTCTGGCCTTTCACTGATTGCAGTAAATTATAAATTATGCAGTCAATGTAGGCCAACAAAAGAAGACATCTTCAAATCTCAGTCAAAGGTAATTACTTAAGTCGGCTGAATGTTCCCTTTTCATAGAGTGTGATCTCTCTTTGACAGCTCACACTGACAGATGACCTTCTCAGCGACGTTCTTATCCTTCGGATCATGAGCAGTGTGCCTCTTTCCCTGAATATCTCTATATATTTGTGACACTAAGCTTTCAAATACAGCTATTGACAAATCAGAACATCAGTCTAAGTGCTGGTCTTCCTATCACTCACAATAAAGTAGCTATCACTTGTGGTGTTGTAGAGCAAGCACATCTCTGAAAAATGAGTTCTCACCAAGTGCTAATTTGACACAGCTCGCTTGCCTTCCCATAATTGCTCTGTCATTGTCAGTTGGCAGTTCGGGCTCATTCCTGGAAGCTGTGCCGTACAATTGGATACAATTACTCCCATTTACCACCACTATTATGCCACTGATGTTGCCCAGTTCGCATATTGACATGCCTCATTAAACCTGGATGCAGGCCATTAATGAACATTGTTAGCATTTCTCTTAAACTTTTTGCCTCTAATAAACAGTCAGTGTTCCATGAAGGAGCACTGCCATCCTTGTGATATGATATTTATTATCTTATGGGGGAAGGGGACTCTGCAAATGGAAACTATCCAGATGCTGTGAGAGAGATGTATGGTTAGATCAGTGGAAAATGGCCCTGATCAGGAGGACCTTTTCCATCAGGGGCATCCTGCCATTAACCAAGTGACCTCCCCTATCCAAGAGAAGACAGGAAGGATAAACACGATAACCTCGGGGCGGCCCAGTCGCTGCAGGTTTCTCAAGGTTGCCCCAGCTCCTGTGGCTGCCCTCAGCCCCCTCCTACCCCCAGGTGGTGCTGCGCGATGCTGCAAAGAGCATTTTGCCCTGGGTCCTCAATCCATTATGTCCAGCTACTCCGATGTGCATTTTTATTCAGAGATAATTATGTGTTGATCAGAGAAGTCAGCGGCTGTCACCCATATGGCAGGCACACCTGCAGTGTGACATAGGTGGTAACGATGGCATGCTCTTGAGCTGTCATGACAGGGACAGGGACTTTATTATGTATATGTCACCATTTCTCTTAGGAAAATTATCCTTTTCCGCACGATGACAATAATGAATCTTACAACACTTTCATAAACCCTGTTTCCAGGCCCTTTCCTTGACCTTCATTAAAACTCTGCCTAGCTCTATGAACAAAATTCACTGCTCTATGAACAAAATACTAACTTTCCCAGCAAATGCAATTGAGCTTTTGGAGTTTCTTTTTAACCACTTTTCACAAAGCGGATGCTTGGACAGTCAATGGCCCTGCAGAGCAGATCCCACTCCTTCAACAGGGCAATGACAATAAATAGAAATTCTAGGATGAGGGCTAACCAGCTTTTAAGTGCTAGAAATCTGTCTGGGTCTTAGAAAGCCTTGCACTTAAACAAGTTTATGGGAGAAATTTTTTATCTCTGAGGGATGTAAAGAGCCCTTCTGTCCAAGACACTAGAATGGTTTCAGTTGGAAAGGACCTACAGTGATCATCTAGTCCAACCGCCTGACCACTTAAGGGATGACAAAAAGTTAAAGCATATTGCCAAGTGAATTGCCCAAATGCCTCTTAAATACAGCTGGGCTTGGGACATCCACACCGCTCTAGAAAGCCTGTTTCAGTGTAATATAATATAGAATTTTACTATCCCAGAATTATTCTCCCTCTCTTCTTCACTTTCTTTCTTCATTCTTCACATATTTCCTTCTGTTGTTTGGTTCATGGCACAACAGAAAGCCTCTGTGGAACTGAAACACAAGAAGAACACACAGAAAGGCATTTTGTATCCAGGGAGAAGGAAGAAAAGAGAAAGAGAAGCAAGATTTTGCTATTTATCTCAGGCATCTGCAGAAGTTGTATCTAAGCATCAAAAGGAGAAACTGAAAAACTCCCATAATAACGTCTATTATTTAGGTGGATTCTCTTTTACTGCGGACCGTTCTAATTACAGTGTTCTCAGTTAAAAATTAAAGATTGAGGCGACAGAAAAAATGTAAAGAAAATTGATGTTGTCAGTGTCTTTTTTCCAGCTAACTTTCTTATTTTAAAAGCTTCAAAAGTTTGAATATACAGTTTCAGTTGACATTCTTCAACTTTGGGTTATCTTTCATACAGATACTCGTAAGAGAGTACAAGGGTCTAATATGCCTTCTTGCTGTGGTTGTGCTTAACATATTTCTCCCATTTTGATATATACAAATCTACTTCCTACAAAATTCTTTCAATAGCTATAGAGTACTTCAGAGTAGAAGTAATTTCTTACATGCGAATGCTATCTGTCTAGAGAGAATTAAGGGACCAGGGAATTTAGCTTGAAATTTACATTTTAACTTTAAATGACTTTAGCAAAAGTTACTAGCAGAAAAAGTGTAAAATTCAGGACAGTTGCAAACTTGTGAACTTTCTTAGTCTGTTTTAAATGTAAATATTATACTGTTGAACATGCTTGTGGGACATGTATATGAATTCTGGAATAACAAGCCCTTTGGTTCCACTGTGGTCTAAATAACCATGCAGAATGCAGAACTGTATCAAAAGTATCTGAAAACTTTAATTGAATAACCTAATTTTTATACATAGTAGCTTACTACTTTGTTCACATCGATTTGAATAATTTTCTCCACAATGACCTCAAATTACTTTGTCAAATGTTAAGGTTAGGATATGAATTTAAAATTCTCAGCTGTATTTCTAAGCAATTATAATTTATTTGATCAGTTCACCACCACAATTACAAATAATAATATCATGGTACTACATTTAAAAATGGAAGCATACAATACCTCAGCAACCACTAAAGTCCTTAAACTTCCTGTTGGTATCCTGGTCAGTATCTGAAGAGGTTACAGAAATATTGCACTTCACTGGAGACAAACAAATGAGTATAGCAGGCAAAAGAAAATTCACTAAAATATAGGTCATCCAAGAATAATTACCAGAGCTGAAACTGCTCAGGATACAAAAGCTGTTTTGAGAAACAAAAAAGGACTTGTTAAACAAGAGTGATCAAATCCCTATTTATAACCAGAAACAGCATCACAAATAGCCTAGTGGTATCTACCTGTGCAACATTGCTCAACATAAATGCATCACTGTCGAATGAATATATAGAAGACTTTCAGATCAGGTTAAGGTGATATACAAAGCTTCTTGAATATCTTGAATATCTTATGGATGCAATATTAAAAACAGGCAGTGAAGCAATGATATAACAAAACTTTTTTTGTCGTTTTTTTGGGGTGGTAGTAGAATATTTGCGATCTGAAGGTTACAGGTTTTGCCCTGTACTGATACAATTCTGTCTTTTCTGAATCTGATCACTGTTCTTCAGTCTTCATGAGAGGAAAAGCCCCACAATTATCTATCATGGAATAGAATGTCACACTGGAATCAGAGAATACCATATTGGAAGGAGATCTCAAGGCGAAATCTATAGTGAGGTAAGGCTGAAAGATATAAAAATTAAATGTATTTTTCTTCTCTTCCTATCTGAATAGGAATGTACGATATGACAAGAACCATATGAGTCACAGGGTCATATCCTGCATGTAGAAGAGCATGACACAAGTAATGCAAGAGTACCTCTGCTTTCACTGTGAGCCACACAGCGTGTCTCTCCTGAGCATATATGCATTGAGCAAAAAACTATCCAAATACCTCAAAACTTCAGAGTGTAAAATGAAAATAGTAAAAGCCATCAAAGAAACCATTACTGCCTTGATTCCTGAAATGGTAAGTAATTTCTTGAGGTTCTACACAGTAAATCTAAGTAAGAAACTGTTGGATATACATTTTGATATGAATGACGTTCTATGACAGTAGCAGGATAACTTTGTCTAAACAGCTGGTGAAGTTTTATATTTATCCATGTATCCATTCATTAAGTTGCAAGAACTAACCTGATGGCAAAAGTAAAAGTAAACAATCCAAGGCTTTTTTTTTAAACTATTGTCTCACATTAATTGTGGTGTGTTTTTTTTAAAGTTCCTCTGGCATCAGTGGCAGCTCCAAACAGCCTAACACTACGCAGTAAGGTGAGTAAAAGAGAGGTTAAAAAGGCTTACTGGAAATACAGACTATAAATTAGTACCAATTGATCTAACAGGAAGTAAAGAAATAAATTATTTTTTAAAAAATAACATGCTACAACTATGTTTTCTGATATTGGAGAGAGCAGACTAACATAGGGTATTGTGCTGTTCAGATACTTCTGACGCAAATCAACATTAGAAATGAAAAACCATCAGTAACTACATGTAAGTTCATCCAGATTCCTTCTGTTGTTTATTCCACCCAAGTAGTTTCTTGTTTCTTTTCCAGAAAAAGTCTGTTCGGGGACAGCAATTCAAGTCATCCAACTAGTGTGTTGCACACTTAATTAGGAACTTCTGAATCAGACAAGAGGAAGACCTGGGGGAAAAGACATCGACCAGTTACCACAGGAAAGGGAAAAGAACTGCTCTTAGAATCATCCTTGGGAAACAAATGCAGGAAGAACCGTGGTCCTGCTCTTTGAAAGCTGCTGTAACATGACAGTGGATACTGAAGCTAATTAGCAGATTCAATTCTTAATGCAACAGTTTCTATGAGCTGCTATAGGGTGGACTATCAACCAGGTTTCACAACAGTGCAAGCTTATGATTAGGGGGAACAAATCACATAGTTCTGTGAATTTGTGAAATTATAGCTGTACATATTCTGAGTTTGCTTTTTCTACTCCTCCAGATCCAGCAGAAATGTATTCCTAAAAGAAGAAAGTTTACCAGAACAAGCTGTACAGCATGCAGTCACTTCATTTGGCAAACCAAATGTGACAAACCTAGCTCTCATTTTAGTTGTCCTCAAGGTAGTTGAATGTTATGGTGATGACCCCAGCATAACCTTAAGGATAGGCTAGGGTAGGCTAGGCTAGCCTAGGCTAGGAGTTTTATACATAAGGATTTGGTAAATCCCAGTGGAAACCATTCTGAAGAGACTGGATTAGAATGAAGGTGATGGAGTGAGGGAGAAACAGGATAAAGAAAGGTTTACAGCAGATGTGCAGAGAGCTTCTACATGGAAAGATAGATTTGCACTGCAAGGGGGAGGTGTCAGATAATGGGTGTATGCATATGTAAAAAGAAATGGATGGGCTGGGCGTGGACTCAGATGGCCTGGACTGGCACCTTTTGGGAATGGATGGCTCAGAAAATTAGCTGTTTTTTGGTGGAAAGAATGAATATGTGAGGAAAGGAAATGTCTGCCAGCAAGCAGTTGTAGACTGAGTGATAGAAACTTGTGAGTGAGAGTGTATATAATATGAAAGGAAAAGGAGAAAGATGAAGAAGCAGGGAAAGATAAAAACAGAAATGAAGATCAGAGGAAATAAAAAGGAAAGTTTTGATCTACCCTTCTTGCTTCTTTAAAGTTGATTCTCATTCTCCATTATGCAAGGGAAAAACTGATGGGTCAAGACCATTTTATTCTTTCTCATTCATCATCTCGCTCTGGAATTTACCTTTATTCCCCAAATATTATAGAAATGAAAATAAAAATACTATTAAAATTGAAATAGATTGATTGACAAATGTTCTTCCAGATTTTGGCTTTGAAATCTAGGTAGACTTCATGAGAATGGCGGATGACATGTTAAGGAATGTTTGTGAACCTACCACTTAGGAGAGGCACCACCAGGCTTCACACATAGCATTGACCTCATGGGTCACCCCCTCATGGTGGGTTGTTCTGCAATGAATAACTGCAACTACCACCAATACCTATTTAAAATACCCAACCTAAAGAAATGGACTCATGCATTTTTGTTTCCAAGCAAAAATATTTTTTGCTAAAGGTAGCAGTAATACTGCATTATTTATTACACGTGTGCTGTCGTACTTGACGACACAATAACCTTTTGGATATATTACAAATTAAATGAACTCTGCTGAAGAAAATAATAAAACAGCAAATGAAGACTCTTGGAGCCTGATGTCATGAGATGTTCATCAGCAGAATCTGAGTCAACGGTTTCCTAGTTAACTTTCAGAAGCATAGTGTCCTTCTAGGTGTATGTACCCTGTTGATCTTAAACAGAGCCTCTATTCATGTGCAAAATAACTGCACAGGGCATGGAAGTTTCTGTTGTATTTGGATTTCAATGCAGGAATGCTGCTATCTGATAATAAATATAGAAGTTCTTTGTTTCTGCAGAGACTGCAACTTACAAAGGGGTCTGTTACTGATCTGCTCAGCGTTATTTTTTAGAGACCTAAAAAGTACCTTGACTAATCTTTAATGGCTTCTGTATTTACATTTCCCTGCAGATTCATTTAGTTGGCAGTTGTAGACATTTGTGCCTGATGCTGCATAATTTTTGTTTTTCTGACATAAACTGCCCTGCTCATTTTTGTGAAAAACACGTGCACATTACCTGAGTCACCTGAATGAAACATCTGCTTTATGACAATGGCCCACTAGACTGTCATACTCAGAGACAGTACAAAATGAGGGAGGACCATTTGGGTTTTCCACTGGTCTAGCGGCCCAAAATGCTTTCCAGTTGCCAGAGACCTGTGCTAATTCTCCATGGACTAAATGATATGTCTTACACAAGGGCTAAGTAGACAAAACTTAAGCCTATAGATAAAAAAGTTATTCTTGCAAATGACCCAATGACAGTAATGAAGGCATAGCCTCCAGTCTTTGCTTGGATGGCAAACATCATGGATAAGACTCTCCTTCAGCTGAGTGATTAGACTGCCAAAACGCTGTTATCTATAACCTGTTTTAATGGCAATTTAAGAATTCCTCTGATTTTTCCAGCTTCCTGCTGCCCCTCCAGAAACCCATAGCACTCCTATCAGCCTTGTTCCACACCTGCTACCTCCATGTTGGTGTTTCAGATGCACTCTAACACCTATCCATATTTTCTCGAGAACTGAACTAATGACCTAAACATCCATTCATGATCAGAGGAAAGAAACAGATACTGTTATGCTGTTGTCTATTGTCCTATTACATACACCTAGTGAAGGACAGCAGAACAACACTCTGAGAGAACTTTAATTTCCACTGATTTAATTGAGAATGATTAGGTTGACCTGGTCTGGTGACAGCAACATCTGGACGGGTGAGTCCCACAGCCTATTTCTAACACTCTCCTAAAAGGTATTACCATTACTGGGAATACCTACACCATAAACAACACTCTTGTTTTGGAAATCTTGATTTGTGTTATGTCATGATCCCTTTCAGGTTTCAAAAAGAGTGGTGGAAATACTGGTCTCAGGCTGAAACTCTGTCTTGTTATAATCAATGTACTTTCAAAATTTTGCTTAATAAATATCCCAGCACTTCTCTGACACAGAATATTACATGTATTATTTTTATTTTTGTGCTCATCACCACTGAGTTCAAGGGGATATACTGCATTCCATTAATTTTTGCAGACTTTTTTTTTTGCATTGATCTGTAGCAGGAAAAGAAAGAATTCCTTCTTGTCTAGCCCACCAAATGCTACTAATATATTTTTATAACAATAACCTTACTGTACATGAGTGTTTCATACTTCTCCCCTCATAAGAAGGCAGTGACCAGCACTCTGATTTGACAAACCAGATAACTGGGATGTTACAAAAAGTCTCAGAGTTTGGAGCAGCTCCTACATTTTTTTATGATAGACTGAAATGTAAACCACTTTATACTACATTTCAAAAACATCTGCCAGTTATATGTGTTTGACTAAGCTGTCTTCAAATACTCTTTCAGACTTAGATCAACATTCCCCTTGTGGGGCAGAAATTTCAGCACCTCATTGCTATCTTCTGAGCAGCTGCAAACCACAGAACAAATGTACATTGTTTCCTCCTCTAGAGAGACATCTGCCTGATGGATAATAGCTCAGGTCTGCTACTTCTCAGCCTGGTGGCCAAAATCTATGCCATGAGTTGGAAGATGTTATCTTCGTAATCCAGTGAAAAGGTAAGCATAGGAAATAAATGTACTCACAATTAAACCATGTTAAAATTTGTGCATATAAAGAGATACAACAGAATTTCCTGGTAGTACTGGTTCTGATATCTCACTGATTTTAAATGTTTGGCTTTAATGTCAATTTGATCTTGGTTTTGCAGTTATGTATGTGTGGATGTGAAGCTCCCACTCAAAACATTTTTTTGCCTGCAAAAGTTGCCAGTTACTACTGCCCTGAATATTTCTGAGCTATGTCTGTACTTATTGTACGTATTTGCTCAATATTTTGTTAACTGTTAAATTGTTCAGATTAAGATTTATATTTATTTCTGTAAGTGTCATAGCATTCAGCACAACTAAACTGTAAAACATCGGAAGTTCTCCAATATAAGCAATACATAGGCAATAGGAATGAAAATAATTATTTTCATTCATTAAGTTTCATGGCAATGAGTTTGATTTTCCAAAATAATATGAACATTATCAACCACAGATGGCTTGCTCTCATAATGCTTTAATTCTATTCTATTATTTTTTCAAGTCCAAAATTTATTATGACACTAGTGGTGTGCAGTACTCTGTCTCAGGATGAGAGTTGTATTATTTTAATAATGTTCATAAGTACTTATTATGCAGTCACTCTAGACCAAATAGTTTTTGAATAAAGAATTCTCTCCTTGTGCAACAGTTAGGAAAGTAAAGATTGTTGTTGTAGGTGGAGACTTGGGATGTTCCCACTATGTAAGTATAGAATACTATTATTGACGGTGTTGTCAAACTGAAATGTAAAGAAAAACACCTTTCTTCTCCATAAATTGTTCCAATTAAAAACACAGTGAGCATGTATTTTACAAATACTTTGTTAGTCCAAAAGGTTTCAGATTTCTCGGTGCCAGATACAGAGAACTTCATGCCAGAGAGATTTTTAAGTTGGAGTCTTATAAAGAGTGACAAGTTAACACCTTTTTAATGATGAATTAATGGGCAGTAAAAGCATTGCAATTCCAGTATGTACAGCACCTTGTGTTTAAAGGCAGAGATTCAGTGAGAGTGGTTCTGTGACCTTTGTGGTACCAGTAAAGGTTGGGTTCAGTGCAGGCAACATCCAATCAGTCTTTCAAGGTTAACAACACATGCCAAGCTGGGAAATGAAACAATTACTAACAAATTTTATGGGTGTATTCTGTCAAATTTAAAAGGCAATAAGAAGTTTAAATTAAAAGTATGCCTTAGGAAAGTACCCAAAAAACAAAAAAGAAATTAGGAAATTTGGGTTGGGGTTTTTTGTTTTTTTCTTCTTCCTTAAGCTGTCATTCTGAACTAGGCACTGAAAATATTGGTAGAACTAAAAAAGGTATGTGGGAGACACCACATACCGTTGGAGGAAAAAACCCACACTGGAGAGGGCAGGAGTGTTAAGGAAGGATGGCATCAGTCATCACCTGGGCAGCATCAACACAGTGAATGTGAATGATAAATTACGCAGTAATTAACTTTTAATTAACTTTACCCTGCTTTCCTTATTTTAGAAAGTTAAATAAACTTCATTTTATGGTATTCGCTAAAACAATGAGCAGAGCCTAGAATTCTGCTCTAATTAAAGTCACCAATATGGCAAAACTGTGTGCAAAACATAAATGTTTCTTTGTAACTGAAGTAGTTTCTTGTCTTTTGTAACACTTCTATATTTTTTAACTACTTCCCATTAGTGGCAGTACATTGAAGTCTCAAAAAAAATTTTATCATAATCTTGCATATTTCAGGAAAAACAGCAAAGGTATTTTTCATATCACTAAATGATTTCCCAAAATTACAAGCTCCATTTCTCCCCCGTGTAACTGGGAACACACTCAAGGAAATAATAATAGCCAGAGCAGGAAGTTGAAAAGAGCAGATCTAAAGTTGCTTTTTAAAAGGTTTGCATCAGGATTAGAAATATCTGATATTGGAAAAAATACATTTTTGTGTGTTTGTGGGCTGATTCTCACTCAATGAATTTCACCCAGTGAATCCTCTGGGATCTTTCAAAACTGTGTTTTTGCACGTGGTAACAAAATGCTAGATTCTAAAATTTATATCTTGTAATTTTGGAGTAAGCAGAATTTTGCCATTGGCTTCAAATCTAGTTGAGCAGTGATACAAGCTATTAAAGCATTAATTTTTCTCCACTTTAAGAAAAAATATCTCCTTTATTAGAAATCAGATTTCTTTAACACAATATATTCCATTTTGAAAATGTCACTGAATAACTGCATACAGGATGTATGCAATTGAGATCAGCCTCTCGTCTGCAATCAAGATTAGCACTATGCTTTGGCTTTCCTGAAGGTGCTTTCCATCTCCAAACTTGTGAGTGTATTTGAAAACTTTCTCTCTTTCTTTTTGGGGCTTTGTATTTCTGCCTCAAAATCTCAAGTAATTGCAAATAAAAATAAATTCTTAGGCAAGAGAATTCTTGTTTTCAAGGCAGCTGTTCCATCTGCATTTCTACAGACTGTCATCTTACTCTGCCTGACTTTATAATAAGTAAAGGTCTGGCTGTCCAGCTATGCCTGTGAAAGGGGAAAGCTCTGCTATATCTGTTTTGTAACTGACGACCGCAGAAAGCCCTTTTCTTTTCTCTGCTGATTTTCCTAGTTCACCAGTATGCAGGAGCAGCACCTTGTTGCTCCAGTTATCTACAACAAATCAGCACTGCTGGATGCCTAGATTCCTCCTCTGTTCTTCCTATTTGCCTGCTATACTGGTCACTCTTGCAGGTATAGTTATAATTAAGTTATATAGCCTGTTTCATATGCCTGGTCAAAGTAGATAATCTTCTGGTCTCATATCCAACTAAAACAGAGGTAGAAGAAGTTTAAGGGAAGAAGAGAATATTAAAAAGTGTGGAAGTCAAATCAGTCAAGTCAGAGTAATTTTCAGAGGGAAAAACCTCACGTTTGAAATAGGTAATAGAAACGGCAGGAAAACATACTTATTTCTGTAGAGTATGAGCTGGCCCATAGCAGAAGAGGTTGTTCAGACAGAAGGTGGAACACAGATATAGGGGAGAGAAAGAGAAATTCTTGCTGATGTCAAAGTCCTTGGTTTTCATTTCACTAGCAAGGGAAAAAGATGGCAGTGATATGTGAAAAAAAAAAAAAAAGGACAAAAGGACAAGTTTTTGGTGACCTGCTGCGTATTTTGTCAACATATTCACTCACTATTAGGTAATTGAAGAAGAGAAGACTCACACAATTCAACAAGTGAAATATAAATGTTCAACCTGACATACATTCAATTATGACTTCTGCAATAATATAAAATAACAAATGCACTTAGGTAACATGTTTTTTTTTAAAAAATGAAAACATTAGTGAAAACTGTTATCCCTTTCTACATGGTTACCTATATATTCCTTTGTCTCCCTAGGGATGTCAATTGAATTTCAATTTATCAGCTCTGCATTTCTTTTCGTATTATTTTGATGTATAGATTAACCTTTCAGACTTAAACCCCGAGGCTTTGACCTCTACTCTCCACTAGGTACTTCAGGATTTTCTTCTGCAATGGCATCTACACAAAACCTGTGGTGGAGAGGTTGTGGTGCAGTTAGGGAGAGCTAATTATAATTAATTAATCAATTTATTAATGCTTTGAAACATTCAAGTTCTATGATGGCTCCCTAAGTAACCTCATCATCTTATTTTCATTACCTTCCTCTTGTCTATTCCCTTCTTTATTTTTGTGTCAGATCTGTTTGCTGCATCTAGTTTCAAATTAGATTCTTAAGGGCAGAGACAATGTCAGACCTTGTTTGTACAGTAGCCAGTGTGTTTCGGTCTTATCCTGACTGGAGCTTTTGGACACAACTGTAATTAATTATCATTTACACCTGAGACATAAGGATGTTAAATGCCTTGTTCAGGGTGTCAAAGCAAGTCAGCTGCAAATGAAACCCAGATGGCATCTTTCTTTACTCCAACTGCAAGAACACTGCTTGTTCTGAGGGACTTCTGCGCTGAAATAAACGTTCTAAAATATTACAAAATATTCCCAAGAAGAAGTATTTTTTTTTTATTTCCACAGACTTCTCAGAGAAAAAGGCCTCAGATACCTCTTATGTTAAAATGCAGTTCTTTTTTTAGTCTGTAAGTACAGAAGCCTCTGGTTGCCATAAAACAACTTCTTGCCTATTCTCAATAAAATCTCTTTGTTTTATTCTAACAAAAATAATTTTCAGTATTGTGTGGAGATACAAAAGATTTAGAAGATTGAGGGAATGTGATATAACAATTTGGCCCTGAAGAGGGAACTGGCAGTTGCTGGGGTAGACATGTTTTAATGTAGGGGTATCACAGGTAGGAGTGGCTGCTCTTAGATACACCTTTGCAACATTTAAGACTATAAACACTCATGCAGAATATCCCTAATTCAGGAATTGTCTCTTATCTGTTAGTAGGTTATTTCTGCACCTCCAAGAACTTAAAATATAAGATGATAAATATTTGGCCAAATCCTTCATACTTTACCTTTGAATTCACTGAGCTACGTAGATGAATGAGTTCAGCTGTAGATTTTCTAAATCATGGACTACAAACTGTCATAATCAGATCTTTTCTATTGTTTCTACCATCAACAACAAGCTTGAGAGAGTGACATAGCTGTAGTGTTCTTACGAATTAGTTGAAAGGAGACAGACTTGTCAAAAACTTAACAACATATAAGAATATATATGAGAATCACTGAGTTTATGTGCATCTGCATGAATGATGGTCATGTAGTGTGCTTTTCCAGGGATGGGGTGGAAATGTTCTTTGATCAAATCAGTTCTGGAAAAGAAACTTTATTTAAAACAAAGCTTTCAAGTCAGTTTTAGGAAAATCATAAAGGTTTTATGAGAATTCTTAAGTATCTGTGGATCGTAGTAATCTACAATCAACAGTAAAACAATAAAGTAACTACAAGTAGTAAAACAATAAAGAAATTATCTAAACCACCTTGAAATATGTGAATAAAATTAGTTGTGAAGCTAAACTTCAGATAAAGAGATTATATTTAACACCTGCAGTGGCAATGAAAGAAATACACACATTAAAATCTGCATCTGAAAAAACAAAAGGAAACAAAAACCAAAATAAACCCTTTCTCCGCAATTTGCAGATATATAAGTTCCTCAAGTGTCTCCTTTGGTGCTTTGAAGCTCCCTAGATTCCAGTGTTTCTCCAGTGAGCATGCCCAGAGGACTCCGCCTTGCAACCGGGAAGATCCTGCCTCTCCTCTAAGTGTTGGTCTACCTTATTCAGCATGACATATCCCAGTGCTAACATACCCAAAATTTCAATACGTAAGAGAGATACCTAAGGCTGTGGCTTCACAGGTCTTCTAGCCCCCAAATGAGAGTGCTTTTTTGAATATAATCTGACAGTTATCCTAATGTAGCACACTTTGTTTGGCATCATGGTTTGGTTTTGAAGCATTCGATTTGCATTCCATTCAAATGAAAATAAATCAGCATATATGGTCTAGGAGTGCACCAAGAAGTGCGCTTCTGAAGTTAGAGGAAACTAACGGTTTGCTAATGTAAGCTACAGCTTAGTCTTACCTAATTAGCTTGGAGTACGCACATTTGAGTCTTCCCACTTGAATGCTGAGATCTGTCAAGAATGCCTTATTTGATCCTAATCTGACTCTCCTGAAGTTCTCTAACATGGCCAGGCTGCTAAAAAAACCCCTGCTTTTCCAAAGAAAAGTGCTAGTGACTCTATCCTATGTATTACAACTATTTCTGCTTTGTTTTTTTGTTTGAGGTTTGTTGTTCTTTGTTTTTCTAATGATAGCTGAGGGAACTTATTTCAGAAACCAGAGTATCTACTTTTATGTTTTAGCTAACTAATCACAGGAATAATATTCTCGTAGTCAGATTCTCTTCCTGAAACTAGAAGGAATTTACCCTGGCTACATCATGACAATTAATACATTTCTAATTCCAAACAACAAATTTCTGCCAAAAAAATCATGTCTGTCTAATACTCAGCCCTGTTGAACAGACTCCACAACTTGACATAGATATTTAACTTCAGGGCTAGAAACCACCAAGTCTCATTGCCTTCCCAGGATTGCCTCTCTCATTACCCCTGTATCACAAGGCCATTTCATATATGAATATATTTTGCTTTTCTAGTTCCTCAGATAGTCTTTACTCACAGAATCTCAAACACAAGCCAACTTTTCTTTCACAGACCACAGCCTTCTACTAATATTCTGCTAAACATATTCAGCCTTATTTTTGAAAAATTTTCTTTTTCCTCCCTATTTCTCTAAGTTGTGGCTACTTATGCCCCTTCTTTATAATCTTTCTTTGAAGGTATTTATAGACTCATATCATGTCCTGCATTAATTTTTCCTATTCTCAAGTATATAAAATTAGATGCTTCATTTCTTTGCTTACATCTTTTTGTTCAATGTACATCTCTTGATCTCGCTGCCATTCGTTTGCATTTCACATGTAAACTTAGTTGTTTTTACAAAAAAAATTATGTGAAATTTACTCTTGTTGACCCTTGTTGCCTCTTCCTGGTCTTAAAATTAAGAACTAAACACGGTTAGAGGGGAAAAAGGGGTTTTACCTCAGTATTTATTTAAGGATCCTCAGGTGCACCACATCCAGGTAGAATGCACCAAAATGCACCCCAGGATGCACTCTGAAAATGTACGCACATGGTAAGTAGTGTATACAGTTATAGGCCTTACAAATTACCACAGCTATCAAAGATTCCCCAGTGAGAGGCTCAAGAGAAGCCCCCGTCCTGAGGAATGTTCCCTCTGGATGGGCCTATCTTGGTTTACAGAATGTGTTCTGGAGAGGACCTTGGTGTCTGGGGCTTTCTGACTCCCAGCTGCGCGGACTCCAAGATGTTTGGTCTCTTGGCTTAGCGGAACTTTGGGTCTAAGCTGTTACCAGACTTGGGGAATTACATGTGGGCTAAAAGCACTAAGGATAAAAAAACTATATAAAAGGGTATATAAAAGAGGTATATAAAAAAGGCAAAAACTCATCAAGGTATCACCCTGGTTAGATGCCAAGTGCCCATCAAAGCCCTTCTTTCACTCCCCTCCTCAACTGGACAGGAGAGAGAAAATACAGTGAAGGGCTCATGGGTCAGAATTATGACAGGGAGACATCACTCACCTATTACCACCCTGGTAAAAAACGGCAAAATAGATTTGACTGGGGAAATAAATTCATTATTTTACCAATCAAATCAGAGGAGGATAATAAGAAATAAAACCAAATCTTGAAGCACCTTCTCCCAGCCGCCCCCTCCTTCTCAGGCTGAACTTCACTTCCAGTTTTCTCTACCTCCTCACCCCCAACAGCATAGCGGGACCAAGAACAGGGGTGGCAGCCTGTTCATCACATATTGTATCTGCCACTGCTTCTTCCTCAGGCAAAGGACTCTTCACACCCTTCCCCTGCTGTTTCTCCCATGGGAAACAGTCCTTCATGAATTTGTAGTTTTACATGAACTGCTCCAGTATGGGTCCCTTCTACTGGGCGCAGTCCTTCGGTAACCAACCACCCTAGTGCGGGTTTCTCCATGGAACCACAGGCCTTGCCAGGAGCCTGCTCCAGCATGGCCTTCTTACAGGGTCACAGTCTTCTTCATGTATCCACTTGCTCCAGCATGGGGTCTCCCACAGGCTGCGGGTGGATCTCTGCTCCACCATGGTTCTCCGCCCCGCCATGGATCTCCATGTGGAGGGGTAACCTGGAGACAGCCTGCTTCATCAGGGTCTTCACCATGGGCTGCCTGATGAACTTCCTCCCCCTCCTTTTTCACTGGTCTGCAAAGCTTTTTCTCTCACATAGTCTCACTCACTCCTGTCTTTCCTGCTGTTGCTGTGCAGTTTTTTTGCCCCTCACCTTTCTTAACTGTGTTATCCCAGAGGTGCTACCACTGTCACTGCTAGGCTCAGCCTTGGCCAGTGCTGGGTCTGCCTTGGAGCTGGCTGGCACTGAGTCAGTCAGACTCTGGGAAAGCTTCTGGCAGCTTCTCACAGAGTTATCCTTATAGCCCCCTTACTACCAAAACCTTGCCATGCAAACCCAATACACCTTTCAACCTTTTGAAAAAAAGATTAAATAATTTTGAATCTCTGTACAGCTAACATTCCATCTCTCAGGCTAATCCTTATCTGAAAGACCACAGAGAGAGGGAATACTTAGATAGTATTTATATAATACTCCTTTCAATCCTTAAGTGATTTCCAGAAAGTTATAAACAGGTAAATCTGTCCATAGATTATGGTAATTTGAGTCTAGTATTTTTTTACCTGTATTTCTGAGGAATGGATATTATTCAATCAGGTTCCACGTGTCTGCACTCCTTTGTCTGTCTGCTCCTCTCCAGTAATTCTCTAATCTGCTGGCAATTTTTAGTTTCAGACACATTTGAGAGAGTAGAATCATGATAAGTATGTTATTTCTTTAAGATTGATGAAAACAAGTGATTGGGTAGAAAAGATGGAGAAAGTTACTAACTTTATCTTCACAAAGAAGAGAGCTTTACAGTAAGATAGCACAGTTTTATTAGACACCAGAGAATCTAGTTTGCATTGGTGGCTTCTGTCTCACACAGTTTCCCTAGTATTTGGTAATGTAAAACCCCTAAATGAGGTTTTCCAACGCTTAATTTTCTTAACTGCAGCTGTTCCCTGTGGATTCTCTATGCTGTGAAAAAGGCATGAGTTTATCCTGCAATCTAGTATAATTCAGTTTAGAATTATCAGTCAACCACAAGACAAAAATCTATTTGCAATTAAGCTATTTCTAATTTCTTGTGATGCTTGTTATGTATGTTTGTCACCCTTGCTCTTTCTTAGATTAGCTGTTTTTCAGATATCTGTCATCTGCCCTTGTTTTTTTTTGTAGTCTCCTTTGATTGATAACTATGTTGACTCTCCCTTCAAATGAAACTTTGTTTCAGACATATTATCCCCACCTTTTCTCTATTGGGCTGACATTTGGAACGGACGTCAGCCATTTGCTCCTGTTTGATATCATGTCTATTCCAGCTCCCCAGTTCATGCCCCACTCACTCCACACTAACTAGCACAAGAAATGGAGGAGGTGTTTGCTTTGTAAAGAAGTTACATTACAAATAAGAACAACTATTCTACTTTGAATCTGATTCTTGCTCACCATCTGTCCTTAGTTTCCATCTTTGGGTGTTTTATATAGAATGTAAATCCTGATTGCAAGTACATGCAGTCCCCGCTGCTTTGCTGTTGAAATAATTTTTTGCATGATGGAAATTGTAGCAGAGTTAAACAGCCAAAATATTTGCATAGCATGGCAAACAGGATTGCTGAAAATTTTACTGTTTGGAGCTAGGCTGGCTAATGAAAGTAACTCCAGGGATGAGTTTGGACTTAACCAACACCCTCAGAAACTCAGAGGACGCTGAGTGTCCATTACACTAAAGGACACTGGCACTAATTGCCACTGCAGGTATCTAACTCTGAGTTGAATTCTCGGGTTGCTTGCTAAGGTTTAGCACTTCAGGCTGAAGCTGCTGAGGTTATCATCTGTAAATTTCTTCCTGGATTCAAGGACTGGATGCTGGATATGTTTAGAAGAACTTACATCCTGGCAGTGCAGTTCCCATTTAATTTTTACATAGGTCTGTCTGCCCAGCATGCTGACTACAGTGTTTTCAGCACAAGTTTCCATTAAAGCTCTTGATCCTTAACTTGGAGCCCAGTATTTCAGTATATGTAACAGAGTACTTAAAAGACTAAGAACTGCAATGTGACACATCAGTCTTCTATGAGGATTTAATTTTGAATAGTAAACAGACAGTTACCCAAAAGTAACATCTGCAATGGTTTTTGGGTACATTTCATTTGGGTAAAACTTTACTGAACAAACCCCACGGGACCCCTCTGTCTGTTCTTTCAGCATCCTACAAGTTTGTCTGCCTTTAGAAGTGTCTTCCTTCACATGCAGGAATGGGATATGTGGCCCTTTGTTGATCTAGCTCTTCATAGAGCTGGATGGAACTTGGACATGGGGTTATGGAACCTTTAAAACTCAAGCCCCCTGTGGCCCATACCCTCTATATGGCTACACTTTGTATTTTCACAGCTGTTGCTTTGAGCCAATACCTTACCCCAGATGCACAAAGGGACTGAAAAGTGGACAAAAATATCAAACACAAATCCATTCTTAAAAAATAACCCATCATTACTTGAGAAGCTCATAGTTACTATTCACCTATGAGTTTAAGTGGCTCAATTCATAAAGTAATTTGAAGAGTTTTAAACTTTAGTGAGAACTGTCAGTATCAATTGTGGCTTTGTTGCTATTTCTGATGCAGCAACTCAGTCATGTTCTATTACATGCTTCTTCTCTTGAGCATGGCATTGTGCACCCATTCCATACCTATCCTTTACGAATTGATTTCCTAAATCCACATTTGGTGCTTGACTTCAAAGTCAGACACAATAAATATCCACAACTACAGGACTGCTGAAGACAAGGATCAAGAAACAACAACGGACCAAAACTAAGCCAGCTAGTAGGAAATACGGTTGCATCTGGAGTGTCACACACCTCAGTTTAAGCACTGACCCCAGAGTTTATGTGAGATTGGCAGTCAGAGCCTCAAGTTCTCCTGCTGCCCCAAAAGCAATTTTCCATTGAATAGTAAACTTAATAATTTCTTGTGAGAGCAGGACTACGGATGGCTGTACAACCACTAGACTTATATGTAAGCTTCCTTGTGCTTATAACATAATTTAGTGCTTTTCTGTTCTCACCTCCCTTCCACTGTCCATAGGTTTCATTGGAAATGTATATAGTCACTGCACAATTTTTTACACTCAAAGATTTTCAAGGATTTCTCTGAATTCGAACGACAAAGAGTTTGTAAACTCTGATTTGTTATTTATTCATTAATTTTGAATTTTAGATCAGCACTATGGATCTTTATATTTAGCCTACTCAAGTTGACCTCAGTTCTAAAAGTGGAAAATTATAATACTTAGGTTATAAACATGAATTTTCCAATTAGAACATACAGGTCCAATAATTTTCAGAAGTAAAATTTTTTAATATCTCTCACTTTGGGTGTAAATGGCTAAATTCTTCAAAAATTGTGCTTCAGATGCTTATCTCTTTTTTCATATGTATGTACTTCAGGAACCGGATAATTCTCTTGTACTTGTCTTTAATTGCCAAGAGGCAATAATTTGCTTTTAAATAGGTGCTGTACTGTCCAATATATCTTTATTCCCATACCTAGTCCTCTCCTAGTCACTGGAAATTTGAGAGATACCACGTTACAAGAAGGGTCAGAGCATATCCTCAGTATTAGGTCCAAAAAGACATTTTTCTTCCCTATATTTTAAAAAATCCTACTGGGTTTTCTGGATTTCAAATTGAAATAGAGGTTCAAGCAAACTGTTAGCCAGCATCAATACCTCGCCTGAGCACAGAAACTCAGAATCAATACTTTGAAAATCCTCTTGGCAGAAGAGTGTTTATAAGTACTTTGGTACTGCAACAGTGGTTGCAAGGGAGAAGGATTTGTTGGCATGTTACCAGTAGCTTTGGAAATATCTTTTATATCTGCATGATGGACGTGACTTCTTTCTTTAATCTCTTTAAAACTTTGCCTTTGATGCCCAAGCACAATTAGTGAATCTTCCTGTACTTTCCATGCCTGAGACAACAAAGTTGTCATTAGAAATAAGATGGATTCCTGTACTGACCATAGTGATGCTGCCTGGCACTCCTAGATAATGCTCTCCCCTGAGAAGCCTTACCCTAGTAATTACTTTCTTCTCCCTTTTGTCAACTTATTTGAAATCTATCACTTTTAATGAGTATTTATCTACAAGTCAGTAAATCTGTATTAGGTAGCATCTCAGATAATGTCTTATTTTAATCCATTATCCATGGTATTCTATCCTATCTACACAGGCTTCATTCCTACGTTTTGCTCCACGTTGACTGAACCCTTTGTTCATGCAGAGCCCGTTGGACTCCACCACCATTCCATATGGACCTAAGACTCCATGTGCATGGATAAATGGTGAGATCTGGGTCAGTAATTACACCACAGAAAGTGATTAGATTTTTTTAAAGAATTGACTATTTTTAATAAGCTTACTTTTAATTATTAATTGGAATCTCCCTAAATATTCGCATATTGATTCCCTTGTATGCCTGAATATTATGCCTAGAATCTATGAAAAATTAATTGGCCAGATTTTTCCCAGTTCTTTCTTCCTCCCGTCTAGGGTTATTTTTAGTCTCTGAATCCCTAGCTTGATTAACATTATCTGTAAAAGTTCAAAAAGTCCTTTGGATACTTCCTTAAAATATTCAGGTGCACCAATTTTAAATGTCCAGATGCATCTTAATTTTGTGCAATAGTAGTTAGTAAGCAGCAAAATTATTACAGGGCACATTAAGAGAGTCAATCATCAAAGATGTTCAAGTCAGTGAACTGCAACTTGCAGGGTCAAGTACTGGCCCTACAATTAGAAACTGCATATTTTTATTAGTATTAACAAAGCTCATGAGTGCTTTTATCCTTTGAATTATTTAGCCCCAGTCAGGACAGAGACCTTGTTGTTCTTGGTAAAATACAGATGTGGAAACAACCCTTCTCAACAGGCTCAAGCTCATCATGGAAGTTGCATGTGGCTAAATCATTCACTTGATAGACATTCCAGGTAGGAAAGGATTACAGCCAAGAAAAGGGTTATTTCCTTAGGAAGAAAGCTCTTACTGAACCAAGGTGGGAACTACGGGACAATGACCAAACCTTTTAATTTGTTGACAAGGACTATCTTAGCAGCTCCTGACACAAGTGGAACTCACTGCTGTTTTCGGTCTGCAAGGAAGATAGTCATCTCAGGTGATGGCAAACGGAATCCATGAAGGAATACTGCAAAAACCACTGTGACACATGTATGTTACCCCTACGAAGAATGGCCAGCCAAAGATCAAAACCTCTGCAGATCAAGAGCAGACAGTGCAATCACCTTCGGTATGAGGAGAAGACAAGTATGGGGGCAATGGCTTTGTCATTTTTAATTGCTTCAAGCATATTTGGGAAAGATCCATGTGAGGAAGATCATCTGTCTTCTCTGCTTTGCCATGGTCCACACATGGATGCAATTGTACTCACACAGCAGTTTGCAAGACCAAGCCTGTAAATACATTTAGTAAGTTACAGGCAGACATAAACTAAAACCATGTGTATTTGCTTTTGAGGCAAACAGCTTCAGTAGTGTTGTCAGCACCTCTGAGGGCCCGCCCCAGATGTAGATGACCTTATTCACTATAAACACATCCAGTGAAATAATTCTGATGTTATCAATTTATGAGGATGTTAAGAGGCATGACACCACCCAGTTCTTAGGTGTTTCACTGAGGAATTTTTGGAACCTGATTACACAGAAAGGGCTTTCAGTGGAAAATCTTGAAGCAATTTTTCTAAGATAAATTTTTGTGCACTTATAAATGAAGATTTATTCATGAAGAGACACATTCAGCTACAAGCAGTAGGCAAGTGTAAAGATTTTTCCTTGCTTCAGATGTCAAAATAAAGCCTTATTAGGGCAGGCATTGGCTTCTGGATGGCAGGACACTTGATCTTGGAAAAATCAGATCTATGAACTAGTAATCTAGACTCAAACCCTCAAAAGTTGTTTCAGCAACGTGAAAGCCCGTAGACTTCCTATGGGTTCCACTGAGAAAGGTTTAGGTTTTTAGGTTCACGAAGCAATCAAGGGAACATTTCATTTCACCAAGAACATAGACATCTACATTTATCAAAATATTTCACAAGATCCCTTCCTACAGATATAGATTTATTACTAACAATAATAATGTGGGGCATGTGGGGTTTTTAACAATTGTTTGTAAGCATATAATGTTCTGTGACTGCAAATAGGCTACAGGAACCCAAGTCTTCTCTGTACTAAATGTTTTGATAACTTCTTACAAATTGATCACATATTTTATGTAGAAGAATACTCCCTCTTAAAAAGGGGAAAGATTGACCTTCATTGTCCTCTTTTACTGTGGATTTGTCTTTACCACATAAATATGTCATTACACTTTGTCACAGGCACAATGGTTTTGACTCTCAGCATTTTAATTAATTAATTAAATGTATTGACTAGAAGCACAAACTTTGTGTTATTGCATTGAGTAAACATTACTTTAATTGTATGTTAAGTAAACACCTTCCCTTTCCTTTCAGCAGGTTCACCCTCAGTCAAACAGCCCTGCTCCTCTCTTCCCAGCATCAGATCCTCTTGTTTTCTTCCTATGTTCCCCTTAGTCTATCCCAGTTCCTTTTGTGAGGTGTTGAGGGGCAGAAGTGTTTGGGGACAGTGTGTGATAGTTAATTTCAGATTCTCACTTCTTCCTGATGTTGTTCTGCTCCAGAATGGATTGCCATGAGCTACAGCCTCTCAGGGGTTTCCCTGCCATGAGTTTCCTGTGAGCCTTTGTCCCTCAGAGGTGACCTCCTCTGACAGAGTTCCTGCTTCCAAGAGGGCATCTTGAGCTGTGTCTCCAGCAATGTCTCCTTCAATGCATCTTCTCCATTTCTTCTTCCCCATAGCAGCATATGGTACTTTTGAAACCTGTTTTAGAAGAGGAGCCATGTGCTTCAGTGACTTGCTGAATTTTTACCACATGATGGAGTGCTAGCACTTGTTTCAGGGCAGCTGAGCCCAGCTGGGGACAGCATAAGACAGTTTCTGAGGCATATTCCCTCAGAGGTCACTCTGCAGCATCTTGTCAAAATCCTGCAACTTCGGCCCAGCACTTCAATAATGAAGCTTTGTATTTTTTTAGAAAAGAGCATTTAAAGAAGTTAGAAAAAACTTGAAGGGTGAGAGAAGATATTTAAAAAAATTAGAGAAATCAAGACTTCAGGAAAGAGGATTTGAACCAGGGTCTTAAAGATCAGGATATCATGTAAGCACCTAAAAGAAGCTCCAGTTTGGTAAACAGAAGACCTAAACCACAGTCAGAACTCAAATGATGAGTTGTGGATGGAGAAACATAAAGCTAAAGATTCAATGACTCATTAGCAAGAAATCTGAAGTTATTTGAAATTATGATCCACCAAACCATTATTCTTTATCTCTTGCCTTCCTCTTGATATGCATTCACACCACGGGTAAAGGGTTAAATTGTCAAAAAGGGCTTAATTTTATGACTTCTAATTTTAAAGCAAACTTCCAGCCAGTTGCCTCTTATTCCCCAACCCACAGTACACTATATCTGAATGGAAGAAAACTGAAGCAGAACATAGATGATAGAAATCAGTGAGAAGAACAGTACAGCTGAAGGGATTTTCCCTTGATATAAGATGTTTCTGGTGTAATTTTTTTTTCAGAAAGAGTTAAAAGAACACTTAAAAATGCAAGTATCTTTTGTTGGTGAGGGCATTTGGCCAAGAGATGGCCAGATCTCTTCTCAAAAAACTTCTTTCATCTGAGTTTACATTCTTCATGAAATATAGCCATAGATAGACATATAACCACAAGTCTATCTGCAAGTTAGAAGTTCACATCTCACTCTATCATGGGTAATTACTGATATATTAAAAATACCAAGGTGAGGTATTAAATAAGAATAATTAAAAACGGAGTACCATCCATTGGTTAGGGTACTCTTCCACTGCAGGAAAGATCTCACGATAAGTCAGAGCTGGAAAAAGGTATAGGAGGAAGAAGAATGTAATATATTCCTGATTTGAACCTATATTTTTCGGTCTCTCATTGATGGGGAAGGAGAATCCCTCTGCTTTTTGATGGATAGACATGCTGTGCAAATGATTATTGTGATGGATCTGTCAAGCAAAAAAGGTGGAGGAACATATGATTTGTGAATCTTTTGTGAACCTAAGCATGAATTGGAGCTTCAAGAAATTCAGCACTGACTAGGCAAGAGACATTTTGCTCGTATACACCTATCGAAACTTGGATACCGAAGAGACATTGCTGGAGAAATCTTAGTCTGTCATAGACACTTGATAAATTGAAGGAATTTTAAGTGCTAATGGTAAGTATTAAACTGCATGCTCAGAGACTTATTAAGGCCGCTAAATGACTCTTGAAAACCTACCACAAAGTGGTAGATACAACAGGCAGCCATAAGATACTAGTAGAATAGAGTTTTTAAGTGACATAGTATATAGACAGAAAAGGGATTACTTAGTGAAGAAGACAGATGGAGTGAACAATTGAATGACATTTACTAAACAGGAGAGGAAAGCGATAGGGAAAAGGGACAGCTGTAATGAACACATACATGTAGAATGGTGTGCTAGATTTAAAGGACATCTGGTGTAAGGGACAGCTGAAGTGTATGAGTGACATGCCCTAGATATACAGTTGGAAGTTCTGTGCCTGAGTGACAGCTGGCTTAGCTATCATGGGTGACATGTCCTCCACAGAGGAATACAGTGCTGGATACAAGTGACAGCTAGTGTGTACTTTATGAGTGAAATATCTCTGTTACAGCAGGCAAATATGAGGAAAAATTATCTGGGGTGCCTGAGCAACATGTTCCTCACCAAAGAAGGAAGAGTTAGACGCAGCACAAAGATGCAATGCATAGGTAACATGACCCAGAAGGGGAAAAGAGCAGTAAGGGGACCAGTGCAATAGGAACAGACTAGATTAAAGAATCCTGGTGAGAAGGAGACATCATAAGTGCAATGTATGACAGGAGTGTACAATTGATACACCACTGGCTGAAAGTACTGTCAGTGGCCAAAGCTGATAGGGTTGGCAGCTGGCTGCAGCTAACACTGATGCATCCGTAGTCCTTGATCTTTCTGGTGTTCCCTTGAAGTGGGTCAAATTTTCCGTGGGGACCATCATGGGGATTTCTATAATCATAAGTATAGTTTTTAACGGTGTCACTGTATTTAGTTATTATTTGGACATTTGTAAAGAAATAACTAAGATACATCGAAGTAGTCCACACTGTACTACTTGGGAGTCATCTTTCAACTGATTTGTTTCCAGCTGATACTCTGCTACAAGGGTAGATAAGTGAAGACACTAGTTTTTGGTCTTAGAGGATTTTTCATACTAATTCCCTCACTCAACAGCATTATTTCTGAAGACTCATGTAACTGCTCTGTGATCATGAGGCGGGAAGCTCTGATTACGATCAGTGATATTTGAAAAGCGTCCTCACTTTTCTGGGACTCTTTCTCTCTTTGTGTGTATGTCCAGTCAGTACTAGCCCACGGATACTTAGGCTCTTTTGTCTTATATTTTACGCATCCACATACCCAAAATTGTATATATCTATATCTATATCAATATCTATATCTATATATATTTATCTACAGGGTTTTGTGTATCATGATGAAATAAAGAAGAATTTTCCATACAGTGAATTATTATAGATAAACACAATCAGAAAAAGACCATAGAAGTTCAAAAGTCATCAATCAGAGATTCAGATGCATGAATGAGGCTTAAAATCCATGGGATGTAAATAACAAATAAAAAGTATGCGAGGTTACATTTCATTCTTCCAAATGTGAGGGTATTCACAGGCTTGTAGCCTTCATATTAAGGACTAGAAACTTCTTTTCTTTTAATGAAAACACCAAGCCCCAGTGAACTGTGTGATTTCAGGAGCCAGGGATTAAGAAAAATATGAAACATCATTAGACATATAATAAAATCCCTATGATAGAATCACCTGAACCGGCAACAGTAAGGTGGAAGGCCAACTTTAATTTAACCCTGGAGTGTGATGCAACACAGTCCCACAACACAGGTCACATCTGTGAGGCAGAACTTAGCTCTCAGGGATACTCAAATTCTCGTTTATTGAATATTCTTCATAAGTATATTGCAGCTTTGGCCTCTGAGAAGACTCATGGAAAAAAGTACTGTGAATTATAACATTGTAGAGCGCTGTATAGGAACAGACAGGTTTTAAAATGCTTAATCAACCAGTCTCTCCACACAAATTTCACCAAACACTGTTACTGGTGATCATCTTTTACCCTTATTAAAAGAACAATGCTTGTTCTTACAGCTGGGAATAGCTTTTATCTTGAACTGAATAGGTTCTATGAACCTAAGGCTCAGGTGTAGAGAAGTAAATGAAACTGATGGTTTTCTCCCAAACAGAT